>JBCNJP010000025.1:19031903-19126291 GCA_039602395.1 Deinandra increscens subsp. villosa
TCGGGTTGCTGGATAGTATTGTCAGTATGTTAGTATGGTAGGTTTGGCATGTAACTGCTCCTCTTATGTATGAAAGTAGACAACTTATGAATGCAACTACACTTTTGCTACGTATCCACAAGATCTTGCATTTGGACATCGTCTGTTTATAGCACATTTCAAAAATTAAACCAACATGACATTGGTTATTCATTCGTTATAAGCAGTTTGTACAGAACATCATGCACCATACCTTAACACGATCTGCTCATTCCTACATTATACCTAATAATATTATTGTCAGACATTGTAAACTAAATCACAGAAATACCGGTTGCTAACCTGAAATACATAATTCAACTCCTCTTCTCACAACATACATATTCTAAAGATATAGTAAATGTATGCTAAAAAAAAAATATTTCTGTACATATACTATCTGATGAATAAGTGTAACAATTTCTATTATAGTCCAATTGGTAATCGACTGTGTCTCCCACTCATTGTTCCTGGGTTCGATCCTCAAACATGGGATGAATTACTGGATTTTTTCTTTTGTTTTTAATCTTTTCCTTTAGTAATAATCAATGGGCTTACTAACGAAAGCCCAAATCCTTTCCTTTAGTAACAATCAATGGGCTTACTAACGAAAGCCCAAATACCCAATAATAACACCCGGGTTCACATACTCACTTTATATTTCAACGAAAGTCAGTGTCTTCACAGTTCTTTATTCATCTTCTCCGGAGCATCATCAGAAGACCAACCTTCTTCCGCTTGAATTTTGGCCGACCAAGGTACGCTACAACAGAAATGATATTTCCTATCTTCGCAATGACTACAGAAATCTCCGATTATACTGTTCGTATGATTTTATTAGGGTTTATAATCTACTAATCTTTCATTTTAAAAGGGTTCTGAATTTCCGAATTGTGCATGTAATCATCTAAACCTACATATGTACATTAACTCCCAAGTTTACTAATTTCTTTCATTTAGAGTATTCCTGCAGTAACTTATGTCCAATCGTTTACACAGTCTTCATCGACCGCCCTTTCATCTTATACAGAATTAGTAATCAAATTCTCGACAAATACTGTGGTAAAACTAAAGACGAATGATTATGTTCATCTGAGGTGCATGCATAATCTAAAACCTAACTTAATCTGATCCTCCATTTTCTACTATTTACAGAAATTTTTTATGGTAACTACCATTCTTTCATTTTTCTGTGTTAGTTGTTAAAAAGAATTTCATATGCTCCAGCTTTAAATGTAGAACAGTTGCTTGGGTGTGTTTTTTGGCATTGATTTTTTTATCTTTGTTTGCTCCTTCAAATGCATATACTTAGTTTACTTTAGAACTATCCGTATACAACTTAGGTTTACTTAATCTCTTATTTTAAAAAGTGTATTGACATTCACACTTGAAATTACTCTGTAACTACCAAATTTCAACCATTAGCCTTCACCTAATGATTTTCTTTTATGTCAAACAGCAACTATGAAGAGCTTTAATCAACAAAGTATTAACATTTTTTTATCATCTCTTCTATGAAATTCAAATGTAGAAATGCTTTTTATGACACAACAGTGACCACTTATTTTTTGCATGACAGATGGCAGACTCCTTTCGTCTCACGTTTACTACCAACGACATGTACGCTCTGGTAAGTGCTCCCTTACTATTATATGTGATCTTACTAACCTTATGTATTATGTTTGTTATTTCAAAAGAAATATGTGACTTCATCCTAATTTTAACAGGAAATCCCATCTGACATAGCTATGAGAAAGTTTAGCAATGTTGCACCTGCTGCGCCCATTTCAGTTGTGTTCACAGCTGAACAGTACTGGGATGTGTACATAACAAATGTATCTGGAGATCTCTACCTGATTAAGGGCTGGAAAGACATCGTTCAACAAATCCCTATAAAACCGGGATATGACATTGAACTTGCTTTTGAAGGAAACACGATGGCATTCCTAGACATCTACTACCCATGCGGTTGTAATTTCCACTCCCTGGCACATGCAACCAATCAACCAATTGAGGCCGTGCCCATTGCTGCACACCCACCAGTCACTACTGCTGCACCTGGCCCATGCTTCGACAAAGTGGTTATTGTCCGTAATAACTTCGTAAGTACTAACATTCATCATATGTAATCATACGAGCATAACACCTATATACTAATCTGCACACCCTGCAGCGGCTTCCGACTAAGCTTTCAAAGATTGGTGATTTCTTTGATGGTATGAAGATCAACTTGGTGTACGAGAACAAGAGGCCAAAGGTCTACAAGCTTCGTTCACAGATGAACATGGTGACATACCTCAGGTTCCTACATAACCCTACTGTCATGAGTAAAAAACAGAAACTTTTCTGCACTATCTAAATTGAAACTATTAACTGATAAACAAACTGGACTAACAGCATACAACTGATTCTTTTGTTTGCAGATTCACAATCTATGGGTGGAAGACATTTGCAAGAAAAAATCAGATTCAAGTGAATGACAAGATCCGTCTCACGTACCGCTCTCAGATGAAGACCCTCTTCATATCCCATGAGCTGTGAGACAGCCTTCCAAAACAGTCCCAGGACTCTGATCTTTTGGCATGTGCATGTTAGTATGTATGAAACTAAACAATGATCCTCTTTTGTATATCCTTATGTCTTAGTGCTGATCAACATCAAACAAACTTTCATCCCCCTTTTGTAAATCTATATGGATGAATGTTGATCAACTAATAGTATGTAAATATGAAGCAAGGCTTCGTTAGTAATGCCTATCTATCTTCAACTATATCTTCTATTCCTATTGTCCGAGCATGAAAATTACAATGTCGACCCGCCGCGAAGCGCGGGTCGCAAGTCTTGTTTGTATTATTTGTTGTGTTGTTTTTGGATTATCATGTATTAATTTAATGCTATGAAATGGTTGATTAAAAAAAATATCGCAACATTTAATTAGTGTTGTGTGCATCTGGACAATTATCGCGCCCTGACATATTCACCCGTCGGTTGAGGTGTGACCAGAAACTCTAACTTTTTTTAAACTTACTTGAAATGTGAAAAATTGAATCAAAGATAACGTTGACCCATATTGGGTACCTTATTTGAAATAAGTAACTTTCTTACTAGTGGTCAAAACGGTTAAGATTGTGGTGCACCACGAATTGGGAATGCTTGAAAACCTTGCTTTAGTCAAGGCATGATTATAGGTCAATTAGACCAAATACGTAGAAATCTTAATTTTTATGAAATGGTAGCCCTATTTGGTTGCCAAAGGTAATATTGAATCAACTAGGGAAAAGGGGTGGGGACGACTGTTTGATGGCGAAACAGTCACATTAACCCTCACATATAGTTTAAAGAGTCAAATGTATAAGTTACGAAAGTTAACACTTTGTTATTATAGGACTCACTAATATATATTGATTGTATTTGTATATTTAAAATTTGCTCTCGGGAAGCAACCGGTAAATCCCAACCATTGGTTATCTGGGTTGAAAGGGGTAAAACAACCATTTGGTAAGCTACTAAGCTGACGGTGGTTTTTTATGTAATTCCAAAAATGACCCTACGTGGGTGTAAATAAATGGTAACATGGCTGTGGACCATTATGATATGTAAAAAGTTGCTTTGAATCTTAAACCCAAAGTGACCTGTTTACATTGTAACTCATCTTGTTCTTTGAACGGGTCAATTTGGTTAAGCAAATGGTAATGGGTTGTGATCATGGTGTGGCAACACTGTTGAGTAGGTAAGGGACCCTATATTCACCATAATACCTTATAAAATGTTTAAATAGAATTTGATTAGAACTTGGATCCGTTTTGCAACAAATTTACTATAAAGTTATTTCAAACGGGTGAAAAACAGTTAGATTAAATGTGATTTACCCTATGAGAGTGAAGTTGAAATGTTTTAATGGTTTTAACGCCATAAACTAAGTATAATGTTTGTCATATTTTTGAAACTAAATTGGACTCATTTATACAAGGTCAAATTGTGATATTAACCAAATGGGTCAAATGGGTAAAAACGGATGAAACGGACCATTGCTATGGCTAAATCATGTTTATAAATAGGTGTAGGTACCTATTATAAGGTACAAACATGTTCATAGTGCAATGGGTTCACACCCGGGTCTATGAAATTGAACCATGCACATTGAAGTGGTGAAATTGGGTTGAAATACAAATGAGGGGCGTAATTTTTGCCCTAGTAAAAAAAATGAAGGATGTACACTAGAACACACATCAGAGAGTTCACACAGCGACCTACCCCTCCAATTTTTTTGTTTTTTTCTTTTGTTGTTGAATGGGTTATGAAACTTGGTTTAACCATAACCTAATAATGGTATTATATATATACTAACTTAAATGATGATTATTTTATTGGGGACCAAAATATTTTTCTTATTATTCTCCATAATTTCCTCCATAGATGGCTCCTTTTTACGTCCATATATTTTGTTATTTTATTTAGTCTTTTGTATTTGTATCTATTTATTTTCCCTCTGTAATTTTGATAAGATAAACATGAATAAAGAGACAAAAAACCCTTTGAACCATAAACTTGAATATGGTATCAAAGCGGTTCTCTAAAATACTAACCTAATCTTGAACATCAACAATCACCATCCAACCGAGAAACAATGAGGCATGAAAGGGTTGTGGTCCAAGACACCAAATGGAGCTGTGTTGTCAAGCATTGCACCTTTTGCAGGAAGGACGGCAACAACAAGGAAGTCTGTTTCAAAAGAATCGGATACCCCGTATGGTGGCCAGGTACAAAGGCAGCCTACGTTGAAACGAAAACAAAAACCACAATGATAAAACAACGTGTATGGCTAACTTCGCTGGTAAAGGGGAAGGTGATGATGATTGGGTGGTTGACTTGGGAGCGACTGAGCACATTACCTATGATCCTGTTTTCCTTGAAAACAAAATAGAAATCAAGATTGAAGCTCCTGTCGTTATTCCCAATGGGACTAAAGTATCTTTTAAGGGAAGGGTTGATTGCACTCTTAAAGGGGTACTAAAATCCAAGAAGTCCTTTATGTTCCTGAATTTCGTGCAACCTTTTGTCGGTTAGAAAATTGACAAAAGACTTGCAATGCGTTGTTTCATTCTTTCCTGATTTTTGTGTCATGAAGACGCTTCGAACGGGGAACTTGCTTAGTGCGGGTAGATGCGAGAGGGGACTAATCGGATGTGGATGATCAGAAACCTGAGAAAAGCAATGGCGGTGACTAATGACACTTGGCATAAAAGGTTGGGACACGCTTCCGCTGAAAAACTCAACCAGATTAGTTTTCTTAAAATGCTAATTATTAACAAGATTTGTGATTCTTGCTCTAAGGCTAAGCACACGAGACTCCCTTTTCATGACAGTACCACTAAAACTGTAGATTGTATTGATTTATTGCATTGTGATATTTGGGGGGCATATCGTACGCCTTCCTTTACCGGGGCAAAGTATTTCTTAACAATCGTTGATGATTTCAATAGAGTCGTTCTTATTAAAATTTAAACATGAAGCTAGTAGGTGCTTAATGGATTTTAAAAAAAATGATAAAAACACAATTCGGAGAGAATATCAAGAAGATTAAATGTGATAATGGTGGGGAGTTCACATCTAATGACATGGTGAATTTTTACAAAGATAACGGAATTTTACTTGAAACTACCTGCCCCCACACCCCTCAACAGAATGGCGTTGTAGAAAGAAAGCATCGACACCTTCTTGAAACGGCCCGAGCCCTAAGGTTTGAGGCTAATTTACCAAAGAAGTTTTAGGGAGAGTGTGTCTTAACAGCAGCATACGTTATCAATCGGTACCTTCTAAAGTCATTGGGAATAAAACTCCCTTGCAATTGCTTCATAACCAGAAACCCGACTATGACTTTATGAGGACTTTCGGTTGTCTAGCATATTATTGGAACACCGACACGAAAGGGGATAAGTTTGAAATGAGGGGGAGGCCCGGTGTTTTTTGGGGATACCCGGGAGGCTAAAAAGGGTATAAAATTTATGATTTTGAAAGCAATAAAATTGTTGTCTCAAGAGATAGCAGGTTTCACGAAAATCACTTTCCTTTTGACAAAGTCACTTCAATTTGTCAACACCAGGATATTTTTGAGCAAAAAAATCGATCCACTGAAGTTGATGTTGAAATTCATAATCGAGTGGAGGATGATGTCACAAAGGAAATTAATGAAGAAATGGAGACAGAATCTCAAAATTTTGATCAAAACTTCACCACCTCAACATGAGGTTGACCACGTGCATGAGTTGGATAAATCTCAAATTTCAAATGGAAGTCCACTCCCTCACAGCCCAAGAACAGAACCACATGACCCAAATGAGCACAATGGGGTTCGAGAAATAAATCTTAAAGGGAGACGGGAAAAACGAACTCGATCTTAACCGACTTGGTTTAAGGACTTCGAAGTCAAGCTTCCCCCATCTGTTGATCCGAAACATCCCGCATCAAATCAAAACTCTTCTACGGTACATCCTTTGTCTAATTTTGTTTCGTATGAACGTTTTTTTGACTCACACAAAGCTTTTCTAACGACCATTCATTCCAATAATGAGCCAAAAAAATTTTGCACAAGCCAAACAGGATAACCGATGTAAAGAGGCCATGAAAAGAGAAATACAAGCTCTTGAAGAAAGCGGCACATGGACACTCATGGATTTACTGGAAGGCAAACGAGCCATAGACTCGAAATGGGTCTACAAAGTGAAATATAATCCAAACGGGGAGGTGGAACGTTATAAAGCTCGTCTTGTTGCAAAGGGATTCACGCAACAAGAAGGATTTGACTATCACGATACGTGTGCTCCAGTAGCCAAACTCGTCACGGTTAGAACTCTTTTGGCCGTAGCAGTCAAGAAAAACTGGATCATCAACCAACTCGATGTGAACAACGCGTTTCTACATGGAGATTTAGATGAGGAAGTTTACATGAAGATTCCGTAAGGATTTTCTAAAGAGAATGAAACCCGCATTTGCAAATTAAGGAAATCTCTCTACGGGTTAAAACAAGCCTCACGAAACTGGTATAAAAAATTTACTACATCCCTTATCAATATGGGTTTCAAACAATGCAAGTCCGACTACTCTCTCTTTACTCAAAAACAAAAGAATAGCTTCGTTGCAGCCTTGATATATGTAGACGATGTCATTATCGTTGGAAATAATCATGATCAGATACAAGCCATGAAAAACGAGCTCGATAAACAATTTAGCATCAAAGATCTACGGGATCTTAAATACTTTCTTCGCATCGAGGTGGTCCGTACTTCCGAAGGCCTCGTCTTGAGCCAAAGGAAGTACACCCTAAATATTCTCGAAGATTGTGGGCTACAAGGTTGCCTACCCAGCTTGTTTCCTATTGAACCAAACTTGATAAAGGAGAGACAGAACGAAAGATTGACAGCAGTTTGTAACGTCGAATGGTGGGACGGTTACTTTATTTGCAAGCTACTAGACCCGACATCACATATGCAGTTAATGTCTTGAGCTAGTTCGTTAGTGACCCGAGACAAAACCATTTCAATGCTGCTCATCGTGTGCTTCGTTACCTTAAAGCTATAGTAGGACAAGGCATCCCTTCACCACGATCCGGAGGGTATAATCTCACGGCATACTATGACTCCGATTGGCTCGGAAGTCCTTTTAAGAGACAGTCAAGAACAGGATACTTACTCCTCCTTGGAGGTGCTCCGGTCTCATGGAATACTAAGAAGCAATCGGTCATTTCTCGTTCTTCCGCTAAAGCATAATATCGTTCCATGGCCTCTACCGTCAGCGAAGTTCTATGGATGCGATGGCTTTTACAAGAGTTAGATATTCCATTCGAAGGTCCAACTCCTTTATTTTGTGATAACCAAGCCGCTAGACACATCGCCAATAATCCGGTCTTTCATGAAAGGACTAAACATATGGAGATGGATTGTTATTTTGTCCGTGAAAGAGTTGAAGCTCAAGAAATTCGTCCACTCCATATCGATTCCAAGTTGCAAATTGTTGACCTCTTCACAAAAGGCTAGGTGCTCCTCAACTTAGTTTCCTACTTGGCAAGTTGGGTGTTATCAGCCTACACACTCCAACTTGATGGGGAGTATTGGGGACCAAAATATTTTCCTTATTATTCACCATAATTTCCTCCATAGATGGATCCGCTCCTTTTTACGTCCATATATTTTGTTACTTTATTTAGTCTTTTGTATTTGTATCTATTTATTTTTCCTCTGTAATTTTGATAAGATGAACATGAATAAAGAGACAAAAAACCCTTTGAACCATAAACTTGAATATATTTTAGGTAAAGGATATGTGAAGCTACCTAAGAAGACCAAGTCAACCGAAGAACAGAATACGCATAGTTTTGCAGATTTTAGGGTTATCACTTTTGAAACTTTGTAATGATCATCACCATGACATGACGAAAATAACTTGGAATTATAAGTGTCAAAGTTTTGTAAGCTTAAAACTTGTTTTATTTATTATGACTCGTTCAAATTAAACTAAAATTTTCTAGAACCAAACATTGTTATATTTAGATAGACTATTAAGGGTGTGGGTGTTACAAATCTTCAAAACGATTACATCACTGGAGGATGCACAAATAACCACGGATGCTTTGAGAGTTCTCTTTAGCCATTTTTTTAGTACATTTCCCTACCAAAACAGAACAACAGCTGGTTTCAAACCGACTCTTGGTTCAAAAGTGTATAATCAGTTACTAGTGGGGTACCCGCGCGTTGTAACGGGTGACAGTTTATAGCGCGTTATTTATCTTATGTTCGCGTGTTCAGCGGTGACAACAATTTATAACATGATATTCGTTTCTGTTAGCGCGATGGGACACGAACACAATTTATAATTCGGTAAATGCGCGTTTGACAGCGATAACAATCTACAAGACCTATGACATGAGGTGCAACCCGCACAATGCGGCAGCAGTGACAGTCAACTAACGTAAGTGTAATAACAAAAGTCATAAACATTTCATAAAAGAAAAATATAGTAACATCAAAAAATAAAATCATATGAGACAAAAAATATATGCAATGAATCGAATACCCGAAGGCCAAACGACACATATCTATAGCATAAGTGACATCAAATTGAAAAAAGAAGGATGTAATATCTACTTATGTGGATCAAATCTTACTTTGACAAAAAAAAAATTGCTTGACCTCTAAATTGCTCCATACGATTTGGATACTATAGGTCGCCTTATGAGAAGTGGTTTGACTAAGGTGGTGTTTGTTTTTCTGCAAAAGCTCTTCCTGTCCTCTTCTGTCTGCGCCGCGCAGACCACGCGCAGACATTTAGGTCTGCAGACTGTTTGTTTTCTCGAATACATTTCATTAAAAAATGTCTGCGCAGGCTCTTCTTGGTGCAGATGTGACCCAGTCACTTCTGACATCTTCTAACCTTCTCTTTAAACTGTTTTTACATTAAAAAAACATTTTTAAACAGTTTTTTTTTTAAATTCTTTTATAAAAAAACATTTTATTAAGTCCTTTTTAAAAAACTTTTTCTAAAAAAACTTTTTTAAAAGTTTTTAATATATTAAAAAACTTTTAAGAAACTTCTTTAACCACTTTTTCTAAATCGTTTTTTAAAAAAGTAAAAAAAAAACATTTTAAACAATTAATTTTAAAAAATAAATTTTAAAATGTTTTTTTTTAAATTAGTTTTTTTTTTAAATTGTTTTTTAAAAAGTTTTGTTTTTAAAAAACGTTTTTAAATAATTATTCTAAGAAAAAATATTTTAAACAATTATTAAATAAAACTTTTTAAACATTTATTTAAAAACGTTTTTAAACTGTTTAAAAAACATATTTTTGAACAGTTTTTATAAAATATTTTTGAAATTTTATTTAAAAGAAAATTGTTTAAAAAACAATTGTTTGCTAAAATATACGGAAAGAAATAAAATGATTGAATTATGTATAAGTTTAAAAAATGATCTATTTAAATTTCAGTTTATTTTAGCAGTCTGCATAAGTTAAAAAACAAACACTCTTCTTCTTACAGACTGCAGAGGTTTAGTCCACCTCTTCTGCTACAGATGTCTGCAGATGTGGTCCGCAGACTGCAGACATTTTACCTCTACAAAAACAAACAGCACCTAAACCTATATGAATTTGATTGATGCAGTTGGATAAGGCTGATTGAGTCTAAGATGCGAGTATAATAAGCAAGCCCCACTCTAGTTATGATTCATATCATGTTATGCTATACTCATATCATTCTTTACCATTGATTCAATTCATAATGTTTGATTATTCCATTTGAAGCATCATGTCTCATTCAACCTCTAAAGAACAGTCACTTGCGCACCCGTCTATTTGCTTTGATTTATGAGTATATTTTTGAAAAACGGCACAACTTGTTTATTTATAATTATTCAATAATTTAAACGTCCTTAAGTTGGTTATAGATAGATGGTCTAGTTCAAACTTCAAAGCCAACTCGTGTCCAAAATTTGTTTCAAGAATATTCATTTAGACTATCTCAAATAATTATAAAAATAGTTAGTAACATAGGGGCATGTTTAATGTAATGTTGTAAGCTATTTAGACCGGTTTTGACAAGTAAATGAGAAAGATAAATAAGGTAAAAGTTCAATGAAATTACCAATATAAATATATATTTTGAAAAAAAATATAATGTCATAGGCATGTGCCAGCCTTCAAGACTCAATAACACATAAAATAGCTAAACCAAAGTCGGCTCTTGAATGCATATACAATGAGAGAGATGATGTCCTTGAATTGATTCAAGTCGGCATTTGACCATGAAAACCCACCTCAAGACCATTTCCCATATGTAGCATCCCAAGAACATAAATGTCATCCATATTAGAAGCTTATCACACACCTGTAAGGATTTCAAGATTAACATACCGAAATCATAAGAAAGAAAATGTAAAGTAAATAAGTAATCACATTTGATTTGAATAAATTCTACTTACACTGACCTAGAATTTATAGATAAAAATAGCAATTCAATATTAGCATGAACTCGTCAAATAAAAAAATAATTCAAAATGGTAATCAAATGATCTAGTACGAATCAAAACAACCTCAAACACCTAAGTGAATATAGACATATAACTACGTGACTACGTCATCTTAAAGCTCCATCAAATTATAATTTGATGTCAATTGTTTAAACCTAATTATAAGGGCTCCATAAGGTTTAATTGAATTAATTTTATGCTTCAAAATATAACTTCGTATACCTTCAGTAAACCAGACTATAATATAATATTATTATATATATTTCAAATATGTAACAGTAAACAAAAACTATATCTTAACAATAACTTAATAAAACACTTTGTGATCAATTGTATCAAAACATAATAAGCAAAATGTCATCAGCAATAATAAATTATGATAAATGAAAACTCTTTAGTAGACTTAATGTGTCAGGTGATAACAAATTATAATGTAAAAGAGTTGATGCTTTTAAAATGTGAATGAGTTTTTTTGGGACTAAAACCAACCCAAAAATCAAAAATCCGTTTTTGATACCAATTAGATTAAGGTTTTTTTTTTTTGGTTTTGACTAATCGGATAAGGTGTAGTCTACCTTTGAACCTGAAAGTGTGAATTAATATTGGAAGAATGCTGAACAACAATAATTTAAAGAGTGAAAAAAAGTATATATATGTGTAGAGCTATGTGGACATGTGTACATGGATAATTCATTGCTATAAGTAGGATTGAAATTTTAATCATAGCGAACCTTTCTTCTAGCGAACTTATGATAGGAGTATCTGGATTAAATCAGATGAAGGAGGTTGTTCTAGAACTTAGTTGCACTCTTTCTGCAGAATAAGAGCTATTTAGAGATTCTGTTTTATTTTATAAGTTTAAGGGCATAATTATGGCTGACACAACTTTAAATTCTCCTACATGTGCTCCAAGTATTTCTACTACGATCGGTTTTTTGACTCTTGTCATTGTGACATTGCCAAAACAGAATATAACCTTTGTCCATAAGGAGAATTTGATACTTTTCATAACTGCAAGGAAAATAAATAAAATGTAGAATAAGCTAGAAAATCTTTAGGCACGTTGAAGGTAAGAAAGCAAGAAGCACCACACTAAGGTTTGAATGAGGTACATAACCTTCCATAATAATATTAGTATTTGACCCGTATGAGACGGTTAAATATGAAAAACAATCAACTGATTTGTCTTTAAACTGACCAAAATCTATACCATAATTTTCATGTTCATATTTTGTCATGGAGGAGGTTGTCAATGTTAGAAGGTATTTGTTTACCTGCAAAGTAGCATGCAGTAACAAAAGCTACACTATTCTATTTTAACTTCTTCCCAATCATCTCCAATACTTTCTTATCATATTTTACAGCACTGAAAGCCAAAAATGGAAAAATTGATTGCCATCACATGCTAAAAAGATGTAAACTAATATTGTAAAAGCACATACCCTCCCGCAAACACGATTATCCGTTGTTGCTGCTTTTTGTTTTGGCGATGCTTCAGTGCCAACTGGGCAATCTCATTCCCAGCCGCAAGCCTAAGTAAGAATAAACCAAACTTCATTAGCAGTTACATTTGACCCTTATAAAATTTCTTGATTTTGGAAGTCTTAAGTAAAATGTATTGTTTTCTGATTGCTTTCTACATATCAAATCTGCCATTCTATAGCTGCCCATTCCCCCTTCTACCCTTCAGAAAAGTTGTTAAATCAGTTTAAAAAGTAACATAAATGAATATTAAATTAAGTGAATAAAATCTAAATCTGCAAAAGGAGTATAAGCGATATTAATCTTCACCTAATAACAATTTATTATAATCTGACCCAAACCAGTCCTTAAGCGAATCACATATGACCATTTTTTAGTCGACCGTCTTGACCAGGTATCTAACCCAACCGTTTTACCGAGTCTAGTTGTATATAAATTTAAGGTAGTATCCACATGAATCTAAACACAACCAAAAATAATGTAAAGAAAGGGGACTTACTCAAGCCATGGTTGTAGACGGTCTTCACCTTCAAACTCATCGATGACTTTAATCACAAAGCTTGTAATTCTAGATTCATAAGTCGAAGTTGAACATACCCACAAAAGTTTGTAATTCCAGACACATTAGTCACAGTTAAACATAACAACACACAAATCCCTAGAAATAATTCAAACCTGATCACAAAAATTTAGGGTTTAGAAAAGAAATTAACTAGCTTTATCTCGGACCACCAACTCTTTGCAAGAAATAATGATGCCTTGGTCACGAAATCCCTAAAAAGTCATGTCAGCTAGACATCAGAAGATTCTTGTGGGCAGTAGCTTCACCCTGTATACACATAAATTAACCACTAAGTTAATGTTTTGAACATGAATAATAATAATAATAAAAATTAATCTGTACATGTGGTTCCAACATACTTAGGTAAATCCTTCTGGTTTAAGGTTAGCAAATGCCCATGGAGTGTCAATAAATGTGACAAAAAGGAACCCATGATGGTTTGCATAGCACTTCATTCTGAATCTTTGAAAAAAAAAACGATTCATGAAGATCTATGTATTAAAATAGACTTTAGGTGAATTTCATTCCCATTTTAACTATATTTTTATTTGACCCATTGAAAATAAAGACAGCCCAAGTAGACCGTTCATGATTGCTACCAATGCTAGTTATATATCATGAATTGGTAACAGACACCACATTTTTAGAATGACCATTTTCTAATAAGTGACAGTGGCACATGGTGAGAGCATCTAAAGTAGAGCAACCAACAGGCACGAACAACACAGTGGACCTACAATCCAACCTGTTACAAAATGCAGTATCAAATCTTACCTTTACTTATCCAGGGTCACAACCGTCAGTCTTCAGCATGGACCACAAAGATGGGATTAGATCATACCTTTACTTGTCCAGGGTCACAACCATAAGTCTTCAGCACCTAGACACCTGGAATTCCATAAATTTACTAAAAAACTCAGCTAAATATCTATGCCAGTCAATGAACAATCAAAGCAGTAACCCTAAATCAAAGCTAAAGAAATCATCAAAGATCGAATCAGTTCATACCTTCAACACAGAGGAAAAAATCAAAAGCCCCGAAAACAAAAGTTTAAACCAAAAAATTACAAGCACAAAGACACATCAGATCCAAGAGAACAAAAAAGCATCAAAACCCTAAATCGATACAATATAGATGCACATCAAAACCGTAAATCGGTTTATCTAGAGTAAGCACACAAAGATCCATGAGAAACCAAAAGCAGACACTAAAAACTTGCCAGCGCCACTGTTTAAGGATTAAATGATGGCCTTTTGATGTCGATCTAAAGCGACAAAACAATCGAAGATTTTATAACCGAAAAAAAACATGGAGATCAATGAGCATGTGAAAAGACGTGAATACCTCACATACAAAACGTCTAGGGTTTTAGGGTTTTGGTTGCGTATCCAGGGGCGAATCTTTTAATGTACCAGCAGTGACCTCGGTCAGTGCTGGTTTTTTGTTCAGAGGTATCGAATATACGTGTTTTATGAAAAAAAAAATTATATATACGTGTTTTACGAAGAAATTTTTTATATATATCGCCTCGGTCACCACTAAAAAAAATTATATACTGATTAGGTCACCACTAATTTTCGGTCACCCACAAAAAAAATTTCAAGATCCGCTGCGTATCGGCTACGGCAACTTCTTTAATCTCATCTGCCATTGTTTACCGATCGATCTGCAAGGAGACGTTTAGGGTTAAAAGTTAAAACTGAGAGAATGGAAGAGAGACGTGGTTTTTAAGAGAGGGCCAAGCAGCGAGGTTCTTATTTGTGATGTCTGATATTTGTGTGTGTGCTCCGATGCATGTTGCCTGCTCCCAATAAAGTAAAATGTGTATTTGAATTTTGAAATACAAACAAATTGAACACTACATAGCCGTCGAAGCCCTTCCTTGCCGCCCAATTTTAGGAGTTTAATAGTATGTTCATTGAGCTCTTGTACATGATGGTTATTTAATTATACACGTCTTAAAATTATCAAACATGCTTTCTCTAACCAGACAAGATCGAACCCAATTCAGCTTCGAACAAAATCACAGAAACGTAAGCAGCCTCCTTCTTTCTGTAACCCGATCAAGAACCCTCCCTAAAGGCCTACAACTCCATTGCCATATCATCAAACTGGGCTTTCAAGCAATCCCAATCATTTCTCACTATTTAATCAACTTCTACTCCAAAACCCAGCTCCCAATCGACTCGCAACAAGTTTTTGAAGAAACCCACATCAAATCATCAACCACTTGGAGTTCCGTCATCTCTAATTTCGCCCAGAATGAACTCCCTGTTCTTGCGCTTCAGTATTTTAAACGTATGGTCGATCATGGAGTTCGCCCAGATGACCACATATTCCCTAGCGCCACAAAAGCGTCTGCAATTCTTTCGAGCTATAACATTGGGCGATCTGTGCATTGTCTTGCCTTGAAAACTGGGTATGATTTTGATGTGTTTGTTGGGAGTTCGACGCTAGATATGTACGCGAAATGTGGGAAGATTGAAGATGCACGTAAGGTGTTTGATGAAATGCCTATGAGAAATGTGGTTTCTTGGAGTGGGATGATATATGGGTATGCTCAATTGGATGAAAGTGAAGAGGCTTTGTGGCTTTTTAAGCAAGCCTTGTTTGAAAAACTGGAGGTTAATGACTTCACATTTACAAGTGTTATCCGAGTCTGCGGCAACACGACTCTCCTCGGATTGGGGAAACAACTTCATAGCCTGTGTGTAAAATTAAGCTTTGATTCGTCTAGCTTTGTTGGGAGTGCCATGATTTCGATGTATTCAAAGTGTGGAATGATCGAGTTCGCTTATCATGTTTTCGATTCCGTACCCGTTAGGAATTTAGGTGTGTGGAACGCGATGCTCATGGCCTGTGCTCAACACGCGCATACTGATAAAGTCTTCGATTTGTTCAAAGAAATGGAAAGCTGTAGCATGACACCAAATTTCATAACATTTCTAGGCACCCTTTATGCATGTAGCCACTCGGGATTAGTCGAGAAGGGTAAGTATTATTTCGACCTGATGAAACGATATGGGATCGAACCGGGCGATCAACATTATGCGTCTATGGTGGACATACTTGCTCGGGCTAACAAAGTGCAAGAAGCGCTCCTGATCATAAACCAAATGCCTATGCAACCTACGGAATGTGTATGGGGGGCGTTACTGACGGGATGTAGACTTCATGGAGATACAGAACTAGCAGCTTATGCTGCTGACAAAGTGTTTGAGTTAGGTCCTCCGGTTAGCTCGGGTATGCATGTTCTGTTATCAAACGCGTATGCTGCTGCTGGGAGGTACGAAGATGCGGCTAGAGCGCGAAAGATGTTGAGGGACATAGGGGTCAAAAAGGAAACAGGTTTAAGTTGGGTTGAGGAGGGTAATAATGTTCACACTTTTTCTGCAGGGGATAGAAGGCATTTCAGATCAAAAGAGGTTTATAAGAAGTTGGAGGAGTTAGAAGATGAAATGGAGAAAATTGGTTATGTAGCGGATACGAGTTATGTATTGAGGGAAGTTGGCGACGAAGAGAAAAACATGGCCATCAGGTATCATAGTGAAAGATTAGCCGTTGCCTTTGCGTTAATTACCTTTCGGGACAACAGGCCGATTCGAATTATGAAGAATTTACGTATATGTGGTGATTGTCACACTGCGATAAAGTTTATGTCGATATGTTGTGGAAGAGTGATCATAGTGAGGGATAATAACCGATTTCATCGCTTTCAGGACGGAAAATGTTCTTGTAGTGATTACTGGTGATCAATAATGGTTGCAGTTTTGACCCATTTACCTTATTGATGAGTTGATTGTCTAAATATTTGGAGATTAAATGGGTCTGCCTTTCGACAGCCGATGGTTTGACGGTTCAGTTTTAATGGTTCGATCTTGACAGATTGAGCTGTTTTCTTAATTTCCATTTCTCTAAACTACTTGTGGCTTTCTTCAAATAAAACTGTGGAGAATTCAAAACAAACCAACCGTTGAAATAAACTAAGGTTGTGTTTGGCGCGCCATAAACTAGCTTTTTACATGTACCAAACAGAGATTTTATTTAAAAACTAGCTTTTTTAAAAAGCTCCGTTTTGTAACGTCTAAAAAAACTAGTTGGAGTAGCGTTTCAATTACTTTTTATAATATTTTTAGTTTTATTCTTCCCTAACTTATAAATAAATACCTTTATTTACATTTATGACATGTACTTTTATGTCATTTAATATTTTTCAGCTAGTTTATTAGCGAGTGTTTACCAAACGTTATTTTTTATCAGCTATCTTATAGTTTATCAGCTAGCAGCTAGCTAATTAGCTATCAGCTAACTTATCAGCTAGCAGATTGTTTCAATGGTTTTTAAACACCCTTTTACTAAGGTTGTTGATAATAACGCCAATGATGAAACACGTGAAATTATAAAATAGTTTAAAGACGAAATCAAAAGAATGCTAGAATGTGATTATATGAAGAAATTATTAACCTAAAGTCCTAAACAAACAAGCAAATAAACTCTAAAAATTCACTCGAAAAACAAGATTTAAAGAGATGAAATGAAGGCAAATATTACCTTTTCAAGAAAATAAGTAAACTAAACAAGGGAGCCAAAAAAAAAAAAAAAACTTGCATACGCTAAACAAGTAACAAATGAAAGAACCGCATGCATATATACAAGGTCGCATGCATATATACAAGGTCGTTAACCGTTTCGTCCCCAAAATAGTCACTGGAAAGTCGTTGCCCTCCACATAGCCCCTATAACGGTCGCCAGCGACCGTCGCAGGTTGTCGGGACGACCGTTCAGGCCACGACCAACGAGAGATTGACATGTGTTTTTGCAATGGTCGTCGGCGCCCATACATCTCCGACAACGACCGTAAAAGGCCGACAATGACCGTGAGTGCTGCGACGGTCGCCGGTGACCGTCTGACACGTCTGACGGCAGTGTCTACGGTCGTCGCCGACTTAATAATTTTTTTAAGTTTTTCCCAGTCGTGGACCATCTATCTTAGGTCGTTGACCGGCCCAATAGCGGGCGTTGACCTAGTCGACGATCGTCTGATGTTATTAATTTTTTTGAATTGTTTAATTTTTTTTTAAATATTTCAAAATATTCCATACCTATCTTTCCTCCGCTTTAAATATCGAGATGTTGTCTATGTGTTTGACACTTTATTTTTTCAAATGGCTAGAGGTAGCTGGTCCCAAAGAGAGGAAGAAGACCTCGCATTTTGCTGGCTCTAGGTTTTGGCATCGTATCAGTGATGGGTTTCATTGTCGTTACTTAGCTCCTGGTCGGCATTCGGTTCATGAACTGGTGGCACATTGGAATCAAATGCGGCCTAAAATGAAAAAGTTCAACGATATTTTTATTAACACCTCAGACCGACTCACTGTTCAACACTCCTACAATGATGTTTTGAGGTTGTCCATAGAGACTTACCATGCCAGTGAAGGTAAACAGTTTGAACATCTTTTAGCATGGAACGTATTAAAAGATCACCCAACTTGAAGTTTTTAGTTTTATTTATTTTTGTAATCTTAGATTATCATTTTGAATTTCTTGTAATTTAATGAATGTTCGTTGTTATGGTCATTATTAAACCCTTGCACTTTCTAGACTTATTAATTTATATTTTAAAACATAAGTTTCAAAATTAGATTGAAAGTTTATTTCCATAAGTTAATCTAAAATTATTATTACATAACATATTAAATTAAAAGAAAAGTTACTATTACATAACATAATTTAACAATTACCACTCAACTTAATGTTAAAACATAACTTTAAAAATTACATTGAAAATTTATTTCCAATGACAGTCATCGTTTGACCATTCAGAATCAGATGAGTGCTCGTCTTCATAAGGATTGTGGTATCTTGTTGCATAATCATCCGTTGAATGGTCGTCTTCGTAATTATAAGCATCTTTTAATATATCCGGGTCCTCGTTTTCAGTTGGATCATAGTGTTCACTTTCGGCCTGTTTGGGTGATGTCACAGGAGATTGGATCTTAGGCAGAATTGGGGTTGTTGTATTGGCAGTTTTTTTTTCTGGGCTTAGAGCTGTTAAAACGGGTGTTTTTTCTGAGCTTGGAGTTGTTAAAACGGGTGTTTTTTCTGAGCTTGGATTAGTAAAATTATCACCGGAAATCTCTCTCGTAGACATTTGCTGAGTATCAAAAAAATTGCTAACAGGATTCCTGTATTGGTTGGGGTTTGCCATGGAAAACTTGGTACATTTTAAAGCTAACTTATGACATGCATTTATAGGCCAAATATTTTAAAATTTTAATAACCTTGAAAGTATAATTGTACAAATACCATGGAGTTTACCGATATTCATATTAATACAACTATTAAAACATGAGATCCCTTAGATCAATTATTTAATACAATAAAACAATCCCATAAAACAATAATACAATAAAGTGTCAACGGATTCAAATTACAAAGTCAAGCGAAGTAATGCATTCGAAAACATTTTTAAGAAAACACGGTAACCTTGCGACTCGATGCGTATTCAAAATAAATTATGTGATGTCACCAATTTTTCTTTAAAAATAATGAGATCACATAATTTAATTCGAATACACTTCGAGCCGTAATGTTACCGTGTTTTCCTAAAAGTTTGTTCAAATGCTTTACTTCGCTGACTTTATAATTAAAATCTTTTAACACAATTGAAAGGGTTCGGCAACGAGGATTTTCTATTCTAGAAACACCATTCATGAAACAACTTGCACCACTAGTTAACTTCAATGCTATTCTTCTATTGAACTGAAAGCTGGTGACAGTGGTACCCTTTTTGCACGACACATGTTCGAAACCTTCATCAACTTAAGAGTTAACTTTAGTGCTTCTTTCATGTTGAGCACATTGGTGTTTTTGGATTGTTGAAATCAAAGTTCACCACCATTTTGTTGATAGCCTGGATTACAAATAATTAATAAATTGTAATGTCCAAGAGATCAAAATAATAGTGGGGATCCTCAAATTTTCACGATCCAAATGCATTACTTCGCTTCACTTTGTTAGGTTGAACTTTGAGTTGAAAATTGGATAACAAGATAAAATTTCTTTAAGTGAGATTTGTATTGAAAACCAAAAAACACATGGTTTCAACATTTTAAAAATGTTGGTGGTGTTTTTTTTATATACAGATTTCATACTTAACCATGTCTTTAAATAGAGAAACCCTGTATAACTCAGAATATACGTATGGTCGCCACGACCCACTCTAAGGTCGCAACGACCGTAGTCATATAATAAACAGTGATTCGTACTTTATGTCAGACATATCAAATCAGAATATACGTATGGTCGCCACGACCCACTCTAGGGTCGCAACGACCGTAGTCTTATTATAAACAGAGATTGGTACTTTATGTCAAATCAGAATATACGTATGGTCGCCACGACCATACCCCAGTCTTCACGACTGTCGCGACAGTATTTTTGAGGTGTTCTATTCTTTACAGTAATATTAACATATATCGTCAAAGGTGTAACGAATTGTGTAATTGGATCACAAACTTAAAATAAAGAGAACATTTTAAAAAATAAAAACAACTTTTTATTATTTATCAAAGTGAGTTACAGGGGATTCTATTCAAAATACCTAATGTAAATGAAAAAACATATCCAGCTAAAAATAAGAACACATTTGAGTTTTTTTATTCTCCGTTGATAGACGTTTTTGAATTTCCTCACTATCTTCAATTCTTTTCAGCAACTCAGGAGATTCTGGTGGATCAAACCAAGCAACAAAACCACATCCGCCCTGTAATAAAAGATACCTATTATATATGATTCGCTAAAATAATGTTAGTAAAGTATTTATTTACCTTTCTTGCGCAACAATAGAATCTCCGATCTGGGTTATTTGATGTTCTCGATAGCTTAATTGTTGTGGTAGAGCCACATTTGCAAATCACCATGTTCTGATATGCTGCTTAAACAATAAACCCTCTATTTTCTTAAGTATTCGAGAATGTGGAGACTTGGTGAGTTTTAAAATGAACCAGGTCGTTAGGGTCGTCACGACCTTATACAGGGTCGCCACGACCGTACCTAAGAATTATGAAAAATTTCACTATAAATCAATTCTATGTTTAAATTCTTGTGTATTATTATACCTTATGTGTTTGTGAGCATCGGATCGTCTACTCGATCTAGCTAATTGGACATCGAAACGTAATTAACCGATTGTTTTATTGGTCAACGAAGAACAAATACAATCAGTAAACACTTAGAAATGACACAGAGAAAACACTCTCAGAAACACACACTTAAGAGTAATCTCACATGCTCAGAACTACTCAATACAAAGAGCACACTTCTATATATAGTCCTCTGGACCGAACTCCCTCCGAACCTGAGGTTCGGCCAGTCCGAACTTCAAGTTCGGACCAGGCTCGGCCAGACCTAATTTGGCATGAACTTGTTCCTTGCTTGATACTTCACACGACGCATATATCAGGTATCAACAAACTCCCCCTCGTCGTGTGCAGTATCTCTACTCTTCTACATCATCAAATCTGTATCTTCAACCAAGCTCCCCCTCAAGTGTAGAATCCGTTCGTCCAATGAAATGATTCTTCGAACAAACTCCTCCTCAACTCGATCGTAGCATGATCTTGAATACTTGACAATGTCTGGTGTATCTCTGGTCTTTATCAACAGCTTCAGAAGACTTGAAGTTGTGATCACTTGCACCTTAGCATCCTGCTTCAATATTTAAATAATCTCGGCGCAAAATGTCTCTTCGAGACTCCAAGATATGATTTTGAAAATTTGATTTTGTATCACGTGTTGATCAGATCGAAAATAAAGCAGAAACAAAATCTTTTTGAGTTTTAAAAAGTTTATATCAAAACAAACTTAAAATCTTTTTGATTTTCCAGAGTTTATGCTAAAACACACCGAAAATCTTTTTGTTCTTTTCTGAAAAGAAATGAAATTACAATATAGAATCAAACACTATTTTTGGTATGAGAAAGATCACTATACGGGATCATATTGGTCCTAACGCACTGAACTACACTTCAATTTCAATTAATTTAAACACACAAGTCATGTCGATTGCCGATATAATTTGTCCATCTTAAACTCAGGCAGAATCATACTCATAACATCTGGATATGTTAAGGTATTGATTAGATTTGCTTCGACCAGTGTACCCCACACTATCAGACATATTCAGACATTTTCTGTTTGACTTTCTTTTTCCTTTTGTGTGATAGCACTTGTGATTTTTCACAATAGCATAGTATTTTTCATGATATTGTCAACTGTGTTCCATGCAAAAAGAAATAAGAACGTTAAATCGTCTACCTTAAGGTCGATCTTTCGATATGCAGATAAGGCCCCGGATTTAACAAAATAAGAAAATAAAACAAGTTGAAATTGTATAACCCAACAACAATCAGGTCGGTACTCCCATACACGCAAAGAAAGTCCGATGAGTTATACGAAACACCAAAGAAAATAAAGCAGAACGTCAAACGAACAACGATCAGGTCGATCTTTCGATATGCAGAGAAAGTCCGATCGTTTGACAAAATAAAGAAAATCAAACAAGTTTAAATCTTTACAAAATGAACACATGTATACACAGTGACTTCTCAGGTTGAATTTCACACTTATTTTTCTTTTTGTGTCATGAAATATGCATCAAGATGTTATCCACATGGTCAAGCATTAGTATTTAATGTATATCACATCTGAATACTTTCTGATTTGCTGAGTCTACCAAACACATCAAACAATGATCTTATGGCCCTTTCATCTACTCTATCCATGAGTCAGATACGTTAGCCAATGCACCATCATTTCCCAATGATCAATTTCTCACAATTTTATATATTGTGCATGTATTCACTTTCCTTCGTTATATATTTGGCATGTAATCACCTTCTCCCCATAACATGCATTTTCTCAATTACTCCCCTTTTGTACAAGTCTCCCCTTTAAATTGAAAACTCTATTTTTGGATTTTCATTTTACAAGACTCTATTTTTGGTTTGAGAGAAAAACTTGTAAACAAAGAAAAATGATCAATCAACACGAATATGTTGCAGGTTTAGAATTCAGAAGATTCACAGATTTAGAAAATTTGATCATGAAATTTAAATTATGCAGAATACTCCTCCATCAACAACTTGTCAATCATCAATAGGTCTTCTAGAAGTACCTGCACACTGGCCAAACTTATTAGTTCACAAAAGACCCGAAGCGGATCGCTTCTGGTCGACCAGTGTCCTGTTTTTGCTTAGAAACCACCTTAGGTTTCCATTGAGATGATTTTGATAATTCAGTTTTTGATGGAGTTGGCACAGATGTTTGTGATGATGAACCTACATTTTGAACCTTTGGAAACATAGGAACAAAACGTTTTTGTTTGTGAAAGAATGTAGGTTCAACTTCATCAAAAATTCTGCCTTGTTCATCAAAGAACTTTATGAAGGCAGGATTACCAAAAACTGGTTTCTTGTGAAACCTTTGGGGTGAATCAGCAGGTAGTGGACAATCCTTTGCCATATGCCCTGTTCGGCGGCAAACATAACAGATTCGTTTTGTTTTGTCCCACTTTTGATGTACCTGCGAAGAATTACACATAGGAATATCTCGAACATGATAAGAATGAGAATCATATACCTGATGTATGTGATCATGGACCCATTTAGATGTTGGGCTTTGAGATAAAGAACCATCAGTAGAAACTTGAGCTTTCACAAAAACTTAAGAAATCTTTCGAGCATCAACACAATGAAGAGGAAATTCTTTATCAGAGAAAAGCTGAGCAGAACCTTTGAGCTTGTAGAATCTCTCAGGTTGAACTTTTTCAGCCTTAAACACATCCTTCTTCACTTGCTTCAGCTTCAATTTCTTCAAATCTTGAGATTATGAGTCTGGAGCCGTCTTATCTGTTAAATCTTTTGCTTTAAAGCCCAGACCCACATGCTTTCCAACAACTTTCTCCTTAGAATTAGAATGTCCATTCTTTGCTAACCGAGAAAATTCATCTTTAACTTCAGTTACATTCTTTTGATCATAAAAGATCTTTTCATCAAACTCAGGTTGAGACTGAATCTTGTCACTTGAAGTAGCTGATTTCTCATTATCAGCAGAAGATGAACCAGACACAAACTTTGGAGCTGGAAGAACCTCATATTTCTGTCACACCCCGACCGACGGCGGAAAATGTCGGAGCGTGATAAATTGTCCAGATGCTCACAACCAAATAATTTAAGTTGCGATATACTTAATCATGCCATTTTATTCCATAAACATAGTAGTTTTACAAAACATATAACAACCAAAACATGATTAAAGTTTAACTAGGTCCAGCAGAGCCTAATGTGATAACACAACGGAAGTCTCATGTAGCATTTCCTGCAACATGTATAAAATATCTGTCAACTACAATGAGTTGGTGAGTACACATAGGTTTAATATTAAGTATAAGTATAAAGTATGCGATCAACGTGCCAAGCATATGATTAAGAATATGACAAACAAGTATTAGAGGCAAGATATAAATGCGTAAAACAAACCTTGACAATTTAGGTTCCAATCACCTATTTGAAGACAAGATTACGTCTCAATATCCTAGGTGGGTTATCAACCAATAGCTATTAATGAACCAAAGGCTTGGTGTTGTTAATGTTTACGCAAGAGTAAAGTTTCAAGTTTATCAAGTCTCAAGTCTTAAGTTTCACGTATCAAGTCTCACACAAGTAAGCATATCAAGAATCACACAAATACTCATATAATCGCATTGTTTTGTATCAAGAATAAAGAATAATGATTTTAATATAGGATACATGTTGCACCCCAAATAACAAAAAGAGAGGGGCTACGAGTACTCACTTGATGAGTGGATTGAGGATGAACGATAACACTGAGAGTGATAATGATAGACCTTGAGATTAGCCTATTAACAAAAATAGGCTAAATAAATACAAAGAATATAATTCCAATTGGACAGGGTTCTTGAAGAGTGTCAGGTATTATTATTATATCAAAAGACTATATCTGTGTTGATTAAAACAAAGATTAGTGATAATATGAAAACGCTTATCCTATAAGTAAACACTCACTCCTGGAATCCCCAGGTAAGTCTGCCAGGTCCAACAAGGGATTTATGCGACATCCTTACCTATGCCAGGAAACCCAGTGTACAGGCGTTTACCCTTCCGGTCCGCGTGAGTTCTAAATAGTTTTATAAAAATAACTGGATGTATATGTTTATGATCTTTATTAGATATATATATATATATACTAGCATGGTGCCCGCACGTTGCGGCGACGACAGTTTATAGAGCGTTATTCGTTATTTGTTGGAGTGTTATGGCGGCATGGAAATTTACAACGTGATATTCGTTACTGTTAGTGCACTGTGTCCCAACACAGTTTATAGTGCGTTATTTGTCTTCTGTTCGTGCGTTCAGCAGCGAGAATAATTTACAACGCCATATTCGTTTATGTTAGTGGATGCGGTGGTAGTGGCAATCAACAAATAAAACATACAATCACAAAATCCCAAATATAACCATAAGATGAATAAAGAACCATGGATACAAATGTCAGTATAATTATACAGAAGCATAGAAAGGATGAAACGTGGATACAAATGAATGTATATTTACAAGTTGGGTTACTCGCGCTTTACGGCGGCGTTTTTACATGTTGCATGACTATATTTTTAATCTATTATGCATTATGTATCAAACAATTATGTCCCTCTCACCCTTTGTGTCATCACCCTTTGTGTCATGTTTCTTCCTCGCTCGATTTAGATTACATTTTATCTTTAACGGGTCGAACCGGTAATTAGAAAAAACGTTTAAAGTTACCTAAATATAAAACGGGTCAATTTTATTGATACACCTTGTGGATTTATAGTAAATGGTTTATATCCATTACTTCTTCTAACAAATGCTAAATTTACTTAATGTGGATTCGAAGTTTCTAATCAATAATTGTGGCAACTGTTAGTCACAATAACTATATCTAATGACTATTTGCACTTGTATTTGATCAGCACAAAACAATAAGACATAAACCGAGATCACCAAAATGCTCTTAAATGTAATTTTTAAGGCTGGAAGATGTAATTGATTATCTTTTTGACGTTTAAGGTGATATATGCTAACATATACGTTTCTTGCTACTTAGTCAAACGTAATAAAATCACACTTAATACCAATCATACTAAAATGGTAATTCTATCCATACTTGTACTATGAATCAACCCAACTCCATATTTGAGAAGCATGAATTTTAACTAAAGAAACATGTTAAAAATGCACCCAAACCCCAATTAACTCATCATACCTAGGCCTACAATTTCTATAAGAACATATAACCAGCTTTCTAAGCATCAAAATGGTTAAGACAGAATGTAAACAATGCAAAATTAAACAAACACAAGTAACTACTTAAGCAAAAAACAAAAAAAAAACATAAAGTAAAGCATAATTAAACAAAACATGAAAGATAAATTTGAACAAGACCCATAAAATAAAAGGCATATCTTAAATATAGCATGCACTAAAATTATTAATGAGACCAAGTAAAAAACATCAAGGGAATAAGATAATGTATTGAAATGTGAACATTGATCGATATAGGCAAGTATGTGGTTACTCTCAATCCTTCCCCTTGCATCCATTGGAGTGATTCCTGTACAGCAGAAAATTACATTACTACTCCATTGATATACAATATAAATGGTCAAAATCTTCCAATGTGGAAAGATATTATTAACTTGATAAATACTAACAAATAAATAGTTGTTTCCAGTAGGAACGTTTCCTGTACAAAACATCAACCTCAGTCCATAGGTTTGATATGAAATGCTCAACAAATATAAACATCGACCTTTTTACAGACCTAATAGTAATATGCAATTCCGCGAAGAGCTTTTTTACGCTAAGAGCACCGTGGTGGTTTAGGAGCACCTTCTTTACGCTAAAAGACCGAGGACCGATCTTTTGGTACTTTAATCAAACTCTCGATCCTCAACATTCGTGGTGGTTGCTGTCGCCGATCCGGCGAGCTGGTTCCAAACCTGCCTACTGATGGGAGAAATTTTTCCGTTTCATTATGTATATATGGGTAATAATACATGTACTGTCATCCATGCTAATTTTTAGATATAGGAATATAGTTCTCTACCATCACAATAAAGTAATAAACCTTTTGGTCAAGTAACAAGAACATGCAGACATTAGTACAAACCTTGTGATCAGATTTCCACCAGTTGTTGATTAGTAAACTAAATTCTTCAACTGGTTTAAGATATGTCATAAAAATTACAGGTCTTACTCGGATATTAAGCGCCCTAAAGCCACGAACAGCTCTATGCATTTTGGTTGAAGGGAAGTAAGGATAGGATCCAATTTGATCTTCAATTGCATTTAATATGTCTGGTTTGAGTTTAGTGGGACATGGCAGTTTTTCCTCAGCTCTCTATCTTGCCATGAGGTTCTTCTCTGTTGGTTAAAACTTCATTAATAGACAAACAAGGTTGTTTAAGAAAATTATCAACTCCATCAATGAATATAACTATAGGCTATTGCTGTTAAAAACACTTGAATCTGCTAAGTAATCATAAGGCAATAAACACATCATGTGGACAAAAGATATATGTAGATGGGTATAATAAAACTAACTTACCAAGTTTTTTGTGCTTCATCCAAATCTGAGAACCTACACAAACATAAACAAAGCAACTTAAAAGGCATACATAGACCTTCTTAAACAAACATATCCTGACCCGAACCAGGTACAGGGAGATATAAGTGTTGGGATATATAACAATTTATCGATTTAAACACGAGTACGCAACGAAATTAATCCTATGAATTAATCTAACTAACCGGATAGACAACGTGTACCTTTTTAGCTCGGCAAGAGAAGATCTTCTAGGATTTGAAGTAAATCCCTCTACGATCGCACACACGACACACCGATGTACGTATGCTAGTACTTGATCACGAACTCCTCTTGTGAAGATGGCTTGGTCGAACCACAAAAGAAATCGAACCCCTAGGGTTCTTTTCTTTTTGCCAAAAATTAGAGAGAGAATAGAGAGAGATTAGGGTTTGCACTTTATCAGATAAAAGCAGCAACTAAACCTTAAACCCATGAGGTTTAATTATAGGGTTAAAAGACTTGGAAAACAAGATAGGGATTGGCATAGGAGCCCTAGCCGAATTCGGCCTAGAGGCCCTATCCAAAACCTTTTCTTAATTGTAATCCAAATCTAACTCTCTCTAATTACAACTAACCCCCTTGTTAACAATTAACCGTTAGTTTTTAACGATTCCTTGTTAAATGTTCGTGATAAATATTAATTAACCAATTAATTAATATAAATACATTAGTGTCGAGACGTGTAACCCCGTAGGCTTAAATACTTTCCGGACATACGTTCATTAATACGTGATCATATCCCTACAGCTCCCACTTGAGCTCGTAATAATAAAGGTAATAACATTGGTTAGCGTCTAGCAACACGCCAATGCTCCCGGAAATATTTAAGTACAGTTTCTCAAAGTGTATTTAAATGGTACAGTCATTTACTATCCCTTTGTTACCGATACTGTTGTTAAATATGAATATGGATCAAGTCATTTCATACTTTAACGATTCTGTTTCTCATTCTATAACTAATTAAAGATTACCAAATTCAAAATCGAGACACATCTGGATTTCATTTGGGCACGGCCATGCAAACGTCTTAATTAGTCCCAATGAGGGGCCCAGTGGTATCTGCTTCAACTCTTAAGCTGAAGGAACAAATCCTCTTGACTACACGTGTCCAGTCACATACTTCACTACACTTACTGAAAATAGCCCTTTTGTACTACCTTATTCAGGATAGTTAGAACTATATCAAGTAGGTGTAATCCATATATGCATGACCTGCTTGTATCTCAAGTCTAAGGATAAGTAAAGCAACCATTTACGAATTTCACTTAATGATGACGATCCATAAAGTGACAATTCGTTAGTGGGGTAGTCCGATATGCATCCTATGAAAACCATGTGAGTTTGGTGGGACCATCCATTATATATTCCAAGAATATTACCAATCACTCAGATTTGTCTCAGTTTAACTATATTCCCATATAGTTAATCGACAATGGACAATTTAGAATACTTGACAGGTACTCAAGGATTAAACATGCAAATATAGGACACAATTTACTATTAAATGAAATCAAACATATCAAGTACTTTATTTCATTATATAAATAGAAATTGCTTAACATCCCTTATCCAAATACCGAACATCAGACATACATGATTTAACTGGCTAATTTAAGTCCCATGCCCTCGGCATGCCTTTCAAGCTTCGGCCTCGACAAAGCTTTCGTGAAAGGATCAGCTAAGTTAATATCTGTGTGAACTTTGAGTAATCTGATTTCACCTAGTTCGATCTGCTCACGAACATAGTGATATCTCCTGGCATAGTGTCTGGCGCCCTTCTGAACTCTAGGTTCTTTGGCTATGATTAATGCACCAGTATTATCACAGTACATATCAATAGGCAAGTTACTTGTAGGGATGACGTCAAGCCCACAAATAAACTTCCTTATCCAGACTGCCTCCATTGCAGCTTCCGAAGCAACAATGTACTCAGACTCTGTTGCAGACATAGCAACTGTGGTTTGTTTCTTGCTTTTCCAATCCACAACGCCTCCATTCAGAACGAAGACGTACCCAGACTGAGACTTCGTGCCATCTCTATCAGTCTGAAATCCAGCATCGCAGTATCCGGTCACTTTGAGCTCTTGATCTGGATTTCCCCCATATACCAAAAACAAATCTCTAGTAGCCCGTAGGTACTTGAGAATGGTCTTAACAGCAGTCCAGTGACTTTCACCTGGATTCTGTTGAAATCGGCTAACGATATTCTGCGCAAACGCTATATCAGGTCTAGTGCATCTCACCGCATACATTATAGAGCCTACAGCCGAAGCATAAGGGACTCTTTGCATACGCTTCACCTCATCAGGTGTAGAAGCACATTGTTTGACCGATAGACCAAGTCCTTCCTGCATAGGTACTATACCACGCTTGGAATTCTCCATCTTGAATCACTTCAAGATCTTATCAATATAAGCACTTTGACTTAGTCCAATCGACCGCTTAGTTCTATCTCTATAGATCTTGATTCCAAGAATAAATGCTGCTTCTCCCAAGTCTTTCATGGCAAAACACTTTCCAAGATGGGATTTTACATCTTGCAACATTGGAATGTGTTTTCCTATAATCAATATGTCATATACATATAAGACGAGGAAAGTAACATTACTCCCACTAGCTTTGCGATATACACATGGCTCATCGGGATTCTGAACGAAACCAAACTTTTTGATTTCTTCATCAAACCGTTTATTCCAACTCCTCGATGCTTGCTTTAGTCCATAAATGGACCTTTGAAGCTTACGTACTCGGTTGGGATGTTGTGGATCAATGAACCCTTCAGGTTGATCCATATAGACTTCTTCATCCAAGTAACCATTTAAGAAGGCAGTCTTAACATCCATTTGCCATATCTCAAAGTCATAGTACGCTGCTATGGCTAAGAGAATCCTAATAGCTCTTATGTCAGCAACTGGTGAAAAGGTCTCATCATAGTCAACGCCAAAACGTTGAGTATAACCTTTCGCCACAAAACGAGCTTTATAGGTGTGTACATTTCCATCCATGTCGGTCTTCTTCTTGAAGATCCATTTACTCCCAACGGTCTTCGCGTTAGGAGGAAGATCAACCAAGTTCCAAACTTGATTATCCCTCATGGATTTCATTTCCACGTTCGCAGCTTCAAGCCATTTGTCAGATTCCAGATCTGATAATGCAGCTTTGAAGTTCGGAGGCTCATCGAGATCTCCTGATACGTTCTCCTCGGATTCGACTAGACCAATCCATCTATCCGGATTACGTACGACCCTTTCGGATCTTCGAAGTGGAATCGCAACATCATCGACTTGAGGTTCATCACCTTGAACATTTTCCCCCCAAGTTGATGATTGCTAGTTGTTTCAGAAGGTGACACATCTTCTAGTAGTTCTACAATTCTCCCACTATTCTCTTGAGCGATAAAATTCTTTTCATAGAATTCAGCATATCGAGCAACACGAACAGTATTTTCGGAAGGATTGTAAAAGTAGTAACCCATTGTTTCCTTTGGGTATCCCACGAAGATGCACTTAGTAGTCCTGGGTTGTAGTTTGTCAGGCGTATCACGCTTAACAAGTGCCTCACATCCCCAGACTCTTAAGTAAGACAACACAGGGACTTCTCCATGCCACAATTGATGCGGTGTCTTTTCAACCTTCTTGGTTGGAACCATATTTAGAACGCGTACAGCGGTTTCTAGAGCAAAATCCCAAAATGATATTGGGAGAGTTGTAAGGTTCATCATCGACCTCACCATTTCTAGTAGGGTTCGATTCCTCCTCTCAGACACTCCATTATGCTAAGGAGTGTAAGGAGGAGTAAGCTGTTGGACAATTCCACATGCTTTATGTTGATACCTGAGATGTGCGTCGTGTGAAGTATCAAGAAATGTACAAGATCAAGTCATTCTAGGTCTGGCCGATCTAGGTCCGAACCTGAAGTTCGGACTGGCCGAACCTGCGGTTCGGCCGAAGCTCGGCCAGCTGGGTATAAATATACGTTTGGTCTTTGTAATAAGTAGTTCTGAGCATGTGAGATTTCTTAAGTGTGTGTTTCTGAGTGTGTATTCTCTGTGGCTATTTCTGAGTGTTTGCTGATTGTAATTGTTCTTCATTGATCAATAAATCAATCGGTTAATTACGTTTCGATGTTCGAATAGCTAGATCGAGTAGACGATCCGATGCTCACGCATTCTCAAGTGGTATCAGAGCTTTCTGGTTCACTCTACTGATCTATGATTGCTATTTCTGGATTTTTGAAGCGTTTTTGAAGTTTCTCGAGTTTGTTTTTGTGATTTTCATCATTTCTATCAAGTGTTTGGTGTTAGGCTTGCTTGCAAATCATTTTCTATCTGTTTTTCAAACTCACAGTAACAAGTTTCGTCAAAATCAGTCCATTTTCGCGCGTTTTCGAAAAATGTTTTCGAAGTTCGGAGTTTTCTGTTCAGGCTCGGAGTAACTGCTCCGAACTTCAAGTTCGGTCAGCGTTCGGTGTGTATTCGGTGAGAGTTCGGTCAAAGTTCGGAGTTCAGAGGTGGTTCGGAGATAGATCGGAGTTGTTTTAGGAGTTCGGCTTGTTGATTCTGATTCGGAGTAGGTTCGGACATAGTTCGGACTTTTGATTTAGGTTCGGACAGAGTTCGGAGGTTGGTGATAGGATCGGAGCAGGTTCGGCCAGCAGATTCAAATTTTTCAACGATGTCGGATTTTCACGCGTTTGCTGCAATGCAAAGTGCCATGCAAACCATGCTAAATTTTGACAATGAAATTGGAACAAGTCAGAAAGTTCCCAAGTTGTTAAAACTTGAAGATTATCAAAATTGGAAGAAACGGTTTTCTGCTTATATTAGCACAAATGACATTGATTTATGGATTCCAATTCAAAAATTGTATGAACGACCAATGGAAGATGGAGATCTTAAAGAAATTCAAGACTTCGATGGTGATGAAAGAAAAAATTATGAGCTTGAAAAGAAAGTTTATGGTTATCTTACTATGGCTTTACCTACTGAATTGCTTCATCAATTTAGTACTTGCAAGAAATCTAAGCAATTGTGGGATGCCTTATCCGCAAGATGTGAAGGAAATGCTGATTATAAGAAGAGTCGAAAGAAAGTCTTGAACAAAGAATTTGATAACTTTCAAAATTATGACAATGAAAACATTACTGCTCTAGTTTCAAGATTTTCACATTTGATTAGTGAATTGAAGGTTGTTGGAATTGAAAAATCTGATGCGGATTTAAAAGAAAAGATCATGGAAGCATTACCTGAAAAGTGGGAAAATTATGTTTTGTTACTCACTCATGACAAGGATTATTCTGCAATGACATTTCACGAGCTTACTGGAAAACTTCATGCTCGAGAAATGGAAATGTTAAACTCAAAGAAGTCAACCGCTACCTTGCAACATCCTGAGTTGTATCATGGTGAAAATAGTGCAAGCATGAGTGCAAAGTCTAAACCAAATCAGAATACAGCACCAAGTGTTGCTTTTATAGCTGGAGCTTCAGGAAATTCTGACAATAATTCTTCAAGAGGTTGCAATTTTACAATTCCAAATTTTTCAAGTCAAAATGCTTTTTCAGCGGAATCAACCGATGATTGTGCCAAAATGATTTCTGCGTTGATTTCATCATCCTTTGGATTGATTCTAAAAAATGTTGCTGATGCAAAGTTAACCAGTGAGGATCTTGATGCTCTTGATGATGATCAACTAACCGAATTGGATGTATCTTGGCAATATGCTATGTTGTGTCAAAGATCTAAAAGATTCTTTAAGAAGCATGGAAGGAATATTTCTGGTGATAAATTGGGTTTTGACAAGTCCAAATTAAAGTGTTATAAATGTTCACAACTTGGACATTTTGCTAAAGATTGTCATCAGTCACATGCAAATAAGTCTGTTGTTCCTATATCACCAAAGCCTGGTTTTACTCAACCATCTACTAGTAACACAAGCAAGACCACTGCTTTGTTTGCTCAAAATGATGGTGTATATGATTGGGGTCAACAGTTTGGGTATGATTCATCTGCATTGATAGTTACGCATGATCAACAAGAAGATTTTTGTTCAGAAACTAGTTCCGATACTAGTTCAATTCCAAGTTCTTATGAATCTGCTGAAAATTTGGAGAGTTTGATGAAAGAAAATGCTTTATTGATGAATAAAGTTCAACAACTGTCTGAGGCGTTTGATGTGATTAATTCAGAGTTGGAGGTTTCTAAAGATCATGGCAAGAAGTTGATTTTAAAGAATGAGTATTTGACCATGGAAATCCAAACATTGAATGAAGTTTTGGAAGTTTTGAAGCAAGATAAACAAAATGTTGAAATTTCAAAAGCTAAGATTTGTGAAGAACGGGATGAGTTGGTAAAAGATGTAAAGAAATGGAAGGATGAAGCTGAAGATACAGCTGCTGATTTTCAGAATTTGTTTGATAAATCAAAAGTCAAACTTGATCTGCTTACAAAGAATGTTGAAGAGTCCACTGCTAAGATTGAAGCATATCAAGTTGACATGGGAAAGTTATTGGAGGAGAAGCGGGAGTTAGTTCGTATCAATAAAGTTCAAGCCGCAAATTTGGAGATTCAAAAGAGAAACGAAAATAAATTGAAGAAGGAATTACATGAAGGACTTGATAATCTGCGTTTGCAAAAATTTGAAACTCACAAGGTTGCAAAGCGATTGATTGCTAAAGAAAAAGAATTTGCTGAGGCTCAACAGAAAATTTCTGATCTGAAGGTTCAGGTTCTTGATGCTAATCGATTGCTTAATAATGTTTCAAATTCTCAAGTTTTCACAAGTTTTTTAGCTAATGATGAAAATTTTGAGAAGATGTTTGATAAAACTGCTTCACCCCCTGCTCATATCAAAGAAGCTGTCAAAGAAGTGAAGGAACAAATTGAAGAATTTGATTATTCAAAGGTTCTGTCATCAACTGCTGAGGATGAGAAAGTTGTGCTTAAGAAGAAGAACAAGAAGAATAAGAAAAAGAAGGAAAAGAAATCTGAAGTTTCTCCTGCACCAAAGTTTGTATCTGGATCATCGTCTGCTGATAATGAGAAGTCAGCTACTTCTAATGACAAGATTCTGTCTCAACCTGAGTTTGATGAAAAGATTTTTTATGACCAAAAGAATGTCACTGAAGTAAAAGCTGAATTTTCTCGATTGGCTAAGAATGGTCATTCTTCACCTGAGGAGAAAATTTCTGGAAAGCATGAAGGATTGGGTTTTCACAGGATGAAAAACAACACTGAAAAGGTTCAAGCATCTTTATCTCCAGATTTGAAGAAATTAAAAATGAAACAAGTGAAGAAGGAAGTTTTTCAACCTGATAAAATTCAACCCGAACGTTTTTACAAACTCAAGGGTTCGGATCAATTATTTTCAGACAAAGAATTTCCACTTCATTGTGTTGATGCTCGGAAGATTGCTGAGGTCTTTGTGAAAGCAACTGTTTCTTCTGAAAGTACTCAATCTCTAAGTCCTACATCCAAATGGGTGCATGATCATCGTCACCAGGTATATGACTCTCATTCTGATCATGTTAGAGATATTCATGTGTGTTCTTCGCAGGTACATCACCAATGGGATAAAACGACAAGAATTTGTTATATTTGTCGTCGTCCAGGACATATGGCAAAAGATTGTCCATCACCTGCTGTTTCACCCCATAGATTTCACATGAAATCAGTTTTTGGTAAATCTGCCACACCAAAATTCTTTGATGAACAAGGCAGAGTTTTTAATGAAATTAAACCTACATTCTTTCATAAACAGAAACGTTTTGTTCCAATGTTTACAAAGGTTCAAAGTGTAGGTTCATCATCACAGTCACCTGTGATTGTTTCATCAAAATCTGAATTACCAAAACAACAACAATGGAAACCTAAGGTGGTTTCTAAACAAAATAAGGACACTGGTCGACCAGAAGCAATTCGCTTCGGGTCATTTATGGACTAATTAGTTTGACCAGTGTGCAGGTACTTCTAGAAGACCTATTGACGATTGCAAAGTTGTTGATGGAGGAGTACTCTGCTCAAGTTAAATTTCATGATAAATTTTTCTAACCTGCAAATCTTCTGAATTCTAAAATTGCATCGTATCCGTGTTGATTGATCACTTTTCTTTGTTTACAAGTTTTTCTCTAAAATACCAAAAATAGAGTCTTGTTTTGTGTAAATTGAAAATCCACAAATAGAGTTTTTTATTTTAAAGGGGAGAATTGTAAGTAAGGGGGAGTAATTGGGAAAATGCATGTTATGGGGATAGAGTGAATACATGTCAAATATATTATGAAGGAAGGTGAATACATGCCAAATATAAAAAAATTGTGAGAAATTGATTATTGGGAAATGATGGTACATTGGCTTACGTGTCTGTCTCATGAATAGAGTAGATGAAAGGGCCATAAGATCATTGTTTGATATGCTTGGTAGACTCGGTAAATCAGAAAGTATTCAGATGTGATATTCACTAAATACTAATGCTTGACCATGTGGATAACATCTTGATGCATATTTCATGACACAAAAAGAAAAATAAGTGTGAAAGTCAAAGTGAGAAGTCACTGTGTATACATGTGTTCATTTTGCAAAGATTTAAACTTGTTTGATTTTCTTTATTTTGTCAAACGATCGGACTTTCTCTGCGTATCGAAAGATCGACCTGATTGTTGTTCGTTTGACGTTCTGCTTTATTTTCTTTAGTGTTTCGTATAACTCATCGGACTTTCTCTGCGTGTACGGGAGTACCGACCTGATTGTTGTTGGGTTATACAATTTCAACTTGTTTTATTTTCTTTTTTTTGTTAAATCCGAGGCCTTATCTGCGTATCGAAAGATCGACCTTAAGGTAGACGATTTAACGTTCTTATTTCTTTTTGCATGGAACACAGTTGACTATATCATGAAAATATTATGCATTGTGAAAAATCACAAGTGCTGTCACACAAAAGGAAAAGAAATGAAAAGCATAAAATGTCTGATTATGTCTGATAGTGTGGGATACACTGGTCAAAGCAAATCTAATCAATACCTTAACATATCCAAATGTTATGAGTATGATTCTGCCTGAGTTTAAGTTGGACAAATTATACCAGCAATCAACATGACTTATGTGCTTCGATTAATTGAAATTGAAGTGCAGTTCAGTGCGTTATGTTCAATATGATCCCATATAGTGATCTTTCTCATACCAAAAATAGTGTTTGATTCTGTGTTGCAATTTCATTTCATTTCAGAAAAGAACAAAAAGATTTTCGGTGTGTTTTAGCATAAATTGTCTAAAAGTCAAAAAGATTTTGTTTCTGCTTTATTTTCGATCTGATCATCACGTGATACAAATCATTTTCAAAATCATATCTTGGAGTCTCGAAGAGACGTTTTGCGCCAAGATTATTTTTAATGTTTGAACAGGTTGCTATGTGCAAGATATCACTACTTCAAGTCTTCTGAAGCTGTTGATAGGAGATCAGAGATACTCTACAATGATTATCAGATCAAGCTACGATCGAGTTGAGGAGGAGTTCGTTTGAAGATTCATTTCATTGAACGAACTGATTCTACACTTGAGGGGGCGCTTGGTTGAAGACACAAAGTTGATAATATTGAAGAGATTCTGCACACGACGAGGGGGAGTTTGTTTATACCTGAGATGTGCGTCGTGTGAAGTATCAAGAAATGTACAAGATCAAGTCATTCTAGGTCTGGCCGATCTAGGTCCGAACCTGAAGTTCGGACTGGCCGAACCTGAGGTTCGGCCGAAGCTCGGCCAGCTGGGTATAAATATACGTTTGGTCTTTGTAATAAGTAGTTCTGAGCATGTGAGATTTCTTAAGTGTGTGTTTCTGAGTGTGTATTCTCTGTGGCTATTTCTGAGTGTTTGCTGATTGTAATTGTTCTTCATTGATCAATAAATCAATCGGTTAATTACGTTTCGATGTTCGAATAGCTAGATCGAGTAGACGATCCGATGCTCACGCATTCTCACTTTAAGATAATCCCTAAACTCTTGGCTTAAGTATTCTCCATCACGATCCGATCGAAGGATCTTGATGGTCTTTCCGAGTTGATTTTCTACTTCGTTCTTGAACTCTTTGAATGTTTCAAACACTTCATGTTTATGTTTAAGCAAGTAAACATAACCATAACGGCTGAAATCATCCGTGAAAGTCACGAAGTAGCTAGCACCTTTTCTTGACACATGTCTAAATGGGCCACAAACATCAGTATGAATGAGTCCAAGTAGTTCTTTAGCCCTTTGCGGCTTGTTCGGAAAGGGTTTTCTTGTCATCTTTCCTGAGATACAGGAAACGCATTTATCAAATGATTCATCATTTTATTGTAAGATCCCTTCACGTTGAAGTCTTTCAATGCGGTTTTTGCCAATATAGGCAAGACGACAGTGCCAAAGATAGGTAGAGTCCAAACTTGTTTTGGCTCGTTTGCTAACAATGAACATTGAATTATTTGAAACATAACCACGCATATTAATTTCATAAATGCCATCACAAGGAATAGCATCAAAATAATGAACATTATTTTTAGAAACTGAAATACCGATATTATTAAACGCATTAATAAATCCTTGGTTTTTCAACAAAGAAACTGAAATAACACCTCTAGTGATAGAAGGTGCATAATGACAATTGTCTAATACAATAAATAACCCAGAAGGCAGAATTAAATGATATTCTCCTATAGCTTCCACAGCTGCTGGCAAACCATTTCCCACGTACAACTGCAAAGCTCCAGGCTTCAGTTTCCTCCTCTTTCTAAGACCCTGTAACGAATTACAGATGTGAGTTCCACAGCCAGTGTCATACACCCATGAATCACAATTAGAAAAGGAAAATAATTCAATTGTGAAGATACCTGAAGTACTAGCCCCGCTAGTATTCTTTCTCTTCTTCATCAACTCAGCTAGATAGGTAGGACAGTTCCTCTTCCAGTGTCCAACTTCACCACAATGGTGACAGATCTGGTCTTTAGCCGGATGCTCTTTTGCGGCCGGAGGGGTTTGCTTGGTTTTAGGAACAAGCGCAACTGCCTTTCCTTTTCCCTTACCATTATTCTTGCCCTTCGCCTTTTGCGGTCGTTTAGCCTTTTGGATCTTTCCCCCCTTGATCATAAGAACTTGGGGTGTTTTAGTGGCCTTCTTGGGAATCGTTTTTTCATACTCGACAAGCATAGCATGAAGCTCAGGTATAGTCTTAGTCATACTATGCATGTTGTAGTTGCGCACAAAACCCTCAAAATCCTTCGTAAGAGATTTGAGGATCATGCCAACTGCGACAGCCTGATTATACCCATAATTGAGCGATTCCAATTTGTCAAAGTAGCTCTTCATCTTGAGCACATGACTGCTGACCGGTTTACCAGTTTCAAGCTTCAAGTCGTGGAGTTCCACAACTAGGTCGAACAATTCAACACCAGCTTGTTTTTCATACATCTTTTTCAGCTCTTTGATCATATCACAAGGTGTATGAAATTCGTATTGCTTCTGAAGCTCAGGAGTCATACTCGAGATTATCATGCAAGCAACCTCATCGTATCTGCTATACTCTGCATTGTAGAACGCTTTCTCTTGATCAGAAGCATTAGCAGCTGGCTCGGTCGGCCAATGATTTTCAAGGACATCGGTCCTCCGTTCAACTCTAAGGACAATCCTCAGTTGACGGTACCAGTCATTGAAGTTAGATCCATTCAGCTTTTCTCTTTCAAACATTTGACGAAAAGCATGAACAACATTGTTTTGAGGAGGGTTTGTTGCCATCTACAAAACAGATTAAGTTCAAAAATCAGTATTTTCGATAATGTTTTCCTTAATAAATTTAATTACCCAATGTTTAAACGCTTTTAAACAATTAAGCTTATTAAGGCTAGGATCCAAATGACATGCCATCATTTCATCAGTTGATCTGCTAGAAATGATGCACTCAAAAGGTAAGTGACGATCAATAATTGTACTCCAAGTACAATTCCTAGATTTTATGGGACCTACAAATAACACTTGTGAATCTTGCACCAAGTAATTTGTAGTCATGTTTCATCCCATCTTTTGCCACGGGCCAAGGGTCTCACCGCCTAACTCGCTTTAAGTCGTCCAACTAAGAACGCACAAATTGTCCACCATTGTGTACCAATGAGTGGGAATTTGCCATGTAAATGCCATTTTACCATTGTGTACCAATGAGTAAGATGACATCCACAAGTGTCCTTTTCAAGGTGAATGGCAAAGACTTAAGTTTGGTTTGGGTCAAAATAATTTTGATGTGTGATAAAAAATGTTATGTGTGAAGATTCATGCACATCTTCACCACATAATGTGTTTATAAAATTCTTAGTTTGTCTTCCAAATCAAAAGAGCTCGGTAGCTCCATTTGCAACACACAAAGAAGCGTAGGGGTGATGTTTGCACTTTTGTAATTAAAAACCTACCCACTTTAGGGAAGCATGGCGACCCGACTTATACCTCTCTTAGAGTGTGTTCAAATGGGTGAGCCGGTGTTTCTTTTGAGTTTTAGGACACATATTTTATTTTATAAACAAAATCATATTTCAATAGATATTTAAGCAAATTTCGATTTTCATAAAACAAATTTGCATTAAAACCTTTTATTATGTTACAATTATCACAAATAATCACATAATCTTAGGGTTTCTAATTATCTAACATAATTTTAATTTTAATCCTCTTGATCCAAGTAACAACCATGAACGATTTGCATGAAACTTCATGGTTTTTTACTTCCATTTAACATTTAAAGTTGAAGGTACAACATGTTGTTTAAACAATTTATCAAATAACAAAAACTTGGGTTTATTATTTTAGATCACAAAAATCAAATTTTAGAGCTAAAATTAGGGTTTCCGATTCGGCTAGAGGTTTTCGATCCAATCTTTAGATTTCGATCACTTTGAATAAACAATTTACGATATTGTTCGAAAACTAGGTTTGCGATCAGAAAAGGGTTTACGATCGAAACTTGATCGGAAACAGGTTTGCGATCAGAATCAAGGGTTTACGATCGGCAACAAGGGTTTACGATCAGCAATAAAGGTTTACGCTTGGAAACTCGATCGGAAACAGGTTTGTGATCGGAATCATGGGTTTACGATCTGAACATGAGTTTCCGATCGAAAACAGGTTTACGATCGGAACCTTGGGTTTTCGATCGGAATGTGGTTTTCGATCAGGTTACGTTAAGCGGGTCGAGAACCATTTTTTCGGTGGAGAAGTGTTCTCCGATCGGGAACCAAGCCACGATCGAGAACCTTTTTCCGGGTCGAGAAGTGTTCTCCGATCGGGAACCAAGCCACGATCGAGAAACTTTTTTCGGGTCGAGAACCGGTTTTCCGATTGGGAACCAAGCCACTATCGAGAACCGGTTTTCGATTTGCGATTTAGGGTTTTCGTTTTTACCAATTTGCGAAACTGATTTCCAATTGTAAAACACGATTTGAGTGGATCGAAAAGCTAGAATCTTGATTTGTTTACCCCCCTTCCAAGTTTTTATCCCCGGTAATTAATTAAAATCATAGGTGGCTCGTGATACCACTGTTGGGATATATAACAATTTATCGATTTAAACACGAGTACGCAGCGGAATTAATCCTATGAATTAATCTAACTAATCGGATAGACAACGTGTACCTTTTTAGCTCGGCAAGAGAAGATCTTCTGGGATTTGAAGTTAATCCCTCTACGATTGCACACACGACACACCGATGTACGTATGCTAGTACTTGATCACGAACTCCTCTTGTGAAGATGGCTTGGTCGAACCACAAAAGAAATCGAACCCCTAGGGTTCTTTTCTTTTTGCCGAAAATTAGAGAGAGAATAGAGAGAGATTAGGGTTTGCACTTTATCAGATAAAAGCAACAACTAAACCTTAAACCCATAAGGTTTATTTATAGGGTTAAAAGACTTGGAAAACAAGATAGGGATTGGCATAGGAGCCCTAGCCGAATTCGGCCTAGAGGCCCTATCCAAAACCTTTACTTAATTGTAATCCATATCTAACTCTCTCTAATTACAACTAACCCCCTTGTTAACAATTAACCGTTAGTTTTTAACGATTCCTCGTTAAATGTTCGTGATAAATATTAATTAACCAATTAATTAATATAAATACATTAGTGTCGAGACGTGTAACCCCGTAGGCTTAAATATTTTCCGGACATACGTTCATTAATACTTGATCATATCCCTACTATAAGAAGATTAAAAATTACCTCTATTTTAACTCTCCACTGTCATTTTCACCAATCCTAATTTTTGTATACTTTCCTGAATATCATTATAATTGAAACAAAGTGATCAAACAAAAATGACTGATAATTACATGAACCTTTTAAAAGTTAGATGAATCAAATACCTATACATGGATGCTTGACGAATTCATAAACAATTTGAAGGAAAAAGATAGAAATACAAATAAAAAGCAACCATAACCTGTGAAAAGTCCAGCGGTAGAGAAAATGTCAGTTACATATTTAATTTGGTTGGTTAAAAGACTACCAACATGAATGGAAATTTGGAAGGTCTTCATTGTCGGTCACCAAAATGGTTGGTTTCATAACTCCGGTTGCTACTAAAGGCCCCCTCCAAGCTGTAACATGTAATTTGGTGATTACTTTTGGCAAATTATACTAAAAGGCTATAAACAAAAAAAAATCATTAGTGTGTTTTAGTCATTAAATTGAAACAACTCATAAAATTAAAAAAAAAAATCATTGGTTTTTTACTTGCACATGGCAATTATTAGTGTGTTTTAGTCCTTCCTCTCGAAATTTGCAGTATTCAAGTTTATGATATTTGACATGTCTACATAAAATAACATCAAAAACAGCAGAGCCTATACCCAGTATCCAAAACAGAACCTAAATCCATGAAAATTTAACAATCGCATACAATCGAACACAACAACGCACACGAACAAACACAAACACCTGCAATAATATAAACAGTTTAGATGCAAAGAAGAAGAAAACCGAAATAGCATCCATAAAAAACACACTGACAATCAAACAATAAAAAAAATACATAAGAGATTAATTAGCATAGATCAACTTCTTCTTCACATGAGATTAATAAACAATGACAACCTTTAATTATTTAGTGTTTAAGCATTCAAACAAAGGCAAATATCATAACAAAGCAACCACACCTAAAAAAATCCAGGTGTACCTAAAGATAAAACAACCCTATGACAAAAATACTAACCAAAGAGTAAAATCAGACGTTAATAAACCGAATAAAGAAGCCACCACTGACCACACTAACAGTTTGTCCTCAACTTATTTTCCACAAAATACCTTCCCTCCAATGCGAAAATATTCAGCAAGATCATGAAATTGTCAATGAACGTCACCAGAAATAGTCACAGGACACTTAACAGGCTGCACAAGAAGCAAACATCAAAACACCTTCATTAGTGTAATATCCATTTGATGACCTGGTTGACTTGCAATTAATTGTTACATAATTTCATAAGGCCATAAACCCTTTTCAACTTGTAGGACTAACGGAATGGGTTAGTTTTTCACCTATACATGATAAGAACCAAAAGTCACAACTAATAAATTACTGAAGATTAGTAAGCATCTGCGCAATGAAACAATCCCATAAAAACACCAGTTAACTACCTACAATTGTAATCTAAGGCAAAGATAGAAACCTTATGTGGTCATACCTGAACATTGCCTTCGTCCGTCAGTATCTCTATTGTCTTCTGACATTATGTCTTAAACCTAAATCCAAAAAAATAAAAAAACATGCATACAATAGTGAGAATATGTCCATAGTATCTCCTTTTATATCTCACTATAAATAATACATATAAATAAAAATAAAACTCAGTGCCAATCCTTTCTCATCCCACTTAAATTAGAAAAAACAATATCATCTTCATTAAATTGTATATAAGCTAAAACTTTCCTTATTAAACATAAAATTGGATCGTTTTCATTGATTGATGAAGGGTTTATGAATTGTACCTGTCCCCGTAAGAGATTGTTCTCGATTCGAAACAAATTTCTAAACAAATCTGTGAGAAAAAAACAAGCATATTCCAAGTTAAGCATACAGAAAATCAGATTTTGTTGGTAGGTGAAGAAATCAAACAACACTTACTGCGCAAGAGAGTTCTTCACGAAGCAAATCAATGCATGGAATCAAAGTGTTTTTGGTTGTTTTCTCATTTGATTTCCCAAGCTTTTTACCATTAACATCCACATCTACTTCAATCTTTGTTCTTTCTTCTCTTCTAAAGTTACTGTTAATACATTACATCCAAATTAGGGTTTAATTTTAAGAAATTCAATAAATAAAACTTCAAGAAATGAAGCAACCTTTATTAGAACCTTCATCTTCACCAAGATCATGAATAGCCACAAAATTCGAAACGGGACTCTTCCTATGATCTCTACGTTTCCTAAATCACCTCACATATGTTTTGAAAACGTGTATAAGCTTTAACAACTAATTGAAACTATAAAAAAATCATTATCAACATTTACCTCCATAAGCAAGCCAACGTTTCAGTTTTGAGGCGACTTGACAGCCTATGTAACTTCAAAATGAAGTGTTAGATTCCACTAAAGCACCAATCTGATTAAATCAGACAGTTGAATATAAAAACTATGACACCTAAAGATGTGAAACGAAGATTACTGCTAAACCACAAAAAAAGAAAAGAAACTTAAATCGTACAAATATATTGCGCATACAGAAACCCAAAAACCTAAACAAACGAAGATTACTGCTAAACCACAAAAATCTAACCCAAAAAAGACTGAAACCATACTTTCAATGGATCGATTTCGAACAATTGGGCATCAAAAGGGCGATGAGGTCAGGTGAGAGGAAGAGTTGCGACAGGCTTTACAATTGGGGGTGAGATCGTAAAGGGGGAAGCCGACTGGATTATGTGGTAATCGAGAGACGGTGGAGATTGCCCAATCAAAGGGGAGAGCCGATTTCATATCCAATCGATGGGGGAGAGAGACGCACACTGAAGGAAGAGAGAGCTGAAGCAATGAATGGGTTGCTAAAGGCTGTATACGGCAGAAGATTGTATCGAGGGGGAGGGGCGGCGTCTTAACTGATATTGAAATGGTGGGTATAAATGTTAGCTTTAAGACTTGTACATCCTGCATATATCATTGTACGCGTCTTAAAATTAAGCATTTTTTATGACGAAAATACCCCCGAGACCAATATGCATTATATATAGTAACAGTGGTACCCTTTTTGCACGGCACATGTTCGAAACCTTCATCAACTTAAGAGTTAACTTTAGTGCTTCTTTCATGTTGAGCACATTGGTGTTTTTGGATTGTTGAAATCAAAGTTCACCACCATTTTGTTGATAGCTTAGATTACAAATAATTAATAAATTGTAATGTCCAAGAGATCAAAATAATAGTGGAGATCCTCAAATTTTCACGATCCAAATGCATTACTTCGCTTCACTTTGTTAGGTTGAACTTTGAGTTGAAAATTGGATAACAAGATAAAATTTCTTTAAGTGAGATTTGTATTGAAAACCAAAAAAACACATGGTTTCAACATTTTAAAAATGTTGGTGGTGTTTTTTTTATATACAGATTTCAAACTTAACCATGTCTTTAAATAGAGAAACCCTGTATAACTCAGAATATACGTATGGTCGCCATGACCCACTCTAAGGTCGCAACGACCGTAGTCATATAATAAACAGTGATTCCTACTTTATGTCAGACATATCAAATCAGAATATACGTATGGTCGCCACGACCCACTCTAGGGTCGCAACGACCGTAGTCTTATTATAAACAGAGATTGGTACTTTATGTCAAATCAGAATATACGTATGGTCACCACGACCATACCCCAGTCTTCACGACTGTCGCGACAATATTTTTGAGGTGTTCTATTCTTTACAGTAATATTAACATATATCGTCAAAGGTGTAACGAATTGTGTAATTGGATCACAAACTTAAAATAAAGAGAACATTATTAAAAATAAAAACAACTTTTTATTATTTATCAAAGTGAGTTACAGGGGATTCTATTCAAAATACCTAATGTAAATGAAAAAACATATCCAGCTAAAAATAAGAACACATTTGAGTTTTTTATTCTCCGTTGATAGACGTTTTTGAATTTCCTCACTATCTTCAATTCTTTTCAGCAACTCAGGAGATTCTGGTGGATCAAACCAAGCAACAAAACCACATCCGCTCTGTAATAAAAGATACCTATTATATAAGATTCGCTAAAATAATGTTAGTAAAGTATTTATTTACCTTTCTTGCGCAACAATAGAATCTCCGATTTGGGTTATTTGATGTTCTCGATAGCTTAATTGTTGTGGTAGAGCCACATTTGCAAATCACCATGTTCTGATATGCTTCTTCAACAATAAACCATCTATTTTCTTAAGTATTCGAGAATGTGGAGACTTGGTGAGTTTTAAAATGAACCAGGTCGTTAGGGTCGTCACGACCTTATACAGGGTCGCCACGACCGCACCTAAGAATTATGAAAAATTTCACTATAAATCAATTCTATGTTTAAGTTCTTGTGTATTATTATACCTTATGTGTTTCGAAAATGGAATTTCATGAAAATGCGTGAGCATCGGATCGTCTACTCGATCTAGCTAATTGGACATCGAAACGTAATTAACTGATTTTTATTGATCAACGAAGAACAAATACAATCAATAAACACTTAGAAATGACACAGAGAAAACACTCTCAGAAACACACACTTAAGAGTAATCTCACATGCTTAGAACTACTCAATACAAATAGCACACTTCTATATATAGTCCGCTGGAACGAACTCCCTCCGAACCTGAGGTTCGGCCAGTCAGAACTTCAAGTTAGGACCAGGCTCGGCCATACCTAATTTTGCATGAACTTGTTCCTTGCTTGATACTTCACACGACACACATATCAGGTATCAACAAACTCCCCCTCGTCGTGTGCAGTATCTCTACACTTCTACATCATCAAATCTGTATTTTCAACCAAGCTCCCCCTCAAGTGTAGAATCCGTTCGTCCAATGAAATGAATCTTCGAACAAACTCCTCCTCAACTCGATCGTAGCTTGATCTTGAATACTTGACAATGTCTGGTGTATCTCTGGTCTTTATCAACAGCTTCAGAAGACTTGAAGTTGTGATCACTTGCACCTTAGCATCCTACTTCAATATTTAAATAATCTCGGCGCAAAATGTCTCGTCGAGACTCCAAGATATGATTTTGAAATTTTGATTTTGTATCACGTGTTGATCAGATCGAAAATAAAGCAGAAACAAAATCTTTTTGAGTTTTAGAAAGTTTATATCAAAACATACTTAAAATCTTTTTGTTCTTTTCTGAAATGAAATGAAATTACAATATAGAATCAAACACTATTTTTGGTATGAGAAAGATCACTATACGGGATCATATTGGTCATAACGCACTGAACTACACTTCAATTTCAATTAATTTAAACACACAAGTCATGTCGATTGCCGGTATAATTTGTCCATCTTAAACTCAGGCAGAATCATACTCATAACATCTGGATATGTTAAGGTATTGATTAGATTTGCTTCGACCAGTGTACCCCACACTATCAGACATATTCAGACATTTTCTGTTTGACTTTCTTTTTCCTTTTGTGTGATAGCACTTGTGATTTTTCACAATAGCATAGTATATTTCATGATATTGTCAACTGTGTTCCATGCAAAAAGAAATAAGAACGTTAAATCGTCTACCTTAAGGTCGATCTTTCGATACGCAGATAAGGCCTCGGATTTAACAAAATAAGAAAATAAAACAAGTTGAAATTGTATAACCCAACAACAATCAGGTCGGTACTCCCATACACGCAAAGAAAGTCCGATGAGTTATACGAAACACCAAATAAAATAAAGTAGAACGTCAAACGAACAACGATCAGGTCGATCTTTCGATACGCAGAGAAAGTCCGATCGTTTGACAAAATAAAGAAAATCAAACAAGTTTAAATCTTTACAAAATGAACTCATGTATACACAGTGACTTCTCAGGTTGAATTTCACACTTATTTTTCTTTTTGTGTCATGAAATATGCATCAAGATGTTATCCACATGGTCAAACATTAGTATTTAATGTATATCACATCTGAATACTTTCTGATTTGCTGAGTCTACCAAACACATCAAACAATGATCTTATGGCCATTTCATCTACTCTATCCATGAGTCAGATACGTAAGCCAATGCACCATCATTTCCCAATGACCAATTTCTCAATATTGTGCACGTATTCACTTTCCTTCATTATATATTTGGCATGTAATCACCTTCTCCCCATAACATGCATTTTCTCAATTACTCCCCTTTTGTACAATTCTCCCCTTTAAATTGAAAACTCTATTTTTGGATTTTCATTTTACAAGACTCTATTTTTGGTTTGAGAGAAAAACTTGTAAACAAAGAAAAATGATCAATCAACACGAATATGTTGCAGGTTTAGAATTCAGAAAATTCGCAGATTTAGAGAATTTGATCATGAAATTTAAATTATGCAGAATACTCCTCCATCAACAACTTGTCAATCATCAATAGGTCTTCTAGAAGTACCTGCACACTGGGCAAACTTATTATTTCACAAATGACCCGAAGCGGATCGCTTCTGGTCGACCAGTGTCCTGGTTTTGCTTAGAAACCACCTTAGGTTTCCATTGAGATGATTTTGATAATTCAGTTTTTGATGGAGTTGGCACAAATGTTTGTGATGATGAACCTACATTTTGAACCTTTGGAAACATAGGAACAAAACGTTTTTGTTTGTGAAAGAATGTAGGTTCAACTTCATCAAACACTCTGCCTTGTTCATCAAAGAACTTTGTGAAGGCAGGATTACCAAAAACTGGTTTCTTGTGAAACCTTTGGGGTGAATCAGCAGGTAGTGGACAATCCTTTGCCATATGCCCTGTTCGGCGGCAAACATAACAGTTTCGTTTTGTTTTGTCCCACTTTTGATGTACCTGCGAAGAATTACACATAAGAATATCTCGAACATGATCAGAATGAGAATCATATATCTGATGTCTGTGATCATGGACCCATTTAGATGTTGGGCTTTGAGATAAAGAACCATCAGTAGAAACTTGAGCTTTCAAAAAAACTTCAGAAATCTTTCGAGCATCAACACAATGAAGAGGAAATTCTTTATCAGAGAAAAGCTGAGCAGAACCTTTGAGCTTGTAGAATCTCTCAGGTTGAACTTTTTCAGCCTTAAACACATCCTTCTTCACTTGCTTCAGCTTCAATTTCTTCAAATCTTGAGATGATGAGTCTGGAGCCTTCTTATCTATTAAATATTTTGCTTTAAAGCCCAGACCCACATGCTTTCCAACAACTTACTCCTTAGAATTAGAATGTCCATTCTTTGCTAACCGAGAAAATCAGCTTTAACTTCAGTTACATTCTTTTGATCATAAAATATCTTTTCATCAAACTCAGGTTGAGACTGAATCTTGTCACTTGAAGTAGCTGATTTCTCATTATCAGCAGAAGATGAACCAGACACAAACCTTTGGAGCTGGAAGAACCTCATATTTCTGTCACACCCCGACCGACGGCGGAAAATGTCGGAGCGTGATAAATTGTCCAGATGCTCACAACCAAATAATTTAAGTTGCGATATACTTAATAATGCCATTTTATTCCATAAACATAGTAGTTTTACAAAACATGTAACAACCAAAACATGATTAAAGTTTAACTAGGTCCAGCAGAGCCTAACGTGATAACACAATGGAAGTCTCAAGTAGCATTTCCTGCAACATGTATAAAATATCTGTCAACTACAATGAGTTGGTGAGTACACATAGCTTTAATATTAAGTATAAGTATAAAGTATGCGATCAACGTGCCAAGCGTATGATTAAGAATATGACAAACAAGTATTAGAGGAAAGATATAAACGCGTAAAACAAACCTTGACAATTTAGGTTCCAATCACCTATTTGAAGACAAGATTACGTCTCAATATCCTAGGTGGGTTGTCAACCAATAGCTATTAATGAACCAAAGGCTTGGTGTTGTTAATGTTTACGCAAGAGTAAAGTTTCAAGTTTATCAAGTCTCAAGTCTTAAGTTTCACGTATCAAGTCTCACACAAGTAAGCATATCAAGAATCACACAAATACTCATATAATCGCATTGTTTTGTATCAAGAATAAATAATAACGATTTTGATATAGGATACATGTTGCACCCCAAATAACAAAAAGAGAGAGGCTACGAGTACTCACTTGATGAGTGGATTGAGGATGAACAATAACACTGAGAGTGATAATGATAGACCTTGAGATTAGCCTATTAACAAAAATAGGCTAAATAAATACAAAGAATATAATTCCAATTGGACAGGGTTCTTGAAGAGTGTCAGGTATTATTATTATATCAAAAGACTATATCTGTGTTGATTAAAACAAAGATTAGTGATAATATGAAAACGTTTATCCTATAAGTAAACACTCACTCCAGGAATCCCCAGGTAAGTCTGCCAGGTCCAACGAGGGATTTATGCGACATCCTTACCTATGCCAGAAAATCCAGTGTGCAGGCGTTTGCCCTTCCGGTCCGCGTGAGTTCTAAATAGTTTTATAAAAATAAGTGGATGTATATGTTTATGATCTTTATTAGATATATATATATATATATATACTTTATTTAAACATCAAGTGTATATATATATATATTAGTTTAAGTTTACAAGTTTAAATATATATTTATATATATGTTTTTAAATATATAAATATATAAGTATATTTGTAAAATACATATATTTATATAAAATATTAATGGTGTTTGTAAAAGAATGTTAAATTATATACATGATCATAACACCATATTCTAATGTTTGATTATATAATTATATTGGTTTTTAAGGATTATTTTTATTTTTCAAAATTACGAATAATATCAAACGTGCTCGAAAAATGATAAAAATTTAAGGTTTTAATCTTGATATTATATAAAGATATCCCCTAAAGTTTGAAATTCCAACTCATAACCGTTTGTTAAATTTGGGCATTATAACGTTGTATAATACCGTTTTTATTCGGAAAAAAAATGTTCTCCAATTATGAAATTAACTTAGGGGTTTCTTTTATTATGTGTTCGTATGAAGATCCCCAAAATTACAGCTCCTAATTCCTAACAGATTGTTCTAATTTTAACAAAATAGTTCAAGAACCCTAGTCTTTTAGCAAATCTGGAACTTGATTAAAACAACGATATGAACATAAATTGATAGAGGGATTTTGTTCTACGTACCAAATAGAGGAGGACTGCAGAAAATTAGACCTCGAGAGCTCCTGAGTTGAGAGAATTTGGACAGTGAAGTTTCGGGTTTGTATATAGGGATTTTGAGAGATAGATTTAAGAAATTAAAGCTTGATTTCGAGATCCAGAGGTTGGTTTATATACTAACAGAGGCGAAATCTTGTTAGGACACGAGTTCTAGTGACTAATCGAAGAATTTGACACGTTTTAGGAGGCTAAACGAGCTGTTTACATGAAGCAAAGCTAAAAACATGTCTGCACGTTTTGGGGCGTACCGCCCAGAAGTTAGACATTGGGGCGTACCGCCCCAAAGTGATTTTTGGCAGATTTACACTTTTAGTCCCTGAAGTTTCATTTTTGTAGTTATAGCCCCCAAACTTTAGTAAATTGACACTTTTTACCCCCAAAAATTTATAAAATATATTTTCATTATATTTATAATCTTGGAGTATAAATATTTTGATTTTGATGATTTACGAGACTTCCGGTTAAAACCGAAATCGTGTAAAGTACCGAAATTTCATTATTTTTGTCATAAACCTCCAACTTTTTATGAAACCTCACTAGTATTTATTTGTATGCGTGACTAGTATTACACACAAATATAATACATGTTTGGATTTGCTAAAGTTGTCTGGTTTTAAATTAAATAACGTAATTGATTGAGATAGAATTTGAATTTAAATTTCGAGATAATTTCTACGAATCATATAACATAACTGTGATAACAAAATATAATACAATTCCTTATTGATTCAAGATAATAATTACAATCCGAATTTGAAAACGGGTCGGATAAAATACATATGGATTGACCGAAGTGTCATAGTCTCCCCTACTTCAGGAAATTTCGTCCCGAAATTTAGATTTAGGAAGACTGGTTGAAATGTTGAGGATATTTGATCCTCATCTGGTCCTCACGTTCCCAGGTAAATTTTGGTCCATGTTTAGACTCCCAACGAACTTTGACAATAGGAATACGACTACGTTTTAGTTTCTTGACTTCCCGATCCAAAATTTCCACAGGTTTTTCCACAAAATGCATAGATTTATCAATTTGAATTTTGTCCAATGGAATGTGAAGGTTTTCATCAGCTAAGCATTTTTGAAGATTACACACATGAAAGACAGGATGAACGTTTGCAATTTCAGGAGGTAACTCAGGTTTATATGCCATTTTTCCAATTCTTTTCAAGATTTTGAATGGTCCCACAAAACGAGGCGCTAGCTTCCCTCTTTTGCCAAATCGGATGATGCCCTTCCAAGGGGATACTTTAAGTAGGACCAAATCACCTACTTTGAATTCCAAGGGTTTTCGTCGCTTCTCAGCATAGCTCTTTTGGCGACTTCTAGCAGCGAGTAGATGATTATGAATTTGAGAGATTTTATCAGTCGTTTCTTGGATTAGTTCAGGACCTGTGATTTGTGTTTCACCGATTCCACTCCAACATATAGGTGAGCGACATTTGCGACCATAGAGTGCTTCAAATGGTGCCATACCAATGCGTGAATGATAACTGTTGTTGTATGAAAACTCAACCAATGGCAGATGAGTATCCCAGTTACCTTGAAAATCAATTACACAAGCCCGAAGCATATCTTCAAGGGTCTCAATAGTACGTTCAGACTGACCATCTGTTTGAGGATGATAAGCAGTACTCAGATCTAAACGAGTTCCTAAAGATGATTAAAGGGATTGCCAAAACCGAGAGATGAAACGCCCATCACGATCGGATATAATGCTTAGAGGAGTACCGTGAAGTCGAACAATTTCATTAACATAGATACGAGTTAACTTTCTAATTTTGAAATTTTCACGAATGGCAAGAAAATGAGATTTTGTCAAACGATCAACTATAACCCAAATACTATTATTCCCACTGGAAGTGCGTGGAAGTTTAGTGACGAAATCCATAGAAATGTTTTTCCACTTCCAAACTGGAATCATAGGTTGTTCGAGTAAACCAGAGGGTCGTTGATGTTCTGCTTTGACTTTGGAATAAGTGAGACATTTAGCCACAAAAAGCGCAATATCTTTCTTCATTCCAGGCCACCAATAATGACAACGAAGATCCTGATACATTTTATCAGCACCGGGATGAATTGAATAACGAGTCTTATGAGCTTCGTTCATGATAAAGGTTCGAAGATCATCTCGGTCCGGAATCCAAAGACGATTCATAAAATAGAGAAGACCATTTGGTTTGGTTTCCAACTGAAGTTCGACACCACATGACATTTCTTTATACATATTGCCTTCAGTGACAGAGATATGTTGAGCTTTCAAGATACGATTTTGGAGATCGGATAGGTGATGAGTACCTTGAAAAAGAATGAGCTTGATATGTTCCTTTCGACTTAGAGCGTCAGCGACGACATTAGCTTTACCAGGGTGGTATCTAATCTCACAGTCATAGTCGTTTAAAAGTTCGATCCAACGACGTTGTCGCATGTTGAGCTCTTTCTTGTTGAAGATATGTTGAAGACTTTTATGGTCAATAAATATAACACATTTGGTACCATAAAGATAATGTCTCCAAATTTTCAAGGAAAATACGATGGCACCCAGCTCAAGATCATGTGTTGTATAGTTTTTCTCATGAATTTTAAGTTGCCTTGATGCATATGCGATTACCTTTCCTCGTTGCATAAGAACGCATCTGAGGCCTGGATTAGAGGCATCACAATAGACAACGAAATCATCCGTACCATCAGGAAGAGTTAAGATAGGAGCATCACATAACTTTTGCTTAAGTGTTTGAAATGCTTCCTCTTGGGCAGGACCCCACTCAAATGGCTTGCCTTTTTGAGTTAGAGCAGTGAGTGGTACAACGATCCTGGAGAAATTTGAAATGAAACGTCGATATTAGCCCGCTAAACCAAGAAAAGAGCGGACTTCAGTAGGGGTGGTTGGGGTATTCCAATTTTTACCAGCTTGAACCTTTGCAGGATCAACATGAATACCCTTGATGTTAACAATGTGCCCCAAGAATTGATCTTCTTTAATGCCAAAATTCACATTTAGAGAATTTTGCATACAATTGCTCTTTCTTTAGAAGTTCTAACACTAGGCGGAGATGATTTTCATGATCTGATTCTGATTTGTAGTAAATAAGAATATCATCAATGAAAAATATGACAAACTTATCAAGATACGGTTTACAAACACGATTCATGAGATCCATGAATACCGCAGGTGCGTTTGTTAAACCAAAAGGCATGATAGTGAATTCGTAATGACCATATCTTGTGCGAAAGGCGGTCAAGGGAATATCATCTTCATGCACACGAAGTTGATGATAACCAGAACGAAGGTCGATTTTTGAGAAATACTTGGCTCCTTGAAGTTGGTCAAAAAGATCATCAATTCTAGGCAAAGGATAACGATTCTTGATGGTAAGTTTATTGAGTTCACGATAATCAATACACATACGAAATGTCCCATCTTTCTTCTTTACGAATAGAACAGGTGCTCCCCAAGGGGAGGAACTAAGACGAATGAAACCTTTATCAGAGAGTTCTTGAAGTTGCTTAGAGAGTTCCTGCATTTCGGAAGGTGCGAGGCGATAAGGCGACTTTGCAACAGGAGTAGCACCATGCACAAGGTCAATGCGAAAGTCAATTTGGCGAATGGGAGGAAGACCTGATATGTCTTGAGGAAATACTTCTGGGAAGTCTCGAACTACTAGGATGTCTTCAATCCTCTTTTCCTTATCACGAACTTCCACAATGTGAGCCAAGAATGCCGCATACTCCTTACGCAAGTACTTGCGGTCTTTAGTACGGGACATGAGTTTGAGCCCATTTGATGGTTTATCGCCATAAATTTAGTAGAAACTAACCATCGGGACGAGGAATACGAATGGTTCTATTGAAACAAATAACCTCAGCATGATGTTGAGATAGCCAATCCATGCCTACTATGATGTCAAAACTCCCAAGTTGCATAGGAATGAGGTCGATAGAATAAGAATGATCACCAAAGTTTAAGGCACAATTTTGAATAATAGAATCAAGGGATATTGATTTACCATTAGCTACTTCAATAGAGATAGGAGGTTCGAGTGTAGTACGAGCATAACGGTTATTAATAAGAAACGTACCATTGACAACTTCCTGGTGTGCATGAGCCTAATTAGCATTGATATGAAAGGCTCGAGCTGGTACACCACCATTAGCATTGTTTCCAGGAGGATTTGCAGTGATAAGCCTTGGACATGCATTGCAGAAATGACCAGGATCCCCACAATTGTAACATGCACGAACACGTGGAGCCTGAGCAATATTAGGCTGAATAAGCTGACGAGCCACTGGTTGAACCATTTGAGTTTGAGTACGAGCAGGCAATCGACAAGTATTCATGAAGTGACCATAGCAGCCACAATTAAGACAAACTTGACAAGCAATCGTGGTTGGGTGATGAAATTTGCAGGTGTTGCACAGAGGATGATTGCCGGTGTAAGGCTTTTTAGCAGGAGGAGCATCAGGGGCAACCTGAGTAATGGGTACAGCAGGTGTAGCAGGAGTAGTAATGGAAAAGTTGCGGTTTTCAGAATTCTGCTTCTTTTTGTTGGCCTTGGAAGACCCAGCCTTAGATCCTTTAGTTGATTCAGACTTAGAATTCTTCTTGGATCCCTCTCTGGTTAAATTTCCTGCCTTAACATGGTTATCAGTTAACCTTCCTGCAAGAGCGATGATGTCATCAAGTTTTTCGAGTCTACTTGCCCAAACAGCGTCCTGCATGACCATAGGTAGTCCACTAATGTATCTCTCGATAGCACGATATTCAGGAGTAACGATATGGGGTACCAAGATACTTAGTTCATGAAAACGATCGGTGTAGGCTTGATTTTCTCCACTGTCTTGCTCAGGTTCCCAGAGTTCATCCTCTAACTTCTTTCGTTCACTAGGAGGACAGAACTTACGTGTCATTAGTTCTTTGACTTCATTCCATGATAAGGCTAATAGAACATCAACACCACGACTACGCTTCTCGCTGTTCCACCAAGTGAGTGCCTTCTTGGTTAAGGCACTAGTGGCATAACGAACTTTAAGATTTTCAGGACAATCACTATTAACGAAGGTGTTTTCGATACCTTCGAACCATTACAATAAACTGGTTGCGCCATCAGAACCACTGTACTTAGGTGGATTACATGAGTTGAAATGTTTAAAGGAACAAGTAGGGGTAGGAGCAGCTGAAGGAACTGGATTAGCATTTAGATTTTGCTGAATTTGAACCATCATATCTGGTATGACTGCTGCCATTTGTTTGGCAATTTGAGCAGCCAACTTGGTACCAGAATTCTTAGAACGATGACTACGACCCATTAGACGTTTAGACATGCTGAAAGGAAAAGAAAGGATTTATGAGTTAAAGGATGTGAAACAACCGATAATAACATCTGAGTGTGTAAAAGGATATACAATTCGAATGATATAGAATATAGATCACTGAGAATCAATAAAAGTAGTGCACAAATAGGTAATTATGTTGGATTTGTGTGAAATCAATGGAATGGTTTTCATTTCTTGATTGAGAAATTACAACCAGGACTAATCAGAGTTATTTATAGTTTATAACAGTAATTGACATGCTTTGGCCTAATAGGTTCCAACACTCTCACAGGGGCGTCCCAGGTAGGGATGCAAATTTTACCCGCGAAAGCGGGTACCCGCGGGTACCCGACCCGAATGGGACGGGTATTACTCGTCTTAACGGGTAATAGGGCGGGGACGAGTATTATTTTTTAAACCCGAAGCGGGGACGGGTCGGGTACGGGTATGGCACTACCCGCCCCGTTTAAAACCCGAATATATATAATTTATATATGTCTTTTATATAAAACCCGAATATATATAATTTATATAGTTTTTTTTTTGTTTTTTTAACGAAGTTGAGAACGTGGTGATTGTCTTTTTTGCTATTATTATTGTACGATTGAATTATGAAACTTGAATGTTTGATTTATTATGGTTATATTTTTCCGACTTTTATAAAAAGTGAAATTTTTTTCATAAATGGGTAACCCATCGGGTTCCCCGTATCCGACGGGTTTTATTTTACCCGTACCCGCCGGATATTAGGCGGGGCGGGGGTGGGGATGGGTATGGGGATTTAGTTCGGGTACGGGTACGGGTAATGAAGCCTCCGCTATTACCCGCACCCGTTTGGATCACTAGTCCCAGGTAGGTATCCAGGTCCGACGGTAGGTTCGAATTTGTACGCAACACCAACCTTTGACAGAGACCCCAGCTACCGGTGTTTTCCCCCTTCCAGTTACTACATGTCTACTACTAGAAACTTAACCCCGACAAGAATAAAGAAATTATATAAAAAAATGATAATCAATTTTTCATAAACATTATTATTATGAAGAGAGGTTAGGAAACCTAAAGAGTTTAGTGTATAAGTGTGTGTTTAAGAGTAGAGATGAGGTTTAGAGGAAAGCAGGATTAAGAAACATCAAAGGACTTAGCATATAAATAGGTATACTATACATGAGACTATCATGTAGGACACCTATGGTATAGTCTAGGTCATCCGTTTCTAATAACCTAAATCCCTATAGCCATGGCTCTGATACCAATCTGTCACACCCCGACTGACGACAGAAAATGTCAGAGCGTGATAAATTGTCCAGATGCTCACAACCAAATAATTTAAGTTGCGGTATACTTAATCATGCCATTTTATTCCATAAACAGTAGTTTTACAAAACATATAACAACTAAAACATGATTAAAGTTTAACTAGGTCCAGCAGAGCCTAACGTGATAACACAACGGAAGTCTCAAGTAGCATTTCCTACAACATGTATAAAAAATCTGTCAACTACAATGAGTTGGTGAGTACACATAGGTTTAATATTAAGTATAAGTACAAAGTATGCGATCAACGTGCCAAGTGTATGATTAAGAATATGACAAACAAGTATTAGAGGCAAGATATAAACGTGTAAAACAAACATTGACAATTTAGGTTCCAATCACCTATTTGAAGACAAGATTACGTCTCAATATCCTAGGTGGGTTGTCAACCAATAGCTATTAATGAACCAAAGGCTTGGTGTTGTTAATGTTTACGCAAGAGTAAAGTTTCAAGTTTATCAAGTCTCAAGTCTTAAGTTTCACGTATCAAGTCTCACACAAGTAAGCATATCAAGAATCACACAAATACTCATATAATCGCATTGTTTTGTATCAAGAATAAAGAATAACGATTTTGATATAGGATACATGTTGCACCCCAAATAACAAAAAGAGAGGGGCTACGAGTACTCACTTGATGAGCGGATTGAGGATGAACGATAACACTGAGAGTGATAATGATAGACCTTGAGATTAACCTATTAACAAAAATAGGCTAAATAAATACAAAGAATATAGTTCCAATTGGACAGGGTTCTTGAAGAGTGTCAGGTATTATTATTATATCAAATGACTATATCTGTGTTGATTAAAACAAAGATTAGTGATAATATGAAAACGCGTTTTCCTATAAGTAAACACTCACTCCAGGAATCCCTAGGTAAGTCTGCCAGGTCCAACGAGGGATTTATGCAACATCCTTACCTATGCCAGGAAACCCAGTGTACAGGCGTTTACCCTTCCGGTCCGCGCGAGTTCTAAATAGTCTTATAAAAATAACTGGATGTATATGTTTATGATCTTTATTAGATATATATATATATATATATATATATATATATATATAAATACTTTATTTAAACTTCAAATGTATATATATATATATATTAGTTTAAGTTTAAAAGTTTAAATATATATTTATATATATGTTTTTAAATCTCTACTATCTTATTATACATATTCTATCAAAGTGGTTGAAATTTAAGATGTACAACTTATTATGCATAAGGTACAAGTGAAAATTAAGAGGTACAATATGTGTTGCTTCATGTACAAGTGTACAAGCTTTAAAGATCCGGGTTTATGTATTTGTTGGACCGGGTTACCCGAACGAATTTAAGATCCGCGTCTCTCCTTTGTTTCCTGCAAACCCTAAAGCCCCAAACCAGTTGTTCTATCTGGTGTCCCCACCCCTTTTATTTCCCGTTCCGGTGTTTATCGGAGCAACACACACCTCTCATCTTGCTTTTGCAGGCGAATCTCCATTTTGAGAACATGCAACACATATCCATACCTCTCACAGAACTTGCAGGGATCCATATTTGTGAAAAGATTTGACAACGCATGTTCTTTCTCTTTGAAACACCTCACGCGCAACCGGCTCCTCTCTTACAAATTAGGGAATCTCCTATTTGAGATAAGTCTTTACTTGCTTTCATCCTCACAGTTCACACAAACCTAATTCATGTTTCAATTTGAAATTCAAATCTGCTTCCGTATATGACTTCATCTGATCAGATCTGGCTCACAAATTCGCACACCTAGCTATCACTATTTTTTCAAATTCGCACACCAGGCCTCAGGACTGAAGACGACGGAACCTTCACCCTCAATTGGGTCTCCGAAATCAAACACCTGCGATTTTTCACACAGAGGCACGAGGTAAGATGATTTTAGAACCGTCCTTTTTGATTCAGACATAGAATTTGAAGTTCAAATCCTCTTCATATTCACTCTCTCTTCATCTTACTGTTGCTACGATTAGGGTTCAAAATGAAGAGGAAATGGCTGAATTAGAGACAAAGATCGATGAAAATTGTTGATATGTTTTTAATCTCTTTGACTGTGTAGATTTCTTGGTTTATCAATTCATGTTTGGTTCCTATTTTCTTATATTTGCAGATTTTTCTTTTTTCTCTCTTGTCTTGACTAACCACAAGCACTAGCCAGAGCATCAAAATCAATCTTTCACTTTGTATATTTCAAGTTAAGACACAATGGAAGCCCGATCAGGTCTAGACAACAGTTCTAAATACATTATTGAGTAATGGCATAGTTTTTTTATTGCAGTGTGGTCACAATTCAAAACCGAATGCAACCAAGGTGCTTGAGGAGGTTGAAAGGTATATATTGAAATAGTTCATCTCACAGTTCAGAATTTATCCATTTTCCATTTTGACTATAATGTTGATATATTGAAGCAGTTAATTACAAACTATAGGGTGCTGAAGAAAATGGATGCTCATTTCATCTATGTTTGTACCAAGCTCAGTTGTTAGCCTCTACCTCATATCCTAGAAAAGGTCAGCAGGTTGAGCTCTGAAAACAGTAACAGTTTGCTTTTGACATGTTAGTGGGTCCTACTTATCTGACTGTTTTCGTGCAGATCATTGGTTCTCAGTGTTTGGTGGTTGTTAGCACTGATAAGATGTGCTTGGTAGGAATCTTATATTTTGTAGCATTGTTATTTTATTCAATTGATGATTTGGTGTTACATGGTGTGTTTCATGGCTACCACTTTTTAAAAATGCTGGCTTTGAAGGAAAGTATGTTTTTAGTGGAAAACTTAATTTGAAACCTGTTTTTTGTGAGATTGATCTCACTATTGGTTTAAAATGGGTCGTTTTCAACTGGGTCGGGATGGGTTCGGGTCAAGAAAGATTCTAATTAGTATGGATCAATATAAAGAACCTAGAAAAACAAGAAATGGGGAATTGTAGCAACATCAAACTTAAAGATCAGCAAAAACATTCGGGTCACAACAAGTTGTTTTAGAAAAAAGTTTTAAGTATGTTGCAAATATCAAGTAGTAAAACAATATATAATTTCATGTGGGACTAAAATTTATTTCATACTGTAAAGTCCAGATGTTTTACAAATAGTTTATTAAGAAATGCTTTTATCTTAAAATTTTAATTGCCATTTGAATATTATTTAGTGATTGTATGAATTTTAATTTTGAAATCACCTTTATATAAAAAAACAAAGCAAAGGTTACTTTCAAATACAACCACTGTAGCTAAAAGCAAAGAATAAAGATGCAACATTTTAAAATTTTGGGATATAAGACTCTTTCAACTGTTATATTTGTTGTATCACTTTCAATTAATTTACTAATACATCTTTAGTAGATGCAGATTCTATTAAGATTTTATTATTATTCTATGTAGTCATTTAAAAGTTCATAGATTCAGAGGTCCTGTTCTCATGTACCTATGAAGTGGCATAATCACGTTCGTCTCAACTTTTCTTGCTGTTACATTCTCAGGTTTGTCTTACCTTCTTTTGTTGTGTCAAAATTTCATTTCATAACAACTGCACTTTAATTAACCCACAAATACAGGAACTCAACTCTGTTGCTTCTAGGTATTAGTTATTTCATTTTCCTTTTAGTCATTCAAATTCATTCCAAACATTTATTTGGTAAAAGATTTCTCTAAATCATATATTATGTCTTTTTAACCTACAAAATTTAAGGTAACTGTTAGAAGTATATAATTTTATATTAGTGTTTCCCTTTCTGTCGAAGTAATTTTGTTTTGACTATTTTAGTGCTTTTTAATTGCGAACCACAGATGAGGTCAGAAGCACATATGAGATCAGCGTATGAGGCTTATACCCATTCGCATTAATGCTTCGTTACGTGAAAGCTATGGTTTTCTTTTGTACTCTTGAAACATGCGGCACATTGCAAACCTTGCCAAAAATAAGACCTTGATTCTGCCAGCCTGATTAAAAAGAAATGGTCAGAATGTCAATAATGTCGGTGATGAAGCTGGAATGACATCAGCAGCCGAGAGCATTACAGAGAGTCTTCATCGTACAAAGCAAATGATGGTTCAGGTCATTAATCTTAAAACAGGTACTCTGTATGCATACAATCATCTAAGAGTGGAAGCACACTCATGGCTTTTGGTTAGTGTTGTCTTCATATTTTATTTTTATGAGTGGAAGCACACTCATGGCTTTTGGTTAGTACCACTTTCAATATGTTTGATCCATTTTCTTCTAAGATAATATTCCTTTCAAAAATTTTAACTCATTTTCTAAGTTAGGGACACATCAAAACACCAATGGACCTATTCATGAGTAAATGAGTTGAGATTGTTACCTCTATTGGCTTTGTTAGTTGTAGTGTGCTTTTGAAATGTTTGTCTAAAATACAGATTATGTTTTCAGGATAAGCTCAACAAGGCTGAGAACTTCTTTCCTCATCTTTAAATCTATATGGATAGCTTTTGGTAGCTTCAGACACGCTCCATCCTGTTTTGGTAGCTTCAAACACGCTCCATCCTGTTTTGGCAGCTTCAGACACGCTTACCATATGATCAGGTCGTATCTTACATTTGTTTTTAGGATAAGGGTTATAACATATTGTTGGGATGAATGAACATTATTGGTTGTCTTCATGGACAGCTATCGAGATCCCTAACTGATGTTGGGGCAAGTTTTGCTTCATAAAGAGTCAGTTTTTATTTTTTATTTTAATGATACAAAACTTCTACTATTCCAAACCAACTTCAATGTAGAGTTTTCTAATATTTTTCCCCAAGAGATTATATTATAATTACTACAAATCTAATTTTTGAATAAAAAGATTTATCACCATTTCTTTTTAATCTATTTTTATAATAAGCCCGTAGTTGACATATTTCAATCAGTTGTGAATACATATTTATTATAATATCCTGCAGGTTTGTGATCTAAATTTTTCCTTTTACTGTACTAAACAAATGTTTATTATTGATAATGATTTTTGACAGGAATTTTTGAATTTATTAATCATTTTGTGGTTTTTTTTCATCTTGATTTCAGAATTTCTAATTTAACATAAGCTAGATTCGATGTTGCCTATTTGTGGTACCCTCAAGGTTAAATATGTGTTCTAATAAGTTTGTAGGTAGAATAAATAAAAAACTACTAATGTGTGTTCATGCTTTACTGATTTCCAACGGTTAATATCTTATACACACATTTATGCTTTTTCTTTATAATTTTTTTGATCAAAGTAAATCTGAAACAATTTTATTTCAACCAGGTTACTCAAATGAAGGAGTTAGTTCATTTTTTTGAAGCACACAAAATTGAATATTGTTTTTTTTTTCTTCAAAAATTTCTGTTATATGATCAACTTATTGTAGCTCTGTTTATCCTTTGTTTTGGTGCTCAGCATTGCTGGGAAGGCAAATTTAAAGAAGGGAGATCTAGAACCAGCTTTAAGGGCTCTAAAAGACAGGCTTATGACTAAGAACATGGTATGTTGTGTTTTCATTTACATTATCAAGAATCACAAAAGGGCTATCAGAACTGCTTTGACTTGTCAGTTTTTTCTGTGTGCCACATGCTGAAAAATCGATAAGAAGTTTTGTGAGTCTCAGAGTCTGTAGTAGTCAGCCTTGAGGGCATAAAGCTTGCTTCATTTACTAGGATATCATCAACAATGCAAGTTAGCGGATTTGATCGATCTCTTTGGATTGTTTAACTGTTTATCTTATTTTATTTTGTATCATGCTTGTCATATTGATTGAACTAACTACTGCAGGCTACAATGGAAGATGTTCTTGTTCATATCTTAACCCCAAGGTCTGTTGACATAAATCGTCGCTCGCCGCAACGCGCGGGTACCCCACTAGTTTATAAATATATAAGTATATTTGTAAAATACATATATTTATATAAAATATTAATGGTGTTTGTAAAAGAATGTTAAAATTATATATATGATCATATAACACCATATACTAATGTTTGATTATATAATTATATTGGTTTTTAAGGATTATTTGTATTTATCAAAATTACGAATAATATCATACGTGCTCGAAAAATGATAAAAATTTAAGGTTTTAATCCTGATATTATATAAAGATATCCCCTAAAGTTTGAAATTCCAACTCATAACCGTTTGTTAAATTTGGGCATTATAACGTTGTATAATACCGTTTTTATTCGAAAAAAATATTCTCCAATTATGAAATTAACTTAGGGGTTTCTTTTATTATGTGTTCGTATGAAGATCCCCAAAATTACAGCTCCTAATTCCTAACAGATTGTTCTAATTTTAACAAAATAGTTCAAGAACCCTAGTTTTTATTTACCAAATCTGGAACTTGATTAAAACAACGATATGAACAGAAAGTGATAGAGGGCTTTTGTTCTACGTACCAAATAGAGGAGGACCCTGCAGAAAATTAGACCTCGAGAGCTCCTGAGTTGAGAGAATTTGGACAGTGAAGTTTCGGGTTTGTATATAGGGATTTTGAGAGATAGATTTAAGAAATTAAAGCTTGATTTCGAGTTCCAGAGGTTGGTTTATATACTAACAGAGGCGAAATCTTGTTAGGACACGAGTTCTAGTGACTAATCGAAGAATTTGACACGTTTTAGGAGGCTAAACGAGCTGTTTACATGAAGCAAAGCTAAAAACATGTCTGCACGTTTTGGGGCGTACCGCCCAGAAGTTAGACATTGGGGCGTACCGCCCCAAAGTGATTTTTGGCAGATTTACACTTTTAGTCCCTGAAGTTTCATTTTTGTAGTTATAGCCCCCAAACTTTAGTAAATTGACACTTTTTACCCCCAAAAATTTATAAAATATATTTTCATTATATTTATAATCTTGGAGTATAAATATTTTGATTTTGATGATTTACGAGACTTCCGGTTAAAACCGAAATCGTGTAAAGTACCGAAATTTCATTATTTTTGTCATAAACCTCCAACTTTTTATGAAACCTCACTAGTATTTATTTGTATGCGTGACTAGTATTACACACAAATATAATACATGTTTGGATTTGCTAAAGTTGTCTGGTTTTAACTTAAATTAACGAAAATGATTGAGATAGAATTTGAATTTAGATTTCGAAATAATTTCTACGAATCATATAACATAATTGTGATAACAAAATATAATACAATTCCTTATTGATTCAAGATCATAATTACAATCCGAATTTGAAAACGAGTCGGATAAAATACATATGGATTGACCGAAGTGTCATAATTTCTTTCCCTTCTGCTTCTTATTCTTCTTGTTCTTCTTTTTCTTCACAACGTTGTTTTCCTCAGCAGTAGATGATGATACATTTGAATAATCAAATTCAGGAACTTGCTCTTTCACTTCTTTAAAAACTTCTTTGATCTGAGCAGGGGGCGATGCAGTTTTATCAAACATCTTCTCAAAATTAGCATCATTAGCTAAGAAACTTGTGAAAACTTGAGAATTTGAAACATTGTTGAGCAAGCGATTTGCATCGATTACTTGAATTTTGAGATCAGAAATCTTCTGTTGTGCTTCAGCCAACTCTTTTTCGGTAGCTATCAAACGCTTAGAAACTTTATGAGTTTCAAACTTTTGCATTCGAAGATTTTCCAATCCTTCAGACAACTCTTTCTTTAGTTTAGCTTCATTTCGCCTTTGAATCTCCAAATTTGCTGTTTGAACTTTATTCACACTAACCAACTCCCGCTTCATATCCAACAACTTTTCCATGTCAACTTGATATGTTTCAATCTTGCTAGCAGATTCTTCAACATTCTGTGTAAGCAAATCAAGTTTGATTTTGGACTTTTCAAATAAATTCTTGAAGTCAGTAGCAGCATCTTCAGCATTAAACTTCCATTTTTCAACCTCTTTTACCAACTCATCCCGTTCTTCACAAACCTTTGCTCTGGCAGCTTCAACATCCTTCTTATCTTGTTTGAACACTTCTAAAACTTCATTCAGCAATTTGATCTCAGTCATTAAACATTCATTCTTCAAAACCAACTCTTTCTCCTTTTCCTTCGAAATCTTCAAGCATGAATTAATCACATCAAATTCCTCAGACAGTTTTTGAAGTTTATTCAACAACGAAGCATTTTCTTTCATCAGACTCTCTAAGTTTTCAGCAGATTCATAAGAACTTGGATTTGAACTAGTATCGGAACTAGTATCTGAATAAGAATCATCTGATTGAACATGAGTGACAATCAAAGCTGATGAATCATAACCAAACCTTTGACCCCAATCATAAACAGCATCCTGCTGAACTGTTAAAGTTGTTGCCTTGTCTGTGTTACTAGAAGATGGCTGAGTAAAACCAGGTTCGCTTGATAAAGGAAAACCAGACTTGCTAATATTTGCTTGTTGACATTCTTTGGCAAAATGCCCAAGCTTTGAACACTTGTAGCACTTCAATTTTGATTTATCAAAACCCAATTTCTCACCAGAAATATTTCTTCCATGTTTCTTGAAAAATCTCTTCGATCGTTGGCATAACATAGCATATTGCCAAGATATATCCAATTCAGTTAGTTGATCATCATCAAGTTCATCAAGATCATCGCTGGTTAACTTTCCATCAGCAACATTCTTGATAATCAACCCAAAGGATGAGGAAATCAATGTAGAAATCATTTTAGCACAATCATCTGTTGATTCAACAGAAAACGCATTCTGACTTGATGAATTTGGAATTGTAAAGCTATAACCCCGTGAAGAATTGTTATCAAAATTCCCTGAACTTCCTCACAAGAAAGCAACACTTGGTGCAGAACTCAAATTTGGCTTAGCTTTTGCATTCATGCTTGCACTATTCTCACCATGATACAATTCAGGATTCTGCAAATTAGCAGTTGACTTCTTTGAGTTTAACATTTCCATTTCCCGAGCATGAAGTTTTCCAGTAAGCTCGTGAAATGTCATTGTAGAATAATCCTTATCATGAGTGAGTAGCAAAACATATTTTCCCATTTTTCAGGCAAAGCTTCCAAAATCTTTTCTTTCAAATCAGCATCGGTTTTTTTCAATCCCAACCACCTTTAATTCACTAATCAAGTGTGACAGCCTTGAAACGAGAGCAATAATGTTTTCATTGTCATAATTCTGAAAATTATCAAACTCTTTGTTTAAAACTTTCTTCCGACTCTTCTTGTAGTTATCATTACCTTCACACCTCGCTGATAAAGCATCCCACAATTGCTTAGATTTCTTGCAAGTGCTAAATTGATGAAGCAACTCAGTGGGTAATGCCATTGTAAGATAACCGTATGCTTTTTGTTCAAGCTCGTATGATTTTCTTTCAGCAAGATCAAAAGTATGAACTTCTTTGAAATCTCCTGCATTTGTTGGGTGTTGATAAAGCTTCTTAAGCGGGATCCACAAATCGATATCATTTGTACTTATGTAAGTGGAAAATCATTTCTTTCAAATTTTGATAATCTTCAAGTTTCAACAATTTGGGAACTTTCTGACTTGTTCCGATTTCATTGTCAAAATTTAGCATAGTTTGCATCGCATTTTGCATCGCCGCATATGCTTAAAATTCTGACATCGTTGAAAAAATTGAATTCTGTCGGCCGAACTTGCTCCGAACCTAGCACTGACCTCTGAACCTCCTCCGAACCTAAATCTAATGTCTGAACTCCTAAGTAACTCCAAACTTTCACCGAAACAGAAGAAACTCTGAACACAGACCGATCAAGGACCGAACTCTCGCCGAAGGTTGACCGAACTAGCTCCGAACTCGAACCTCGGAGCGGTTACTCCGAACCTGAGCTGGAAAATCCGAACCTTGAACTCATTTTTTCAAAAGCGCGTGAAAATTGATTGATTTTGACGAAACTTGTTACTGTGGATCAGAAAAACCGATAAGAAATGATTTAGGAACAGATTTGACACCAAAACTCGATAGAATTGATGACAAACACACAAACAAACTCGACAAACACCAAAAACGCTTCAAAAATCCAGAAATCGCAACCACAGATCAGTAAAGTGAACCAGAAAGCTCTGATACCACTTGAAAATGCGTGAGCATCGGATCGTCTACTCGATCTAGCTAATTGGACATCGAAACGTAATTAACCGATTGTTTTATTGATCAACAAAGAACAAATACAATCAGTAAACACTTAGAAATGACACAGAGAAAACACTCTCAGAAACACACACTTAAGAGTAATCTCACATGCTCAGAACTACTCAATACAAAGAGCACACTTCTATATATAGTCCGCTGGACCGAACTCCCTCCGAACCTAAGGTTCGGCCAGTCCGAACTTCAAGTTCGGACCAGGCTCGGCCAGACCTAATTTGGTATGAACTTGTTCCTTGCTTGATACTTCACACGACGCACATATCAGGTATCAACATTTAGCAACGTTGTTGTATGCTCGGGTGGTAAATGGGAAGAAAAAAATGGTGCATTGGAGTATTTACCTGTTGATTGCTCGACGTGCTATATGTTTACAGTCAAATTTAAGTTTTTCAGAGATTAAAAGCCCAATTTCCAGTCGTTTTGGTATTTTACCATTTCTTGGTTGTCGTATAAGTTGCCCACGTATCCTTTTCCTGTTGATATATTTGATGATAAAGATGCTTCTTTGTTTTTTAAAACTGTTGGGAAAAATGAAAAAAGTGTCATTTATTTGTATGTGGTTGATAGTTTATCGTCTACTCAACTGTCTTCACATGGATCAAATCCAAAAAACAAAATTGATGTACATGATCTAAACATTCCTAGTTCGGATTACCTTTCGATAACCCAACAACTAACCATTTTTATCAGTATTATGATTTTGAGACAAAAACACATCAGTTTTATAACAGTAATGAAATTACTGATTCAGACCGTGTTTCTGACACTTTTAACAACAATTTAAAAGGTAATAGCACATCTTCATCTTCACATACCTTATTGGGTGAACTTTTTAAAGATAAAGAAGAGCTTAAACTGAAACTTTCGCTCCTAGCCATGACAGAGTGTTTTGAGTTTAAAACTACAAGGTCTAACAGAGAAAGGTTTGTAGCTAATTGTGTTTCAGAAGGCTGTGAATGGGTGTTAAGAGCAAGTGCTTACAAGGGACCACTGTGTTTCATGTTAATCATTTTAACAATGTGCACACTTGTTCGAAAACCCAGATTTATCCGAGTAGTCATAACGCCAATAAAAAAGATCTGGGCCACATCATCAAAGAGCAGATAAAGGATTGCAAACATGTTTATAGTGGCCGCGAGATTGTTAAGGATATTAATGAAAGATTCACGATAAATATATCTTACAAACAGGGGGTGCGAGGGAAGAATTATGCCTTGGAACTAATATCTGAATCTCCGATTGACTCTTTTTCTAAATTACCTTTATATTTATATAATTTCAAGAAGATCAACCCGGGCACTGTTACTCATATTTGGCGTGATGAAGAGAACCATTTTGAAATGTGTTTTGTTGCTCTTGGTACCGCTGTAAGTTATTTAAATATATTTTAAATTGTTTAAATTGTGTTGTTCTCATTTTAAAAATTATATTGTTCAGATAAGAAGTTTCATCCAATATTTAAGACCCATAATAATTATTGACGACGGACATTTGAAAGGGCAGTTTACAAGCACATTGTTTATCGCCGTTGGAATGGATGGCAATAACCAGATTTTACCAATCGCGTATGGTTTTGGAAAAAGCGAAACAATGTTGGACATGGTTTTTATCTATTTGAACGAGCTTGTACCAGACAGTGAAGGTCTTGCATTTATTTCAAATAGAGCCACTTCGATTGAACTGGCAATAAAAATAGTTTACCCGTTATCTTATCATGGCCTATGTTGTCGTCACCTTTCAGGAAATTTACCTTTGAAAGGTAAAGTTCAAGAAACATTATGGTGGCAAACTTGTAAAGCATGGACCGAACTCGAGTTCAATATTTGCTTCGAGGCATTATGTGAGGGACGGGACAAGGTTCGTGAAATAATTACCAGAGTTGGTTTCGCTAAATGGGCAAGGGCATACTCTCTGATAAACCGATATAACATAATGACGTCAAACAGCGCTGAAAGTATGAACGCTTTATCGGTGAAGGCTAGAGAATTACCTATCACGAAACTCATTGATTTCTTTATCGAGAGCATCCAAAAATGGTATTTTGAAAGACGCCAAGTTGGAGGTATTTAATATTATAACAATTACATTTCCTAACACTTTTAATTGCTATTTGTCTTCCCATATATTATCTAATTAAATTATGGGTTTTAGCCAAAAATACTCATCTTCTCACTAAGGAAGCAATGCTCATAGTCTCAAGAAGGATTGTGAAAAGCAGGACGTTTACAGTTAGGGGCATAAACAATCATCAGTATGTTGTCGATGACAAGACCCGTCTTTGTCGTGTTGACCTACATCAACGAACCTGTTGCTGTCGTAAATGGCAACTATCTGGGTTACCATGCACTCACACCATCGTTGTTTCAAGGTTTTTAATACAAAAAGATTGCTGTGAATGGTCCCTGAATTATTTTAGAAACGATGTTCATATTGCTACTTATTCAGAGTCAATATATCCTTTAACAGTTGAGTCTACATGGGAGGTGCCTGACGACTATAACCCGTTGCAACCACCTCATATCACCAAAAGACAGTCTGGACGTCCCCGAGCGAATAAGCGTATCCCCTCTAGAGGTGAAGAAGTATTACAAAAAACGTGCTCAAGATGTGGTGTTAAAGGTCATACCCGAGATTCTTGGTAAAAGTCCCTTACCCTCATCGCAATCTCGGAAAGGAAAAGAACTGGCTTTTGTTGATGCGAGTAGCTTTCGTGATTACGTACGCGAGGCAACCACTCAAAATGAAGCTTCTTTTGAGTCTTACAATTTATATGAATTTTTAACAATGTTATTTGTTTACTTCGTATTCTCCTTTTTTTAATAATATCATTCTACCTTTTGTCAGTATTTTTTTTATTTATATCAAAAACTATTTAAAAATTTTGTACCGTATAAACTAAACCTTCCTATATATGGTGACATACCACATAAACTAAAAATTTTGTACCGATTTGACGAGTGACAATACGTAGGGTCGTAGCGACCCCGCTTCATACACCAACGGTCATCGCGACCTTACACAATCCACGAGGAATCTTATCAACGACCGATTTTACGGGTGACAGTGCGTAGGGTCGTGGTGACCCCGCTTCGTACAACAATCCACGATGAAACTTGTCAACCACCGATTTGACGGGTGACAGTGCGTAGGGTCGTGGCGACCTTATATTTTCACATGGCGACCGATACATAAGTTTTAGTTTAATACATAAGTTTATAAGTTTAAGTTTAATACATAATTCCACAATCCACGAGGGATGCAACAAAAGCCTAGAACGAAATCAAACATAAAAGTCTAGAACATAAAAGCACCAATCCTAGGACATATCGTCGTCAGGGGCATCATCGGATGGTTTCTCAACCATCCTAAATGTTTTTTCATAACAATGGGCAGCAAAAGCCTTACGCCATTCCATTGCAGTCTCGACAAGATTTTCATCCTGAACCAAACGCTCCCCGGTCAATAGACGACCCAAATTAATACAAACCCAGACACCACAATCTCCTAGGTGACGTGATTGTTGAGCACAAGGAACTGCAACACGTTCAAATCCGTCTTCGATATATCTACCAGCCCCCAATTGTAATGGTTAAAATATAACCACTAAGGGAAATATTTATCCAGAGTGTCCATAACCCTCTCACGTTCATTCACAAACCCATTTGCAATGCTACGAAAAATAATAAATTAATTGTCAGTATTATAACGTAAAACTACATTTTTTATGTTGAATCTTAATTAATTAACGGCTGGTACCTGTCATAATAAGTCAATTTCCACTCTTTGGGATTAATGACGACCAAGAACCAATGTAATCTAGTGATGTTGACGGGTATATAAAACTATGTTGACAAGAATAAGAAAATATTTATTATAAAATTAAATAGAAATTTTAAACATTTTATCGCATTCACATTTGCACTTACTATATCCGCCTTGTAAGGAATATTTCGCTTAGGAGATTTCCGGCTGAAATCCAGTTTTGTTAAGTTCCGGCTGAAGTTGAAGCGGAATACTCAACTTCAAGCGGAACTGGGAGTTCAAGCGGAAGAAGCAATTTTGTCAGCTAGCGAATATTCCGGGTGAACTCGATTATCCACCAGATAATGAGTTCAACCGGACTTTTCCTGAGATGTCTTTTCAGCAAGTCCAATCCTACAAAAGCTTCTCGTTTGCTTCTAAATCTACCCAAGCCGCTCTCCAAAAGTAGTATGATGCTGATCACACGCAAGTTATTCCAATTGTCAAAGTTTATGCTTTTGGTAGTTTGTATTTGACTTTGTATTAAACGGTTTAGATTAGATCGTTTGAGATCAATGACTGTCATTGATCGCATCTGCACTATATATAGCATAGTTAGTTCTTAGTTTTACACACGGTTCTTGGTCACCTTGTAATAGTGTAACTTTGAGTTAATGCAAATAGTGCCGAGTATTTCTTACTTCGTTGTTACTATACTTATGCAAATCAAACACTACCTAATACAAGAGAACTAAATCTGCTAGAGTAAAGTGATGTAAACTTTAATTCCGCAGGGTTATATTTACTAGTAGAGGTTTATTGTTTTAGTTTAATCATAACTATTAAGGATCCTACAAGTGGTATCAGAGCTTTGGCTCTCACTTTGAAGACTTTTAGTGCTTCAAAGTCGATACTCTACTTGCCTACTTTACAAGCTTTGTTATTATTTTCTTTCTAAAAGTTTTCAAAATGAGTGACCTAAGTTTAGGATCTTCAAACGGCAGTGCCAACAAACCACCAATGTTCACTCCTGATGACTTTGGTACCTAGAAACTCAGGATGGAAGGGTTTGTTAGGATTTTAGACCGTCGTATTTGGAAATCTTTTACTAAAGGACCTTACTCACCCATGGCTGCATCTGATGATGATGCAGAAGTCAAAATACCTAAACCTTTAGAAAAGTATGTTGATTCTGACCATGCTGCTCTCGAATTTGACTATAAGGCATATTGGACTCTACAGGCTGCACTTCCTAATTCCATTTTAAGGGGGTTTAAAGGATACAAAACTGCATTTGACCTGTGGAATGCCTTAAGTGAAATGTATGAAGGAACCAATGAAGTAAGAGAAAACAAGAAAGATGTCTTAAAACAGAAATATGAGAACTTTACTTTCAAAAGTGGTGAATCAATGACAAACCAGTACTTAAGATTTGTTTCCCTACTTAATGAACTGCAAAAGGTAGATGTAAAACTAGACCAGGTAGATGTAAACAGAAAATTTTTACGTTCCTTACCTTCTGTGTGGACAATTTACACTGTTAGTATCAGGGAATGTAAAAATTTGAAAAAGATGAGACTTATTGAACTTCATGGCATACTCAGTGCTTATGAAATGGAACTAAACCTTAAACAAAACTCATCTTCTGAGTCAACTCAGCTGTTTTCAACTGCACTAGTAACTACTGATTCTCATAATCAAAGATCTTCAAACTCATCATCATACCAGTCACCTATTATCAGTTTCCCTGAGACACCAAGGTGTCAAGAGAATTTTTCAAACACGTTTGACAACTCTCACAACGCTCATGTAGCAACTGACTCATACCAAGGTTTCATTCGTGAAGATCTTGAGTGTATAGGTGCTGATGATTTGGAAGAAATGGATATCGTGACTCAACTTGCTATGGTGTCTGTCAGGGCTCAAAGGTTTTACAAAAGAACTGGTAGAACCTACAAGGGAGCAAAAGGTGCTCACATAGGCCTAGACAAGAGCAAGGTGAAATGCTACAACTGTCACCAACTTAGCCATTTTGCAAGAGAATGCCCACAGCCAAGAAGAGAAGGACAGAACCAGGGTCATGTCCAAATTAAAAATCATGTTGGAAACAATTCTAAAAACAACAATTCTGGTCACAACTCAGGTCATCAACCCACCCCACCAAAACCCAGCCGGAAGTCAAAACCACCATAACGTGGTTGCTGCTGTTGCTAATCAAACCTCATGTGTTGAATGGGAAGATTTCGTTGCTGAGTTTGAGCCAATAAATCATGCTTTGATGGCCAAACAAGACTCCACCTTCAAATCTGGTAAATTCTATTCCTGAAAAGGTTTTAGAAAACCTATGCAGCCCTGCTTGCATTGAACAAGTGGCAAAATAAAGAAATCACAAAACTGATTTGATTGATGAAGTTTCAAACCTAAATGAGTTAAAGGAATGTTTTAAGAAAACCGAATCATCTTATATTTCAAAGATTGAAAATTTAACCAAAGAGTATGAAAAGTTGAAACAAACCAACTCAGTTCTTGAAACACAACTTGATGATTTGTTGTCCAAACTTGAGAAATCAAGAAATGAAACCAAAGATGCTAAGGCTGAGGTTGATGCTCTTGAAATCAAGTTAAAAGATGCTTTTTTCACTTGTGACAAATTTCAAACTGCAAATAGAAAGGCTGAGAAGTTATGGATGGGTGGAATGTATGGTAAAGCTGGTATTGGGTACAACAATGTTGAACCACCAATTGAATACTCACCAGTAATCAAACCAATTGAAGCTTTGAAAACAGATTGTAAAGTTAGTCTTACTGTTGATGACACCTCATCACAGACAAGTTTTGAAAACACTGTTAAGTCAAAGAAAACTGAAGTCACTGATCCAAGCACTTCTGCATCAGCTTACCAATCAAACATTTTGAAACCTTCAATTGCTGTGCCACCACCAACTATTTATGAACCCAAAGATTCAAAAGTTGGAGGAAAGCAACCTGAGCAACCAAAGGGAAGTCAAACTCAAAGGCTTGGTCTACGCACTTTCAACCAAGTGACCAAACATAAGTCTCCCAAGAAATTTGAAACCAAGATTGTTGAATGTATGTGCTGTGATGAACAAGGTCACTTAGCTGCTTTGTGTCAGTTCAACCCACTAAGTAAAGTCAAACCATTTTTGAAACCAAAACCTGTTTTGAAACCAAAGGCTGATTCTCAAAAGAAACTCACAGGAAGAATTTCACCTGTGAAAAGCCACACAATGAAGCCTTTTGGATCTGAATCCAACAAGGTTTTAATTGGTAACGAAAGAAATGGAAGTTTTTCTGTTCTAAAGCAAAATCGTTTTCCGGCTGAAGTTCAAGCGGAACACTCTTCCACTCGAACTCAAGTTCAACCGGAAAACAAAATTCAACCCAGATCAGCTACTGCTCCTAAGCAGAGACCACATGTACATTTTGCTGATGGGTTTGAGCATTTTGAAGCTCAAGGGAGAAGAAATCCCTCTAGAGGAAAGACCACCTCTAGAGAAAAATTTTCAAGAAAGCAAAAAGCCCTACCAATCTGAAATCGAATTTGCTACTAGTTCAAGTGGAAGTCACACTATTCCACTTCAGGGGGAGAGTTCAAATCAAAACAAATACTTTCCTCAAAGATTTTCAAAATCACCTGAAAGGACTAAGTTGGTCAATCAAGGTAATGAAAAGTCTAAGAAAATAACCAACAAGAAAAGAAAATTCAAAGAATATAGGGAAAGAAAAATTGCTGAAAGGAAAAACACCAAAGGTAAAAGATTTAGTCAAACAAGTACTCAGTATGAAAACTTAAGTTTTGACAATGATGATCTGCTCACTGAAGCTCCAGTAGTAAATACTTTAGTACTCAAGGAGTACAAGTATAATGATGTTTATGGCAGACCCAAGACCACTCAGGCTTGGGTCCCCTATAGAAACTGATCAATTCTGATATGTGCAGGTGCTGAATAAAGGCCAAAATAGCCTATGGGTAGTTGACAGTAGATGCACTTGCCATATGACAGGGAATAAGCATATTCTAGAAAATACAAAAAGAATAAATGGAGGACCAGTTTCCTTTGGAAGCACTAAAGGCCATATCTCAGCACAAGGAGATGTGTGCAATGGACTGGTAAAATTTGATAAAGTCAATTTTGTTGATACATTGAATTTTAATTTGCTTAGTGTCTCACAAATGTGTGACAGGAATTTAAATTTAATGTTTAATGAGAAAGAGGCAATAGTTCTCAAACCTGGTGTTAAAATTCCTGATCGAATTGATAATGCTTAAGGCACCTAGGAGAGATGGACTATATATTCTGGATATGTCAGTAGCTACACCTTCATGTGGCACTGCTTGCTTTGTGTCCAAGGCCTCAGTTGACGAATCTGATCTTTGGCATAGGAGGTTAGGTCATGTGAACTACAAAAACATGAACAGAATTGTAAATTTAGGCTTGGTTAAGGGTCTTCCTAACAAGCACTTTATTTGTTCTGAAAACTGTGTGCCATGTCTCAAGGGCAAGCAACACAGAACCTCTTTCAAGCCAAAAGTTGAATCTTCAATCTCAAAACCTCTAGAGCTTTTGCACATGGACTTATTTGGTCCAACTAGAGTAATGAGTCTAGGAAAAAGGTCATACTGTTTTGTTATAATTGATGATTTTTCTAGATATACTTGGGTTTTCTTTCTCAAAACAAAAGATGAAACTGCTGAATTGTTGAAAACTCTTGTCATTAATTTAGAAAATCAATCCAATCTTAAAGTCAAAACAATCAGATGTGACAATGGCACAGAATTCAAAAATCATGTTCTGAATTCATTTTGTGAGGAAAAGGGAATTTTCGAGGCAATTTAGTGCTCCTAGAACTCCACAGCAAAACGGTGTTGCTGAAAGGAGAAATGGGACATTAATTGAAGCTGCCGGGTCAACGTTGGCAGACTCTAAGCTCCCTGTGATATTTTGGCCTGAAGCAGTTAACACCGCTTGTTATGTCCAAAATAGGATCTTGATTGTCAAGGGAAAGAATAAAACACCTTATGAGCTTTGGAGGAAAAGGAAGCCAAACATTCATTTCTTTAAGCCATTTGGTATGTCCTGTCACTATTTTAATAACCAGTGAATCTTTGCCTAAATTTGCTGAAAAGGCAGATGAAGGTTATTTTGTTGGCTACTCTGGTGTATCAAAGGCATTTAGAGTATACAACAAGAGAACTAAAATTGTTGAGGAAACCATAAATGTATCTTTCAATGAGAAATCTGCCAACAATTTTAAGTCTCAGCCAAGCTGGTTATTTGATATTGATGCACTAACCACTGCTTTCAACATAACTATTGATAAGCTTGTAAGCTCTCCAGTGCAGGAACAAAACTTTAACAGGTCTGCTGATGAGCATTGGAAGAAAAACCAAACTGTTAATGAGAAGTCAATCTTCTTTTCTTCAATGAGTTCTGAACCTGTTGTCCCAAGAAATGACAAGAAACTGACTGAAATAATTCAAATTGAAGAAGAAAATCATTCCGCTTGAAGTTCAAGCTGAACATATTTCTCCGGTTCAAGTTCAACCGGAAAATCAAATTTCAGAAACTGAAGAGAATACTGAATCAGAGTCTCATGAAGCTGGAAACTCACATGAAAGCACATCAAATGAGCTCAATTTAGATCATCTGATCTACAATTCAGATATCAATTCTCTTGAATCAGTTGGAGTTTCAGATTCTATATCACAACTTGAAAATGTTGAGCTTGATCACAGACTTCCTCAGCTCAACATTCCCTCAAATGGAAGAAGCCATGAATTTCCTATGTTCATTGATAGAAGAATCAACAGAGATCACCCAGCGGGAAACATAATTGGAGAAGCTTTAGCTCCAGTGCTGACAAGAAGTAGATCTGCAAATGCAAATATCTGTTTGCATGCTGCATTTTTGTCTCAAGAAGTACCCAAGAAGGTAGCAGATGCCTTAGAAGACAACAGTTGGGTGGAGGCAATGCAAGAAGAACTATTTCAGATAAACAAGCAAAAGGTTTGGGAATTGGTAGATCTGCCTGATGGAGCAGAACCAATTGGAACAAAATGGGTGTTCAGAAACAAGAAAGATGACAGGGGAATTGTTATCAAAAATAAAGCAAGATTGGTTGTGCAAGGCTATGTACAGGAAGAAGGCATTGATTACGATGAAGTCTTTGCACCAGTAGCCAGGTTGGAAGCAATCAGAATCTTCCTAGCCTATGCTGCATTTAAAGACTTCCAAGTATATCAAATGGATGTGAAAAGTGCTTTCCTGTATGGCCTCCTGGAACAAGAAGTTTATGTCAATCAACCTCCTGGTTTTGAAGACCCTCACCATCCGAACAAGGTATGCAAGCTAATCAAAGCTTTGTATGGTCTCAAACAAGCCCCTAGAACCTGGTATGAAACTCTTTCTAACTACCTTCTAGTGAATGGCTACAAGAGAGGAGCAATTGACAAAACTCTTTTTGTTAAAACGGTTGGTAATGACATGTTAATGGTACAAATTTATGTTGATGATATTATTTTTGGTTCATCTAACACTTTGTTGTGCAAGGAGTTTGAAACTTTGATGCAGTCAAAATTTGAAATGAGCTCCATGGGAGAACTAACCTTCTTCCTAGGGCTTCAAGTGAAGCAAACTGCAGACGGAATCTTTCTGAATCAATCAAAGTACATTCAAGACATGCTGAAGAGATTCGACATGCTATCATGCTCAAGTGCCAAGACTCCAATCTCCACTTCCCACAAGTTAACTAATGACTTAAGTGGAAAGCCTGTAGACGTGCACATGTATAGAGCAATGATCGGCTCTCTGATGTATCTCACAGCTAGTAGACCTGACATCATGTTCAGTGTTTGCTTATGTGCTAGATATCAATCCTCTCCAAAAGAGTCACACATGCTCGCTGTTAAGAGAATTTTCAAGTATCTAAAGGGGCAACCCAAACTGGGTTTGTGGTATCCCAAGAACTCTGACTTCTCTTTCAAAGCATATACAGACAGTGATTATGGAGGATGTGATATAGACAAGAAATCAACATCAGGAGGATGTCAATTTCTAGGAGAAAGGCTTGTCTCTTGGCAATGCAAGAAGCAAACATGTGTTTCTACTTCAACTGCAGAGGCTGAGTACATTGCTGCCTCAAGTTGTTGCAGCCAAGTCCTTTGGATCCAAAATCAGATGCTTGATTATGCAATCACATTCATGGAGACTCCTATTCTTGCAGACAACAACAGTGCCATTTCCATCGTCAACAATCCAGTGAAGCACTCCAAGACCAAACACATCGACATAAGGTATCAATTTATTAGAGATTGTGCTGAAAAGAATTTAATCAAATTATTTAAAGTTCACACTGATCATCAATTGGCAGACTTGTTTACAAAAGCTTTCGATGAGGCAAGATTTTTCTACCTCATTACAGCCATTGGGATGATGAACTTTGAATAGAATTTTTTCACAACTTTAATAAAAGAAAGAGATGTGCTCAAAGAGTCCGTCTCTTGATACAAAAAGAAAAAGAAAAAGAAAATCTCTTGTGTAAATTGAAGAATGCTTCAGTTCATAGTCAATAACTGCTGTTAAAACTATGAAAAATTGACACAAATTTTCAAAATTTATGTGTTTTGGATTTTCCGGTTCAAATTCAGGTTCAACCTGAAAGAATAACTTTTGAAATTCACCGGGTGAACTTCAACCGGAAAAATGCTTTAAATTTGACGTGAAGACTTATTTTTGAAAACAATTCTTCCAAGCGGAAAACTTATCCGCTTGAAGTTCAACCGGAAGAAATTTAGTTTTTTAAAAATAAAGGAGAAAATGAGTTCCGCTTGAACTTCCGGGTCAACAAAGTCAACGAATCATTTAATTACCCGGAATGCACGATTTACTAAGCGGATATTCATTTATTTTACCCATTGAATTTTTTAACTGTTCAATTCCGAGGTTTCAGTAAATTAACTTGTGGATAAGGGCATGCTTTAACCAGTTGTACTGTATAACCCCTAAAGCACCTGTCCCATCCGTCAATGAACCGTCGATTTACAACCTCTCTCCTCCACGTCATCTCCGAAAAGGTAAAAAGCCCTAAATTACCGTCATTTCCCCATTTCTCGCAATACATCTCAGATTTTACTCCCCAAACCCTCTCAAAACCATCTCTGATTAACTCCCACAAAACCATCGACATTCTCAAACTCCGTCAACAATGGCTCCGAGAGGAAAGGCCAGTGGCAAAAAGCCAGTTGGTGACTCAAAATTTCCGGTAGAACACAACTTGATGGCATACCTGAAACCACCATCCAAGACTGCAATCTACAATGAAATGATCGAGTTCATCAAAAGCTCTCACCTACATCATGCGCTTACTGTAGAAGCCGAAATTTTTGAAGAGGTGATGGAAGACTTTTGGGTTCACGCTAGGGTTACCGACGAGGCTAGCGGAAGTGATAAAATTGTGTCAACTGTCCAAGGGAAGGAAGTTGAAATTGATGAAGCGAAGGTTCGAAGACTGTTGAAACTGAGGGATGAAGGTGGATACGGAGAATTAGATCAGAAGAAATATCTCCGTCTATTCAGAAACATTGGTTATGGTGGCTCCCTGAACAGCAAAACTATCAAGAAGGGGCAGTTACCATACAAGTGGAGATTTCTTGCACACACACTTCTGGTGTGTTTATCTCCAAAGAAGGGAGGTTTTGATGAGCTCTCCGGTGAGCAAGCCTCTGCCTTCTACGCTGTGGTCAAGGGTGAGAACTTCAATTTTTCCAAACAAAATTTTCAAGCCCTAAAATCCAATGTTCATTCTGAATATGTATACTTGTATCCCAGATTTTTAACATACATTCTCAAAGAAGAGTACCCCCATATAGTATGGCTTGGTACAATTTTGCACCAAAAACTTCTGAATGAGAAAACTTTTTCAAACCTTGCTTTAAATAAATCTCCATTTCTTGGAAGGGATACTGACCACCCCTTACCAATTCCAAGGCAATTTCCTGATGAACCTGCTACTGTAGAGGTTCAACCGGAAATTGTAGGAGTAACTGAGCTCCCTGCTCAAGATGACAGAGCTGTAGACCTAACAGTTTCTGATCCCACATCTGTCCCAGCTTCCTCTTCACTAATAGTCTTTCAATCCAAAAAGAGGAAAGCTACCACAGTCACTTCCACTGCCACCTCCTCATCAAACTCACCTCCTGTCATTTTCAAAAGACAGAGAAAAGTGGTCACTAGGTCTCCTCCACCTAGCACCACCAACCAACCTGAAGCTTCAAACCCCGTTCAAGGCAAAAAGCCTAAACGGAAACTGGTAAATTTGGGATTATCTCTTAGGGATGAACCTTCTGTTGAGGGGGAGTCATTAGAAGCAGATGTAGCTTCCCCATCTGAACATTTTTCACCCCTGCAACCCCTGTCACCCAGGAGTGACAGTGCTTTCAATCCCGGCTTAAATGAAGGTGTTATTAACTCACCCACCATATTACATGAGAACATCCTGATAAGCCAGGACCCTGTAGCACTGCAACCCCACTCCTCACCGGAGGTGAATCTCAGTGGTTCTGAAGAGATTCATGCAGAAAGGGCTGCTGCTGCCCAAGTATCCCAACTGGAGCTTGGTGTCAGCAGTAACATAAATAAGACCCAATCTGCGGCAATCTTCTCTGAATCAGCACCCGGAAGTCCTTCATTGGAACCAAGGGTTGTTGAAACGGCAGAAGAGAATCCCAGGTGCCAAGAAGCCATGGGTACCAATGCTGATCAATCTAGGATTGATAGCTTGGTTATTTCCAAGGATACTGGCAAAAAGCCAGTTGAGGATAGTCTGACACTACCTGAATTGACGAAATTGTACCTTTCTCTGCAAGCACAGGTTGAAGCTCTAAACTCAACTGTTGCCAAACTGGTTCAAGCTGACCCTACTCCAACTGAAGCAGGTCCTTCAAACCCTACCAGAGATGCTGAAGAAGTTCTTGTAACTGATGAAGCTGATACTGTCAAATTGGGGGAGAAGTTACTGTCAAAACCTGTCATTACTGAAATTGAAGAAGTAGAAAGGATACCGGCTGAAGTAAGAGCCACAGCTTGCCAAAAGATTGGCATTAACCCTTTTTCTGTTGAAGAGAGCTGGGTAAATATGAAGTGCAGTCAACTGATTGCCATTTCTCCTTTTGAGGACCCCAACCTCACTGAGCTGGTTCAGTCGTCCATGCTGATTGCTGGTGCTCTCCCTGAGCATATCAACATGATCACAACACTTTTAAAAGATGTTATTTTTCCGGCTGAAAGAGCCAGTGATCATGTTTTAGGCAACATTGCCTCCACCAGCAAGGCAGCAACTGATATGGAAGAAAGTACTGCAACTGCAGTAGTTGGTACTTTGACTGAAGGAGAAGGAGAAAGTTTGATCGGTGAAGATGAAGGAACCGAGGTACTGGAGATTACTGACAAAGAACCTGAAGTCACCCAACCTCAGGTGGTGACTGATGGTCAATTATTGGTTCAAGCGGAACTTCAACCGGAAGTTCAACCGGTAGTTCCAGGAGAAGGAAATCTGAATGTTCAACCGGAACATCAAATACCAACCCAGGTGGATGTTCAAGGTCCCGGCTCCTCAATCTTTGGGACTGTTGAAACACCTGTAGTTCAACCGGAAGAGCAAAGAAATGAGGAAGCTGAGGATGTGGCTAGATCACTGATAGCATTAAGGAGTTCAGAAATAGTTCAAACTGAGGAACCTGTTCAAGCTGATATAGCTAAAACCATTCAACAGGTAACTCAAACTCCTGAAGCTGAGGCTATAGTGAAAATGGTTGAAGATGCCAGAAGGGTTGCTGAGGATGAGAGAATAGCCAGAGAGCTCCAAGAAGAATTCGATCTATACATGCAAAACGATGTGTTTGAAAACCTTCTTGAAGAAGCAAAGACCAGGTCTTTCAACTGGAGGTTAAAGGATTATGATTTGGAAACAATGTCTGAAGCTAATAGGCAGAGGTTAATTGCTATTGCCTCTCAATTGCCTACCAAGCTGGTAAAGAATGATGAAAATTACCATCTGTTGAAGAAGATTCAGAGGGCTCTTGTAATTAGAAATTTGAAGAAAGAGGAAGAGCTAGCTCAGATGCAGGTTAAGGGACTTTGCAGCTTGATTGACAAAATATTTCATGAGCTAAAAGGAGAAAGTGCTGCTGTCAATCCTAACCTGGTGATGCCTTCACCATCAGAGCTGGTCTCAGGTACTATAACTGCTAATGTTAAACCTGAAATTGATGATATTGCAGATATACCACCTCCACCTTCATTTATTTATGATCCAAACCCAATGCCTACAACAACTTCACCCATTCTACAATCACTTCCAATCATACCTTACAAACCTCCACACATCCCCAAAAAGCTTGCTGCTAACCTTGCCAATCCTAAGTTTAGATCAGACAACTTCACACCCATCACTCCCTTTAAGAAGAAGCCTCCACCTACTATGGACTTCTCTGACATCTTTCCACCTACTCCACCATCAAGCCCAACTCCTGAAACCAATGAACCACCTCCAAAAACTACCCTGCCTCCACTCACCATAAGAGAACCTCCTTCCTCCACCATCAAACCTACTGAAACTCAACCAGGTCCCTCTTCATCTTCTGCCAAAGGCAAAAAGCCTATTGTGCAAGAATCTGTTGATGATTCTGATGAAGAGAGGAAGATGAGAAAGAGGAAGATGATGCATGCCAAAAACAAAAGAGATCAAAACAAAAGAAGGAAAGGCCCACCCAGAAAGAATAAGATTGTCGGGTGGACAGTAAATGAAGATAATTTTGACTTTTCCTTCAAACTGGCAAATGGTACAACTCAATTGATAAATGCTCACAAGGCCACTAAATTTCTCAGTGCAATGCAAATGACTGACATCATCCTAAAACTTAGAGAAATTATGAATCCTTCAAGGGCAGAGCACATGTTAAGGCTTATCATTGAACCAATTGTGCTGGACTGTGGAATGCTCTATCGAAGTAATTTAGATGATGATTCAGCAGGAGAAGAAGAAGAAGTGCCTACCAGTGAGATCAAATTTATCATCTGGGAAGAAGAAGAGAAGCTCTTCTATGTTCATAGAGCTGATGGCACCTTTACAATCCATGAGTCTATTTCTGTTCAAGAAGAATGGAACGAAATAGATTGGGATTCAATCAAACATGTAAAGGTGACCAAAACAAATATCAAAGAGCTTTCTCAAAACCTTGATGCCAGCATCGGATATTCTAACAAGTAGGTTGTGGAGAAGAAATTTTTTGGGTACAAGTCAATTTTGAAGATAAACATTGAAGACAATAAATAATTTGACAGCATCAGCTTAGGGGGAGATTGTAAGGAAAAATAGAGCTTGGAAGATTTCCGGCTGAAATGCCAATTTTACTAGTTCCGGCTGAAGTTGAAGTTGAAGCGGAATTCATACTTCAAGCGGAACAGGCAGTTCAAGCGGAAAGAAGCAGTTTTGTCTTTCAGCGAATATTCCGGGTGAACTCGTTTATCCACAAGATAAAGAGTTCAACCTGACTTTTCCTGAGAAGTCTTTTCAGAAGTCCAATCCTGCAAAAGCTTCTCGTATGCTTCTAAATCTGATTCAAGCCGCTCTCCTAAAGTAGATTGTTGCTGCCAACAAGCAAGTCATTCCGATTGTCGATGTTTATTCTTTTGGTAGTTTGTATTTGACTTTTATGTTTACGGTCTAGATTAGATCGCATGAGATCAATGGCTGTCATTGATCTCATCAGCACTATATATAGAATGTAATCTCTTAGTTTACAACATGTTCATCACTTGTAATAGTGTAGCTTTGAGTTAATGCAAATAGTGCCGAATATTCGATATATCGTTGTTTTACTATTCTGCAAATCAAGCATTTACATTATACAAGAACTTAATATCGCTTAAGTAAAGTGAAATATAACTTTAATTCCGCAGGGTTATATTTGCAAGTAAAAGGCTTAGTTTTAGTTAATTCATAACTATTCTTGATCCTACAACCTTCTACGGTTTGAGAGGATATCACCTCTCCTACGTTTGGGTAATCACCTGTAGCGCACGTTAACCCATATATTAGACCCAGGATTATGGGATCGACCTGTGTTAACAACATGGGCGACAACCTCATGATTTATGGACATATTGGGGGTTCCTAGTCCGCCGGTTCGGCTCGAGGTGAACCCTAGAATTCATCAGTACGGCACCGGGCATGACCCCGGTTCGCCGGATCGGCACCAGGTTTAACCCTATTATTTTTGGGCTTCACCCTAGTATGTTTGGGCTTGACCCCAGGATTTTTGGGCTTCACCCTAGAATTTTTGGGTTTGAACCCAGTTGTTAAAATTTATTCCTAACATGTGCAGGATATATCTAAGTGATTATGGCCTAGGATGGCATGGCAATGCCAAATCCTATGGTTTTGATATCTGTTGAGTTGTTACTAAACATTCCAAAGCATAATTGGACTAAGGATGGGATATTTGCATGAGAAGGAGTTCAACATTAAGGGTACATCTGAGGATGTAGAACGTACGACTTTTTTTCTTAACATATTTACCAGACTTACATATTTGTTTGTTCAGAAAGGATAAAGACATCACACAAGCATATAGTTCAAAAGCGGTTATATATAAAAAGAAAAAAAACCACCCCTTGGTCGGAGCAAAGTGTCCAACCACCTCAGGGTGGTTTAGAGTTAGAACCACCGGTGTTTAATCTACGGGTGGAACATTATAACACCAGGAATCAAATCTCCAGCATACCATTACAAAAGAACTTGTTTAAAAAGCTTCACATTAAACAAGGAAGAAAGAAAAAGACTGTGGATTATTGAATAGTATCCACGGCTGCTGCATCCTGGGCGCTTTCACCACCTTCCTTAGTCGCATCCTCCCATGCATCCTTTTCTTCCCTAGCATCCTCGGCCATCGGCTGATCCACTCCAGTCCCAGATCCGGAAGCACCAACAGTATGGGTCACCTTGGCACCCTTGGCCTCGACAACATTGTATCCTTGGGGAACAGAGCCCCCCAAAGCCCGCAACTGTTTTAGCCACAGTTGCACATTCCAGGTGGTGTTGATGTGACCCGCATCCTTTGCCTCCTTGGCCATCCTCAGCTTGGTCTGCAGCACCAAGATCATGGCGGATCTCTTGGATGTCTCCATGTTCTCCTTCACAGCTGTCTCATGCTGAAGCCGGGCCTTGACCACTTTCTTCTCATTCTCAAGCAATAGCTTCTAGGCCTTTTCATGCAGGGCTTTGGCCTTGGATGCTTCCTTGTTGGCTTGAGCGACCCTGGATTTAAGGGTCTCAGCCTCCGCAGCGTGCCTCTCGGCGGCTCTGAGTAGCTCTAGGAGACGAGAATTGGCCTACAAAAAGGTAAATACAGGTAAAAAATTACTTTATATTTAACCATGAAATGCACGTAATACAGAAATAACCAAGGGTTGCCTGATGAGCGATGACCTCAGCATGCTGCACAATCTCCTGGGGATACAACTCAGCCAGGGGATGTTAGGCAGCAGCGGTGCTGGACCCTCGAGTGTTTCTCTTCATACCCGGGATTCTGGGGGAGGCTTAGCTTTGATGGAGCTCAAAATCATTAGCTCCTAGTCATCTCCTAAACCTAAAGAGAGGGCAAGTTCAAGGTCATCAACATCATAGGCCGGGGAATCTGCGAAAGACGACATAACCCAGGATGTCAGCAGTCTGGTACGAAAGAAATTTACACATGCAGGGTTACTTACAGCTCGACATGCTGACGGTAGGCTGGGAAAGCATTGGATGCTCGACGGCTATGAATGCACACTCAAACTCGGGGATACCATGGATTTCGGAAAGTTTCTATTTGTTTCCTCCTCTTCAGGACCGATCTCCTTCAAACTCTTCGCTGTAAAAGACAACATTCAAGGTCATATTGTATAATTTCAAATAAAAACCCTAATATCTAATGCATGTATGCCTACCCTCTACAACCCAAGCTTCTAGAAGCTGATGACCACTTGGTATACTGGAATGCTTGACGAAGACGAACTTACCCTTCCATTCACCGTGTTGGGTAGCGTTGGGGATGAGTTACCATGTCCTTCGAAAGGGACTTAAACAAGAAATGGCTAGACCTATGGGATTTCAGCTAATAGGCCAAAGCTAACTTCGGAAGGCCGATCAAACGTTCATACGCGTGGTTAAGACGCTCCAGGGTTACCAGGGATGCGCCACACCACGGGAAGACTTTGGGCGTACGAGAGGCCGGTGGCCTGAGAGAATTTAGCGACGAGGCCGGAAAAATGATAGTACAGACCCATACTGAACGGAGTATATGGGAAACAAACCCAGGTTAGGGAGACGAAATCGGACCTCAATCTAGGGTCGAAAGCCCTGATAACAGCAGTTGGGGGGAAAAAGACTGGAATCCTTCACCAATGCAATCTCATTGTTCGTGAAATTGCATTTTTCTTGCTCGGGATGAAGAACAAATTTTTGGTCTAGGAAATCCTCCAACTCGGCGAGAGAGAGGGTGGGTTCACGACGAATGTGACGCTTAGTCACGAGACAAAAGAAAAAGAGATCGGAGAGGAGAAGTTACCTGGTCGGAACAGGTAGAAAAGACGACAGAAGCTCCTAAATTCTTGACTCAGGTGGGTAAAAGACTCTAAAGGCAAGGGTATGTATTAGCCAGAAGTTACAGAGGTGATAGGACACTAATGGGTGAGATTGAAACTTAAAAAGAGGAATCAGCGGATAGGATTGATATAGCTTTGATGAGTCATCACGAATTTGAAAATTCACAGCTGTAAAATCTTATCTACAAACTGTGAATTTGGGGGAAATTGTTATACCCTAGATTTTGGATCAATTTTACTGATGTTATTTGACAGGTGGAGACCTGGATGTCGAATATCCAAGGACTGCGTGTTTGGTTAATCGGTACCCTGGATTTCCGTTTATATATTCATATTATCCCGTTATTTGATCAGTATCCTAGGATGTACTACATTCAATATTTATCTATTTATTTAACCTACCTGATCCTAGCATGCTAGGGTGACGTTACTAACCTTTTCATTAACTCTATGTCATATAGACTTTGTCAAAGTCAGAGCATGTGTAGAAATGAAGACCCGCCACCAAACTCGGTCAAGTAACGGTCATGGGTCATTGGGAGGGAAATCCCAAGAATCTCGGAATTATAGTTGGGATTGATATTTTTTATTTATACGCGGTGTAGCACTTGATTTTTGATACTTACAATCACTTGTACTCTCACCCACTCACTTAGCAATCGCCGCAGACATGGAATATACTCGCCGACTCGTCATGGTTAATCCCCATCCTCCTTAAAGGATGATGGATAGCTTACGCCGGGTATGGGATCCTCTTTCGATCGAGCCGATGTACTCAGAGCGGCAGTAGCAGCACCAGCAGCTGGACCCGCAGGCCCCAGGATTCCCCACTATGATGGACCTCTACCACTCCCTCCAAGTGACCCACATCGTCGTCCAGGCAATCGATGAATGCACCGAGACCATGCAGACAGAGCTATGGGGGCTGCATGAGGAGGTCGGTGACCTCCATGACAGGTTTGACTGGCGATATGGCCGGCCAAGTGAGGGACCTTCGAGGCACGGTGGTGGCTATGGTGGTAGGGGCTCTGCTTTTGATAATGACTCCGATTAGAAGGTATAACTTTCTGACCCATGGTTGCACGATGATGTTTTCCATGCATTTGACACTTGACATATGGATTTGATACATTTTATTTTTATGTTTATGATGGTGGATACATTTTTATTATTTATTTTTTTTATGGATGATGACATCGTATTTGGTTAGTTAGTTTGTTTGTTTTTTTATCTTGACTGTGTTGTGGCTTGAGTAGTTTAGAAGCAGGTACATGGCTAGCTCTATAGCTGACTGGACCGTGAGGTCAAAATAGCATTGTGTGGTAACCATCCTGTTATACCCTGGATTTCGCACTAAATCTTACTAATGTTCTTTGACAAGTTTAGACCCCTGAATGAAAGACATCTAGGGACTGTACATTTAGCTTATCGGTACCTTGGATTTTTTTGTTCATGATACTATTTATTTGATTACTATTCCAATATGTAATGTACTCATAATTTATCTATCTTATCTGCCTGATCCCAACATGCACTGATACCCTGCATGCTAGGGCTACATTAGTAATCTTCTTCTTTGACTCTATGTGATCTAGCCAGGAACGGGAAAATGGATAACGGTCATGTAGACTCAGTCAAAGTAAGAAGCACGTGTGGAAATGGAGACCCACCACCAAACTCGGTTAAGTAACGACTACAAGTCATTGGAAGGGAGATCCCTATAATCTAGGAATGTTAGTTAGACAAATCTATGTATTTAAACGCGACATAGGTTTCATTTCAGATACTTACGAACACTTGTATTCTCACTCACTCACTTAGCAATCGCCGCAAACACTTGTACTCAAAATATCTTCAGTTGAATAAACGGGCAAAGTGTGTTATCGTTGCCAAGGGGTTTTTTATGCTGGCGACTCTTGGAGACATCCAAGGGTTAAGGGCTTTTTACCTTTAAAAATCTTGGTGTTCTTAGTTGCATTCAGGGAAATTATCATTTGTGTTTCTGTTTCTTCTATTTAAAAATTGGATTTTAATAGGCAAATCTTATTTTATAAACTTAACATCCAGGGCACCATACCTCACAAACTAATTTGGTTACTAAATCGATTCCTATAATTTTTAGCCAAAACAATTTGGCGCCCACCTTGGGGCAATTGTTGTCTATATTTTTCAAAACTCTTGTTAGATTAATTTTTAACTTGATTTTTACAAAATTCTATCCGAAAATGGCAACACAACCAAGTACCTCGAATACGACTACCCCTGCGAGCACTTATTCTACAACTAGCACTATCCTTCCTCCTCCACCGCCACGGGTTACCACATCAACAACGACTACCGTGAATCGCAACAATAACAGGACTGTCAATCAGGGTGTCACAGGATCGGGACGTGGTGGAGAAATCCCAGTATTGGTATCCAATGAAGAACTCCTCACCATGTTCACAAAGGTGCAGTAGTACATGGAGCAACAACAGAAAGTGAATCAGGATATGTTTGGAGAGGTAGCCAGGTTGAGATCGGAAATGAACAGGGTGGATCATACACCCGCATCCCCTGTTCAGGCTAGGAGGCTACAATTCAACAGTCCTGGAAATGGGTCCAGCTTGGCAGATGACATCCAAATCGAAAACTCAAGACTGGCATTCGCTACTGCTTACACCACCCTGGCTGACAGACCCAGAGTGTCTGCATTCAGGGAATCCAAAGTGAATCCTGGGAGCAAAGCTACCCAGGATACTGGTAACATCCCTGGGACTCCTAATCTTCATGCTCATAATAATGAAATCGTGCAGGACACATGTCTTAGCCCAGCAGTGTTCAGGGAGCTCAAGAAATTGAAAGAAATGATCTCGAATGTCCCTGGAGTGGTCCAACCTATCCCTAAAGTAGCACCATCGAGTCATCAACTTTCAAGGTTTGATCCATAAGAACACATGGCTTAGTATATGGAGAGGATGGAAGTGATCTACATGCCCCCTGGAATCAAGGAGGCATGCCTATGTAAAGGTTTCGGGTCAACACTCACAGGCTCAGGCTTAAAATGGTTGCTGAGTGTTACAACCTTTTCTATTACATCTTTTTCTCATTTATTTAACTTATTCAATAACCAATTCTCTTGTAGTCACAGTTTTGAAAATCGGACTAGTGATCTTTACAAGGTTACCCAGAATGCTAACGAATCTCTCAGGGATTATGTGAACATGTTTGGAAGGGAGACCTTGGATATCCCCGGCATGGACATGGCTACCGCCGTCCAGGCATTCAAGATAGACCTCAAGATGGATTCACCATTCTATGAAGATCTTGTAATGAACCCTTGTCACAAACTTGATGAAGTAAGGCATAGGGCCCTACGATTCATCAGGCTAGAAGAGGACAGGAAAGTGCAGGAAAAAGTATAGTTGGCTCCTCTAACAGGAAATCAAAACCGACGCATCCTAGGTCCTAGAGGCCTAAACCCTATTCCTAACCCGATAATCCAAGGGTTAACTGGGTCGATCAGGATGAAGACGAGGATGATGAAGAGTATCCTACTTTTAATGAGTTATGTTTTGCTACTGATGTTGCATGTGTGATTAACGCTATGCAGGACTTGGGGGACAAAGCGAGGTGGCCCAGGAAGACGGATAAACAAGCATCCTGTAAGGATAAGTCCAAATGGTGTGCGTACCATGAAGACTTTGGCCATGTGACCGAGGATTGCATAGCTATGCGCAAAGAGATTAGTTACCTGTAGAGCAAAGGCTTCTTGAAAGAGCTCTTAGGGAGAAAGAAAGATAAATCCAAGGGCACTGACCAGCCTGCAAAATCCAGGGGTGCCGACCAAACCCAGGATGCAAACAGATCATGCGGACATCCTGAGCGGGCATCATCCCCTTCCCCGGATGCAAAGGTAATTTATTTTATTTCTGGTGGATCTGATATATGTGGTACTTCTTATTCTGCAGCTAAACGTCACGCAAGGGAGACCAAGTCAGACGTACCCAGGGAAGTCAGTCAAAGCCTCAGTACAAGCAGACGTAAAAGACGTTAACTTTGGTGAAGATGACATGTGCAATGTCATGGACCCTCATCATGCTGGGCTCGTAATCACGCTCTACATAGCCAACCACTTCGTGAAAAGGATCCTGATTGACAAGGGAAGTTCTATCAACATCATTCAATTAGAAACATTGACGAAGATGGGGATATCCCAGGATGAAGTCATCGCCAAATCCACGGTATTCGTAGGTTTCAGTGGCGAAACGAAGAACACCACGGGAGAGGTGAAGCTTCCAGTTTATGTTGAGAGGGTGAACTCGATGAAATGCTTTTGTGTCATGGATGCTCCGTCCGGGTATAACATCATCCTGGGCAGGACCTGGATTCATGATATGAAAGATGTCCCCTCGACATACCATTAGTGCGTAAAACTGCCAACATCCTAGGGAGTGGTCACCATCCACAGCGATCAACAGGAAGCGAAACACTGCTACACATCATCTATGAAGATCTCAGCGAAAGCTCGTCAAGGATAGCAATTAAAGAAAAAGGCTAGGGACACCCTGGAAGCAAGGGAACAAGATTTCAAGCAAGTAGTTTGGATCCCTTGCATCATTGGAAAAAAGTGTCTATTGGCACTAGCATCCCAGACCCTATTGAAATAAAGTCGGTGGAATTCCTCAGATCCAGAATGTCAACATTTGCATAGAATACCGAGTGCAAAAAACAGAGACGGATCTTACTAATGCATGATCATGATATATTAGGTAATACACTAGGTAAATAACGTTCCGTTTGATTGATAACAAGCTCAAGGTTACAGAGAGAGAACAAAGAGTAAACACCACAAATTACACACAGTTAAGAACTTAACTCTCACAACTACTCTCAAACACAAGAGCTTAAACTATTTATATAGGTCTGCACGGCGTACCAATTAACCCACGTACCAGATGTTCGTGGATGCGTACCACCTAGTCCGTCCACTGGTACGCTGGAACCAAAACTTATAAAACGACTAATACAATGACAAAACGCCTAGACCTAGCATTAGACATCATAACATGTTTTAACAAACTCCACCTTGTCTTATGCTAGTCTTCAGAAGCTTTTGTCTTCGTCTCTTTCCAATACTGTCTTCGGTTATTTCCTACATGAATACAAAAAGCATAGCAAACTCTTATCACTCTTTGAAACTGTAAGGCTTGCTCAGCATCCTCAGCCTTGTATAAAATTTTGTTGTGATAGAGCTTGTCGATATCAGCTTCAGACAGATTAATCAACCACATAGGATCAAAAATCCTAACCACCTTGTTCTCTTCCTTGACAACAATCACTGCTTCTCTTGTATAATCATCATAGTACCACCATCTCAAAGTCTTGATGAAATCCTGTTCTAGCCTTTTCAAAGGTATCTTCTTGAGTTGAATAGGCTTCTTGTACTTTAATACCACCACTCTCTTCGAGTTTTCGGATGAATATCTGTTTGATGATCAGTATACTTCAGTCTTTAAGGACTTAAAAAACTGAATCTCTTTTGACATTCTTCAAGCAGCTTGTCTCTGAAGAATTTAGCTGAAGGATGTTCACCATAATTCATAAATGGCTTTCTAGATAACTCCCTCACATCACATACTGGTAAAGTATCAAATCTTTTTGCGTTCTTCAAGTAGATAATGCCAGATTTTTCTTTACAACATAACACTTGAGCTGTGAATCGAACATCCAGCTGATAATATTACCAGTGGCTACACCTCTGTTTTCAAATAATTTCTTCTGATCAACAGATTTTGTAGGTTTCACCACCGGTATCTTCTTCGATCTTTTTTCCTTCATCCATTCATCAAACAAACTCCTCTTCTCTTATTCTTCTGAAAATTTATCAGATTCAGCAGATTCTAGTTATTCAGGTTGTTTTCCTACTTCTTTCTTCTTTAACTGCTTCTCAACTTCTTCCTCATCATCTCTTGCAAAGAAATTGAAACTTCCCGATTGATCATTATCGGTAAAATTCCCATAGACTTTCAGATTATCTGGATATTCTTCAGTAGACATATCTTCAACTTCTACATGATCCTCTTCATATACAAACTCATCATCTGAATCTTCTTCTCTGTGAGGCTCAGCGAAAGGAACGTTATCAACATCTTAAATATTCAAAGGATATATCGCAGCCAGTTGCTCTTTTGAATACTGATGCAAAAATTCTCCTTCTTCAATAGCAACTCTTGTAATTGGAGTCACATCATATACATCTTTACCAGACGACTCCCCCTGGGATGCAACAGCATATGTTCCAGCAGCAGCAGATGTTCCAGCTGCACCAGAAACACCAGAACCATCTCCATCGACACCTCCTTCTGGGTCATAAGTATCATTCAAATATCTTGATACATCGTCATCTTCTCTGCAAGCCTCTTTAGGATTTGGTCTCATCTCCCTCTAAGCAAGTAAAGCTTTAACAAACAGTTTAGCTGCTCACCCAGAGAAAGAGAGATTTGTTAAAGTCGAGCAATCGCACGATCCTTTGACTGATCACGAGATATCAACTCTTTCACAGTATTCTTCAATCCATGAATTTCATTAACTTGTTGACGATTGGTAGACTCTAACTCATCAATCTAGTTTGATGTAAAGCAAGCTTTAAGTCAGTAGATGAAATTGTTGATGTTGTAGGAGAAGCAGTAGTTGATGCAGAAGCAGAACTTGACGAATTTCTGACAATCAATCGTCTAACAGGTGGAATACTAAAACATTGAACATTTGTAGATTTTGTGGTTAGCTGACTTGGAATGGAAGACTTTGTAGCAACTTTTTGCTTCTTACTAGGCGGACTGCTACCAGCCTTTCTAGCATCAGCAAGGAACGAGCCCTTGTTGATACATGGTTCCTGATCGTCATGTTAAGTATCGAGAACAAGACGGAACGTACAAGTTTAGGGTTGGCCGAACCTTGGCCGAACTCCAGGTTCGGAGCCGCCGAAGCTTGGCCGAACCTGAGGTTCGGCCGGTCGTGGTTTCAGCCTATAAATATGTTTGTCTTGTATAGATTTAGTAGCTTCCGTGTTATAACTTTCTCTGAGTGTACTTTGTGGTCTCTGTGGTTAATACAAGTCTCAGTTGTATTTACTCTCTGTGTTTTACTCGTTTACATTGATTTCTATAC
>JBCNJP010000025.1:19126791-19214747 GCA_039602395.1 Deinandra increscens subsp. villosa
GATTCATATGTGGTTGTCACCAATCTATTCTGATTACCCAAACCATAGGTCATGTGCTTCTCATTTTCTAATTCATCTACTGTCATAGGTTTCACACCAACCAAAACACTATCTATTGGAGGTCCTGCTTCATGCATGTCAGATGTAGATCTATCTACCTGGTCCTCCTCAAAGATCATTCCTATAATATCTCTAGTCACAACTTGAGGAACATTATTCTTAATTTTGTCCGAGAAACTAATTCCTATTTCACCTTTATCCTTACCCATTCTAACATCAGTTATGCAGGTGGACAAAGATTTACTAGCTTCTAGCATTCTTTTGCTTCTCATCTGATTCACATCTAGTTTCACTTGGAACTCATTGTTCTTATGTGTGAGTTCATCTACCTGTTTTTTAAGCTCAGCAATTTCTAACTTAGCATTGTCATACAGAACAGACTTCTGAGTGGCTAGGGCTTGGTACTTCTCTATATCTAGTTTCTGCGCTTTGACCTTATCCTCACTCTTTTCCTATCTACCCTTAAACGAACTTCTAGAGCATTGCATGTCAAACAGTTCTATCTCACTATTTTTCCAAAGTTGTCTAAGGCCAGGAATTAAACGTGCACAAGTGGGATTAATACATACCTTTGTGTTGTCAACCTCGGCTTCAAATGCTTCTTTGTCTTCCACCAGGTTCTCCTCATCAGTGACCACAAAAGCATGCTCTTCCTCAGCACCATTCTCCATTTGAGCAATCATAGCACCCGTCAGACTGAGTTCCCTGACCTGCGATGCCCACTGATATTCCCCGCAATCCTGAACTACCAAGGCTTTTGTCTCCGATTTCCCTTTACCATCACCAGCTTTCTTCTCTTCCTGCTTCTCCCTCTTCGGCTTAGTACACTCCCTTGCAAAGTGCCCGTATTCATCACAATTGAAGCATCTGAGCTTACTCTTATCAAAACCCATCCTGATCTTGTCCTGATCCTTCCAGACATTCCTTCCAGTCTTAGCCATAAACTTCTTAGCCCGAAAAACTGCCATTGCCATCTGCCACGACACATCAAGCATTTCCACATCTTCAGGATTGATTTGATTCAGCTCTCCTGAAAGCATATCAGTAGGCACCAGTGTTCTAGCAATAAGAGCATGATAGCTGTTCATAAATCCCATTCCTAGGGTAAAGTTTGGATCATTGGTAGCATTTCCCTCATCAGGGTTGATCATTCCACTAGAACTTGCTTGAGATCGTGCTACAAATGCAGTCGACTTGGTGTTAGCACTTGAATCATTTCCAGATGAACTTCCAGCTTGCTTTGATCCTACATCTTCAGATAACAATGCCTGATTCAACTTTCCTGCCATGCTCATTGAGCTTAGGTGATTCAACTCCCTTTGCTTATCATCAATCATCTTTGACTTCAATTGTTGATCAGCTCATCAACAGTTAACTCACTCAGCTTGTTGTTATCTTTGATAATTGAGATGTTGGTATTCCAATTCTTGGGTAAGCTGTTCAGAAGTTTCAGATTCTTGTCTTCCTGTTCAGGTTCAACATCATAGCTTGACATTTCGGTGATTAAGGACACGAATCTCCGAACTTGAACTTCAAAGGACTCTCCCTGAATGTGATTGAATAAGTTGAACTTCTGCTTCAGCATCTGTTTTCGGCTAGCATTGATATCTGGATTACCTTCATAAGCTACCACTAGAGCATCCCATAGCTTCTTTGTAGTCTTGTACTTCTTAAATCCCTGAGCAATCTCTGGTGTCAAAGCCATAGTCATAATCGCATAAGCCCTCTCATCCTTGTTGCATCTCTCCCAATCGTCACCTGAGTACTCTGCTTCAGTCTTTACCACTCCTATCTTTCCTGCTTCAGTGTGTGTGGGAATGAACGGTCCATTAACAACAGATCTCCACAGTCTCAAATCAACACTCTTCAAATGGTTCTGAAATCTGTATTTCCACTCAAGAAAATTATCCGCTGATATGAGTCTAGGAGGACGAGTAGTTGATCCAATCTCAAAATCCAATTTCTGATACATGCTCGGTTCGAAATCCATGACGAAAGCTTAGAAAAACTTAAAAAACTAAAAGTCCATAAGTCCAAAGTGTGAGTTTCCGATCGTAAACACCTGATTATGATTGAAATAACAACGGATCGTAATCTCCTGATCGTAATCTCTCAATTCCGATTGAACTGGATCGTAAATTCCGAATCCGATCGAGATGGATCGTAAACCCTTGATTCCGATGAAGATGGATCGTAATCTCTTGATTCCGGTAAGAAAATGTCGTAAACACGAAACTGTTGATCGTAAACGCCCAAAAATCTTGTCTTGATGTCGTAAACTCGTTTCCGATGAAGATCTACAAGAACAAACAGTCGTAAACACTCAAGAACAGTAGCAGCTCAGATCGTAAACGTGAAGAACAGCTTCAAACCTTCAAAACTCGAACCTTTTTCCAGAAAATACTTGAATCCAATATCGTGAGAACCTCGAATCAGCGATTCTTAGCTCTGATACCAATTGTTGGTCCGGGATCAACAACCGTTCACGATATTTTGATCTCGAACAAGTGCGGAAACCTTGTACGAGATTGATTCAAGAGAAAGTAGATGAAAAGAGACTTGATATGAGTGAAACACAACACCAAAAGATCAAATCTTGAATGAAGAACAAAACTACTTTCTTGGATTGATGATTACGATCGTGAATACAAGATGAGGCTCAAAAACCGTAAACAACAAGCAACTAGAATCATAAACAACTTGGGTTTATATACTACCCTTTACAAAACCCTAATCCAATAGTAAACCCACTAAGAATCGGTCCAAGAAGCCCATAATCGTAAACACCTTAAGCCCAAACCAAGTTAGCCCAATCTAATGTTCATGCCTCATAAAGTATAGCCCAACAATTATGTATAATTTGCTTTTATCTTGTTATGGTCGTGTTACTTTTATCATTATTACTACAATGGCACGTTATGTTACCTCTTCCTTTCTATCTTATATTTCTTGGTTGAGTTTGCGCGTAATATGTTATGGCAATTGATGTATGTCGTGGCAGTTATTCTCGAGCATGTAATAACCCCATTTACATATTATCTAAAATTTCTTTATGTTGACAATTGTAACTTAAAGCGAAATCATGCCACCACGACGCCGAACCACCAGGAACACTTCACCTCCTCCTGCTATGACCGCTGCTGAAATCGAGGAGATGATTGCTCATCGCGTCACTAAGACTGTAGCTGCTGCTGAAACCCAACGTCAAAACGACAATGGGGCACGCGGTAAAAACGAATTGACCGATGTTAGAAAACCTTAGACTACAATTCCAAAAATTGTATTCAAACGTTTCAACCTAACAAATGCAGGCCCCCGTGAATGTTCATATAAAGATTTTATGAATTGCAAACCCTCAAATTTCAAGGGTTCTGAAGGCGCTGTTAGTTTAATTCGCTGGTTTGAGAAAATGGAGTCCGTCTTCCGTATAAGCAACTGCCCTGAGCAGTACATGGTTAAATATTCCACATGCGCACTCACTGATAGCGCACTGACCTGGTGGAACTCTCATGCGGATGCTATGGGAATTGATTTGGCTTATTCCATGACATGGGATGAACTCAAACAACTGCTTCGCGATGAGTATTGTCCTAGAGAAGAACTTCAGAAACTTGAAGCAGAGTTCTGGAACCTATCCATGAATAGAGCCGATGTTGCTGGCTATACCAAAAGGTTCCGTGAGCTCGCTCACTTCTGTCCAACCATGATCACTCCACTGTATAAGAAAATTGAACGGTACATCTGGGGACTTGCGCCGCATATCCAGGGGAATGTCCTTTCCTCAAATCCTCAGACTTTTCAGGATGCTGTGCGTCTGGCACACAACCTTGTTTACCAAGCTAATCGTCAAGGTGTGAACCTTGGCAAGAAACAGTCTGGGAGCAAACCCCCTGATTCCAATACCGCTCCTCCTGCAAGCAAGAAGCCTGACAACAAGCGGAAGCGAGGATTCTAGAAGAATCGTGAAGAAAAGACCCCTGCTAAGGAAGCCGAACCAGTGAAAGTCTATGCTGCTACAACCCCTACTCATGCTGTCTGAAAGACCGGATATACCGGTGGTGCACCCCTGTGCAACAAATGCAACCTCCACCACACCCTTGACTATGGAAACGTCTACTGCAACATCTGCAAGACGAAAGGACATGTAGCACGCGATTTTCCAAAGCGTACCTGCTACGGTTGCGGAGCCACCGGTCACTACAAGAAGGACTGCCCGAAGGCAAGAAACCAGGATGCTAATCAGGCTAGAGGAAGAGCCTTTGTGATCAATTTTGGAGACGCTCGCTGTGACCCCAACACGGTGACGGGTACGTTTCTACTAAACAATCATTACGCTTCTGTTTTATTCGATACTGGTGCCGATAAAGCTTCGTGTCTACCGAATTCGTCCAATTACTTGAAAACATTCCTGTTGCCCTAGACACTAAGTTCACAGTAGAAATAGCAAATGGAGAATTAGTAGAAGCTGGTATAATTTATCGAAATTGCTCGCTAGAACTCTCCGATCATTCCTTCAGCATCGATTTAATGCCCATCGAATTAGGAAGTTTTGATGTAATTATCGGAATGGATTGGTTATCAGAAAACCATGCAGAAATTGTGTGCCATGAGAAAATAGTTAGAGGGCCACTTGCAGATGGCAACACTCTAAACGTGCAAGGCGAAAAGAGTGGAACAAAGCTAAATCTCATATCTAGTATGAAGGCACGGAAATTCCTCCGTAAAGGATGCCATGCCATACTAGCACACGTGACTTAGAAGAAACCGAAGGAGAAATGAATGGAAGATGGTCCCATTGTCTGCGAATACCCGGAAGTCTTTCCCAAAGACTTACCAGGTTTACCTCCAACGCGACAAGTAGAGTTTTGCATTGACTTAGCACCTGGTGCCGCCCCCGTTGCCAGGTCTTCGTACCGTCTGGCACCCTCCGAAATGCAAGAGTTATCTAGTCAATTACAAGAATTGCTAGATAAAGGCTTCATTCGTCCAAGCCACTCTCCATGGGAGCACCCGTGTTATTTTTCAAGAAGAAAGATGGAACATTCCGGATGTGCATCGACTAAAGGGAACTAAACAAGCTAACCGTGAAGAACCGCTACCCACTCCCTAAAATTGATGACCTATTTGATCAACTTCAAGAATCAAGCTTCTACTCCAAAATCGATCTGAGATCAGGATACCATCAACTCAGAGTTAGAGACGAAGATGTTCCGAAGACAGCGTTCAGAACACGTTATGGCCATTATGAGTTCCTTTTAATTCCATTTGGTTTGACAAACGCACCAGCTTTGTTCATGGATTTGATAAACCGCGTATGTAAACCTTATCTGGATAAATTTGTTATCGTGTTCATTGACGACATCCTTATCTACTCCCGTAGCAAGGAAGAACATGAACACCACCTGAGACTTATCCTGGAATTGTTGAAGAAGGAAGAACTTTATGCAAAATTTTCCAAATGCGACTTTTGGATTCGCGAAGTACACTTTTTGGGTCATGTGATCAACGATCGAGGTATTCACGTGGATCCCACAAAAATTGAAGCAATCAAGGATTGGAGTACGCCCACAACTCCAACCGATATTCGACAATTCTTAGGTCTCGCTGACTATTACCGCCGATTCATTGAGAACTTCTCAAAGATAGCTCAGCCACTGACCGCTCTGACCCAAAAAGATAAGAAGTTCATATGGGATGCCAAGACTGAAGCAGCATTCCAGTTGTTAAAGCAAAACCTATGTGATGCACCAATCCTATCACTGCCTAACGGAATCGAAGACTTCGGTGTATACTGCGATGCATCGCATCAAGGTTTAGGTTGTGTACTAATGCAACGAGAGAAGGTCATCGCCTACGCATCACGACAACTGAAGATTCACGAGAAGAATTATACGACCCATGATTTGGAACTCGGAGCCATTGTCTTTGCTCTCAAAATCTGGAGACACAAAAGCCTCCAGCACATTTTCAATCAGAAGGCAACGCCGATGGGTGGAACTGCTAAATGATTACGAATGCGAGATTCGTTATCACCCAGGCAAGGCTAACGTTGTAGCTGACCCTTCGAGCAGAAAAGAACGCGTCAAACCACTTCGTGTTCGAGCATTAAATATGACCATACGCTCGAATCTCACTTCACAAGTACGTGACGCTCAGATTGAAGCCCTCAAACCAGAAAACCTTGCAGAAGAAGGTTTACGTGGAATGGAGAAGCAACTGGATGAGAAACCTGATGGAACCAAGAACTTCATGGATAGACTATGGGTGCCTGTCTATGGAGGGTTAAGGCAATTAGTATTCGATGAGGCTCACAAGTCAAGATATTCCATTCATCCCGGATCAGATAAGATGTACCACGGTCTGAAGAAACAATTTTGGTGGCCTAACATGAAAGCCGAAATAGCCACCTATGTCGGCAAATGTTTAACGTGTTCAAAGGTCAAAGCCGAATACCAGAAACCTTTTGGATTGTTAACTCAGCCCGTAATTCTGGAATGGAAATGGGAAGAAATATCCATGGATTTTATCACCAAATTGCCTAAGTCTAGATCTGGATATGACGCTGTCTGGGTGATAGTAGATCGATTGACAAAATCGGCACACTTCTTGCCAGTCAAGGAAAAGGATAACATGGATAGGCGAGCCAAACTCTACATTAAGGAAGTCGTCTCACGACACGGTGTGCCTATATATATCATATCCGATCGTGATAGTCGTTTCACCGCAAACTTTTGGAAATCTCTACAGAAAGCTTTGGGTACTCGACTCGATATGAGTACTGCCTACCATCCACAGACAGATGACCAAAGTGAGAGAACGATCCAAACACTCGAAGATATGCTGAGAGCATGTGTGATTGATTTCGGACCCAATTGGGACGAGCATCTCCCTCTTGCCGAATTCTCTTATAACAATAGATATCACACTAGCATTCAAGCCGCACCCTTTGAAGCACTTTATGGAAGAAAGTGCAGATCCCTGCTCTGCTAGACTGAGATTGGTGACAGTCAGTTAGCTGGTCCCGAGTTAATCTTTGAAACGACTGAGAAAATCTTTCAAATCCGAGATTGTCTGAAAGCTGCCAGAGACAGGCAAAAGAGCTACGCCGACAATCGTCGCAAACCCTTGTCCTTTGAAAAGGGTGATCGCGTCATGCTAAAAGTTTCACCTTGGAAAGGTGTCATTAGATTCGGCAAATGAGGAAAACTCAACCCTCGTTACATCGGTCCTTTTGAGATTATCGAAACTATCGGACCAGTAGCCTACCGTCTACGTCTGCCTGCCGAACTAAGCAGCGTACACGATGTCTTTCACGTTAGTAATCTTAAGAAATGTTTATCCGATGAAACGCTTGTCGTTCCACTTGATGAAATTCAAGTCGACGAGACACTGCACTGTATTGAGGAACCTTTCGAGATACTTGACCGAGAAATCAAGAGGCTGAAGCATAGCCACATTCCTATAGTCAAAGTGCGATGGAACTCTCGAAGAGAACCAGAGTACACTTGGGAACGCGGGGACCAAATGCGTCGAAAGTATCCTCATCTGTTTGGAAACGTCGCATCCACCAGTAACCAGAACTGAATTTGGGGACGAAATTCTTCTAACTAGGGGAGAATGTGACACCTCGTCCAAAACAGGTTAAACCTCTCTCTTTTAACTTTATAATTAAATGATTTACGTGTTTTATTTAGATGATTAAACTGTTAAATTACCACATTGAACTGATAACCGATGACGTGTTTTAAATCCCGTGTTTGTACCGGAAACATAAACCCGTAAAATATGAAGGTTTTCATATTTTAAATATGGAACTTCAATAATAAAAATATAAATATAAAAAGTTGGCCTTTACCAAAACTGATACAATCAATTCACCATAAACATTTTATGAGATAAAAATGTTCCGTTGTCAAGACTTAGCCAAACGAGGAAACCGATAAACCTATTGGGCCCGGTTAAGCCCAATAGGCCCAAAACAACCCGAATAAACCTGAAACTTTACCCGAAGACTCGACTCAGCTCACCGAGTAACCAACCCGACCCAGAGGCCCGACTCGCGGCCCGAATGGCCTTGGGTCGAACCCGGTTCCCTCTCCCTCCCTTCGGCCCACTCGGAAGCCCAGCCTCGGCCCAGTGCCACACCGGTCCAGCCAGTATCCGGCCCAACCGCATCCGGGCCAAACCGGCCCAGCCCCACTCAAATTTAATTGGGCTTCGGCCCAACCTCCAACCCTTTTATTTTTTATAGTTTTAGGCCCATAAATTTTATAAGACTAGCCATTATAATTTTATAAAGATTTTGGCCCATCAACCTACAAATTTCATCACCTTTGTAGTTAATTAAGCTTGGATCAAATTTATAAAAATTATGATTTTTATAAACACATAACCCCTCCATATTTTATAAAAGCTTTTCCCTTTTTTATAAAATACATGGAAGTTTATATAATTAAACCACCTACATTGGAGAAGTTGGGAGCCATGGTATCTTGACAACACAGCTAGTCTAAGACAATTACAAGTTCCCATGTAGTTAACCAAGAGGTATTAACCTCTAATTTGAGTATAAGAGGAGATCACCATCCACTCAAACCACCACACGACAACACCCTCACTCACTCTCTCCCTCCCTTTGCTTGAGCCGGTCGAACACCACAACCCAGCCCCACCACCACCGGCGACCAGCAGCCACTGACGCCACCCCCTGCCGCCGCCGGACCACCCTGCCGGACCACCGCCGCCGCTAAAAACCACCATTCCACCACCGATTTTCTCCTCTTCTTTTGTGAGTCTTCTAACTCACTTTTTCTTACCTAGTTACACCCATAAGGAAACCCTCAAGTCTTGACAACCAAAGCTTTAAATGCTTGCATTTTGTTAAAACAACTAACAAAACTCTCTTCTTTATCCCTTTTCTTCCAAGATCAAACACTCTCCTCGTGTCTTAAGACTTAAAATAGCCAAAGAGTATGGTGAAACACAATTGTGAAATCAAAAGAAAGTAATAGGTGTGCACCATGATTCTTGTGTTCATGTAATCTTTGATTTCAAAGTTAGTTGGTTTAACAAACTCAAGCCTCTTCTTGTTAATAAAATGACTAACTAAAATGATAAATGATTATATGATTGTATGTTTAATTTATCCTAACACTTGAAAAGTGTTAGTAGATTTATGTTTATTTGGTCCTAACACAAAGTGTTAGTGGATTTAAAAGTGCGTAACAAAAATGCTACTAGTTAAATAAAGTAAAGAAAAAACATTAAAATGGGTGTTATGTTTATACTTCTTTGATTTGTCCTAACACTAGATAAGTGTTAGTTGATTTGTTATTTATTTAAATTGTCCTAACACAAATGTGTTAGTTGATTTTATTATGAATCATATTATGTTAATAATTGGACTTGTCACATATTAAGATTTATGATAAACACATGAACCTCCTAACAAGACCAAATGGCTAAATTGTTAACAAAAAAATATTACTTGTTTTAGTAAATATAACACATTAAATGTGTTATAAAAGTTTCCAAGACAAAAGGAATATTACTTGATTTTGTTATTAAAATTGGCAAAAATACAATTTATGTCAAATGATTAATTTGACATAAAATTCTTAGATTTATTACAAGACTTTAACCATTTAAAGACATGTTTTTAAAATGAAGAGTTTTCTATAAACAGACTTTTGTGGAATAAATATCTTAATAAAAGGGTTTTTATAAAAATCATCCAAAAGGAAAGCTATTGACTTTAGATATTTTTTTATGAACTATTATTATTACTTTGATGAAATCAAAGTAAAATGCGTTGCGTAGTAATAAAACCAGGACCATACGGCGATATACGCGAAAATGTAAATGTTTGAAATCTCAAACCAATTACTTATCATGTTTTATTAAAACAATCCAAAAGTTTATAATAAATATACTTTTATAAATCCAAGCGTCGCCAATTAATATTTTTTTAGAACAACGTTCTAAAAAGAAATGAATATTTCATACAAATGAAATATTAAACGATTTCGAGATATTAAATGATCAAATGTTGTGACTTAATATATATCTTTCAATGATTTATGTTTTAAAAATAGAATGAACTTTAAATAATTATTCTTTGGCTAATAATTATTTATAAAGTCTTAACTATGACTTAATTAAAGTTCACCTAGAAATGTTAATTATAATTATTTAAAAATAATTATAACTTGCATAATTAACAAATCGAACACATAATTATTTAATTAAAAAAATATAATTATACGAACTAATGAGAATAATAATAAACATTATTATTTTTAACTCAATGTTCAATACTTGATTTGAATTATTAAATGATAATTCCTTATTTATTAAACATAAATATAAATCATTACAAACGTATTTATTTAATACTAACTAACGAGTTTTCAAACGAATACAAACGAGATTAAAACGTCAAGACTTGACCAGTATCACTTGGGTGACTTATGTTACTCAGTTGATTGTAGACCTTATGCAAATGCCTATTTATTTATTTATTTATGACGTTACTTGCTACCGTTCCTGCACCACTTATTTACAATCTACCTGTTGATCCAGTGAGTTTCATGGCCCTTTTTCTTTTAACTGTTTTATACTTTGGGGGAGAAATCATGAAATCTGATAAATGCTTTTTACTTAATATTATGGTTTATCTGTTAGCCGTATGACTGCTTGTTCTCTTACTTACTGCCCAATTATGGTACATTATCGTTATAAACATTTGTACAACTGTATCCCACTATTAATTGATTTCAATTAGTTTTCTACGAAACGATAGCTAGTGAATAGATCTATTTGGGTTGACAACCCTGTCCTAACTGGTAGCTTCAGTTCTGATTCCGGATTGTCTTGGGGTACACGTCAGTTATTCTGCTCTATTCAGTATCTCTCGGGCGAGATACTATGGGTGGGTAAACTGTTAGTATTTGAAATCAAGGTTCAGGTGAGTTCATACAACCAAAACGGTAAACCAATGTAATATTCAAGTATACTGAAACTGTTTTACCAACTTTAAACGTAGAGTTAAAAACCTGTGAACCTCACCAACTTTATGTTGACCTTTTAAACTCATGATTATTCTTAGGTAATAGATGCAAATTATGGAAGACATGCAAATGGGGCTTCGTCATGCTATCAGACCTGCTTACGGAGTCATAGTCCCAACTATCCCAATAAAATGTTTTTAATATTAATTTAAGACTTTATGATTTTCAAATGTAAGACATTATCGTTTCCACTACTCTTTCCGTTGCAATGAAATGATGTGATGTTTTTATGAAATTTAAAATTATTAGAAGTCGTTCTATGTATCCGCGACTATGATTCCATTCTCATTCACACTCGAATCCGTTGACCGGGGTGTGACAAAGTCGTTACCCTCGATCACAAGGTAACTTAGTTTAGAGAGACTTAAAACATCTTCGTATAAATAATGAACAGAGACCCGACTTGATCTTTTTACAAAAATATCGCTGAACTTTTTTAGTTTACAACGCATTTGATGCCAATGGGAGAGTAATTGATGAACCGAACGACGATTATGAGATAATTCACGAGAATGATACATTTGACTAACACGGTGCTAGAAGATATTTTCATAACGTAAGGTTGGCATCGTATCATGCACTTGAAGCCAAGACCTCGCAAGATCCTGCTCTTCTCGTTGGGACCATGGTGGTGTAGTCATTTTAAAACTTTTAAACTTTAGTAAGTAAAATATGGTAAGACATATATAGGGTAAAAACCCACTATTTATAGGTATGGAATATTTTGAAGAAAAATATTTTAAAAAAATTAAACAATTCAAAAAAATAATAACATCCGACGGTCGTCGACTAGGTCAACGCCCGCTATTGGGCCGGTCAACGACCATAAAGGTCAACGACCTAAGATAGATGGTCAACGACCGGGAAAAACTTAAAAAAATAACTAAGTCGGCGACGACCGTAGACACTACCGTCGGATGTGTTAGACGGTCGCCGGCGACCGTCGTAGCACTCACGGTCGTTGTCGGCCGTTTACGGTCGTTGTCGGCCGTTTACGGTCGTTGTCGGCCGTTTACGGTCGTTGTCGGTCGTTTACGGTCGTTGTCGGATATGTATGGGCGCCGACGACCATTGCAAAAACACATGTCAATCTCTCTTGGTCGTGGCCTGGACGGTCGTCCCGACAACCTGCGACGGTCGTCGCCGACCGTTACAGGGGCTATGTGGAGGGCAATGACTTTCCGGTGGCTATTTTGGGGATGAAACGGTCAACGACGGTCATTTTCATCCTTTTCCCTATATACAAATAGGTAGGGGCGTAGGGCATAAAGGGTCATACCATAATCAGGGCACTGCCCTTCTAAAAAAAAGAAGGGTCATATCATAATCAGGCATGAAGAGCAACATACATAAATAGCCCTACTACCTCTGAAGTGTGAAGCATACGTAAAATATACAACAAAAAAACAAAGAGTAAATTACACAGAAGCTCCTTTATGTTTTACTCTGATTTCGGATTGGGTCATTTAGGTAAAGTTGTTACACCCAACATCCTTTATGTTTTAAACTTGTGTCATAAAAAGTCATTTATCAGTAACGGGGTTAAAAACCATCGTTAAATCAGGGACAGTTTAGTCATTTTATAAAATCTTTTATTAAAATCAAAAATTCTCTTTTAATACACATCAGAACAAGATATCCTTCACATCTTCCTTCCTACAATTCAACTTGCTAAATCTATATGTTCATTAATCATGTATTCAGATTCAACTTGTTACTTTGCAAGTCCATGATAAAATAATAAAATAAAGTAAAAAGGAAGGAACGACTTTCAACAAGTCCATAAAACTAAAAGTATCATATGACTAAGCGCATGATTACAAATAAAATACAAAACCTAGAACACTCGTAATATCTACGCTATGTAAGTCTACTAAAGAACCCGGCAAAGACGATATCTATACTTACTTCTAAAAGTACTTAACATTTATCTAACGCGTCCACGAACTCTTATCACAGGAGTTTGTAAATGCTCCATTAATTGGAAGATATTATTTATTCAAACAAACAAACATATCCAGTAAAATCTCATTCGAATTCGAAGAGCAAGATTTAGAAAGGGTGAGATTAAAATATTAAAAAGACCATGCCCATAAAAAAAACCTAACTTGAAGAAATTTATAACCCCTGATAAAATAAAATGTTTATAAAATTACACTTCAGAAAATGACCATAAACTCTAATTTAAAAAGAAAAGTAAGATCGAAAATGACCATAACCTATAATTTAAAAAGAAAAGTAAGATCGAAAATGACCATAAACTATAATGTAAAAAGAAAAGTAAGATCAAGATATAAATTCATGTCTCCATTGATCAAATTTCAATAGCAAAAACCATGTAACTAGGTTCTCTTTTCTAAAAACCAAAACATAGGTGGTAAAACCTAAAACCTCAAAATTTGACAGGGTAAACAAAACTAATATAAAAGTACTAGATGATATGTTTCGAGTTTCGAGGTTAAGGAGTTGTTTAAGGCTGACCGTAGTGGTGGGATGCCAACCCCCTCATAACGCCCCAATAACACAGAGGGAGAGAGGCGTAGTGGTGGTGGCGCCCATGACACCTGATATTTTGATTTTTGACAGAGGAGAGGAGACATAATGATGGTAGCGCTACATGAGGAAGAAGGCATTTATGACGTCGATGGGGATGGTATATCGACGCTATAGGTCGCTATGGGAGGGGCCATTACGGCCAGCCTAATAATCTTTTTTTTTTTTGGAGAATCTCATGTTGTTCGAATCCTGAATCGTTATTACAATAAACAGATAAACACGTATGTAAAGGTTACCTGTTGTCATCTGGTTAAAGGTTAAATTAAAAAGAATATCTAAGAGTGATTCTATGGGGTACTTAAAACTAAGGCACAATGATAATGATAATGTGCAATTATGAAACACGAGAAGATGTGATATAGTCTGTTATATCACCAAAATAACAGACTAGTTAGGTTCTACTTAAATGAATTGGCTTTCGCTTTGGTTACTTGCCTATCACCAAAGCATTATGAACAAAATAAGGGTATGTGCAAAAATAATGTAACACATCAGCTTTGGCCAGAAATGATACACTTAAGTTTTATGCACATATTAGTTTCGCTGAATACGAATGCAACCCATCAGCTTTGGCCAGAAGTGAAACATTTGTATGTCTAAGGCAAATACTTAATTTTAGTTGATGAACATCGCAAGACAACGAATTAGCTTTGGCCAGAATCGAGGTTTTAAATATGTTATCAAGTTAAGCAAATAAATTAGTTTAATTTAAATAACTCAACTTGTATTGTAAAATTAAATGGCATTAGTTAAGGTAGTAGATCAGCTTTGGCCAGAATTACCCCTTTTGAAAATGTCATCAACTTAATTAAGACAAGTTAATAAATTAATCTAATTGTAAATCAGTGTCAATAAGTTGACTTGTAAGATAAGGATAAATGACATTATATAGGTAACAAATCAGCTTTGGCCAGAAATGAAACCTTATTAGATGTTCTTTATTAACTTAAATAAAACAAGTCAATTTGTTATCTGATTTTAATTGGTATTAGGTTCTGTAAAACATAAGTTTATAAGGTTTATACAAAACACAATTAATAATGAGATCTCGGCCGAAAATGAATCCCCTTTCGAAAACATGGTATTCGGTCGAAAGAAATAAGCATCCGGTCGAAAATTGGTGTCCTGATCAAAAAGCAGGTGTCCTGATCGAAAAGCAGGTAACCTGATCAAAAAGCAGGTAACCTGATCGAAAATCAGGTAACCTGATCGAAAAGCAGGTGTCCTGATCGAAAAGCAGGTGTCCTGATCGAAAAGCTGGTAACCTGATCGAAAAGCAGGTAACCTGATCGAAAAGCAGGTGTCTTGATCGAAAAGCAGTTGTCCTGATCGAAAAGCAGGAATAGAAAAGCTGACTTTTCGATCAGGCAGAATGACGGCTTAGTCGAGAAGCAGTGACGAGCCGAAAAGTCCACTTTTCAATCGAAACGATAACCTGGGGCTAGCCATAGAATCCGATCGAAAAGCCGGTAGAAAAGCCGGTTGAAAAGCCGGTAGAAAAGCCGCTAGAATAGCCGGTAGAAAACCGGTAAAAAAGCCGGTAGAAAAGCCGATAGAATAGCCGGTAGAAAAGCCGATAGAAAAACCATATGGCCCGATCGAAAAGCCATATGGTCCGATCGAAAAGCAGGGAACCAAGCCACATCTTTCGATCGGAAAGTAAGTTATTTGGTCGAAAAGTAAGATTTTCGATCGAGTGTTTGTATTTCGATCAAAAAGGTAATTATCTCTCGAAATCAGTTAGGGTTTTGTGATAAAAAAACGAATTAGGGTTTTACAGGCTTTAGGTTAGGTTTGACAACCCTTGTCTGATTTCAAAAATAGGGTTAAACGAAATCAGATTTATGATTCGATTGAGCAACATATGCTCTGATACCACATGTTGATCGAATCCTGAATCGTTATTACAATAAACAGATAAACACATATGTAAAGGTTACCTGTTGTCATCTGGTTGAGATCAGCAGCAGTTAGGTTGTCGATCATGTAAGTAGCCTTGGTTCCCCTTTACGGTGTATGCTAATGATGGGATTAAGAATCGTAAAGGGTTTACGATTTTAGAGAGAGAGAGAGAGAGAGAGCAGAGAGAGAGGTCGAAAATATGAGTAGGTGATTAACTTCTAATCTCTCCAATAAGGCCCTATATATACACCTAAGGGGAAACCCTAGTCTATCTATTAAGGGCAATTACGTCCATCAAATAAATGCCAGATAGGGTTAAATAGGTAATTGATTATTTAAGATAAATGATTAAAGGACATAATATATTATATTATATACATATATACGATTATATATATATATATATATATATATATATATATTAAGTAATAAATTACGTCTAACATTCTCCCACTTGGCCGAATGATCATTTATAATGAGGTATTAGCTAAGTCTGATCAGAATTTAATACTCATTTCAATTTTAAACCAAAGTTGCAGCAGAAAAATACACTCATAGAGTTTATTATCCAACTCAAGACCCCCATTAATCATACTTAAAAATCATAATCAATCACAGAAAATAAGCCCTTAACGTTGATTTATGATAAAACTGTCTATATGTTAATAAGGCATGCATAACATATTTAGAGACAAAATCAAACGGATGAGGAATTAATGATTAGTCATTCATATTGTGATATGCTTGGTCATCAATAAACCCCGTCTTCATAATGAGCTCTTAGAAAAGACATATGAGGATAGACCTTAAGTTATAGGATCCTTAAGTATATCATGAATGTTTTCCATACAAGCACTTAGTTTCCTCTATTTGTTCTTAAATGAACAATAATCTTGTATCGAAAATTTAATGTAGCTCCACTCAATACTGTTATTGTTTAAAGAAATTAGGGTAGCTGACTTTATCACAGTAAGTCTTCAATATGTTATATTGGAGTTTAGGAATTATAAGTCTACTGATAAATTTACCAACAACATCTAGTGATAAATTATGTCATAATAACTTAGGTTGTTGTTATCAGGTTCTTATGACTACTCTATGATCCATGAGATAAATATGTCCGCAGACATAAGGATATACCCTTGAGTTGACATTTAATATCCTTTGAATACAATAAAGTCAAAATTTAGAGATAGTCAACTACTTTAAGTTTATCACTTCTTTTATAGTTTAAATTATAGTCTTTCGTTTCTTATCGATATTGAAATGCCATCTTAGATGAACTAAACTTAGGAAATGATTTTCATCATTTCTAGTGTTTCAGCAATGTAAGCAATATCTTAAACGAGTATAGACTTGAACATACGTAAGGCTTCTAACTAATGAAGCATAAGATTCAGTTACTTGAACCTTTATTAGTAATCTCTTTTAGTTACTAGAGTTACAGACTGAGAGCAACGTTGCATGTTGTAATGTGCTGAACACATGGTTAAATCTAATGAGACTTAATTAATGTCTTATTAGGTTGATCTTGATGTATTTTGATGCTTATCTCATAAGAAGCATATTCAAGATTTTAATGTCAAAATTATGCGAAAATAAGTCGCCTTGACTCATGCAACAAAACTAATATATTACTTGCCTAAAATAATGTATATAAGGGCAAGTGTTGTATTAGTTGCTCCCACGCATCTTAAGGTATGCCCATTTTTGTCCACTTATTATTGATGAAGAATGATTACATTTATAACTTCATCAAACTTTGAATATCACTTGTAAGTTTGCTTATATTAACCCTTTATATGAATTTACTCATCTTAAAGACTAAATGTTCTCTAACTTTCAGGCTTGAACCTTAAGTTTAGTTTATGAACATGTCTTTATGTTAAGTGAGTATTAAGGAAAGATATTTTATAAGTCCGTTAATTGTCACTCGTAATTATGAGTGAGTAATAAGGACAATTATGATCTCTCAAAGAATTCTTTTTAGAAAAGGAATTCTTAACTTGTTAATAGCCTTTAGAAAACAATAATTTATAACGTATAGTTTTCTCCTTTCGGATTTCAGTTTAGCTATTAGATACTAAACTTATAAACCTTTTTCTGATTTTAGGGAGTTAAGCTCATTATAGCTTTATTCCATCAGATGATTGATTGCTAATAATGGCTCTAGTATAAGAGATATGATTAGTAATCTTTCCAATATCCATTTAAGCTCTATTAAGGTAGGTTTTATTATCATAAAGATATGGAGGTTACATTAGTTAGTCAGATTTTTATCAACAGTGCATGACAATTGTCATCATAATTAATATATTGTGTTTTCTGATTTGGTAATTCCTCCTTGAAGATTGATCAATAAGTTGATTTCTCATTGACTTTGCATTAAGTAAGGTCGGAATCAAAATGAGCAATCGTTTCAAGTTATTTCTTGATGAGCTGCTAAGCTGGATATAACGGGTTGAAGCAAAATGTGTTAATTGTTTCATAGATTTTCTCTTGAGAATTTAAGTCAGGTCTATTATGAGTAACATTATTTTCTAAGTGTGTGGAAGTGGATCAGTGTTATGTAAGCGTGGTGTACAAGAGGTGTAATCAGAGTTAAATAAATTTAACTTTGCCTCTCCCCCCCCCCCCCCCCGCCTCTTGTACTTTTAGGTAAGTCATGAGTAAGAACTTTTCACTGCTCTCACTGACCTTAGAAGACAAGTCATAGATAAGGATTTGGACTGCTCCCACTAATCTTAGTATTCCTTAGGAACTCGGCATGCAACATGCTTAGTGTTGAGGATTTTTAAGGTTTAATTGCGGCTAATAACTAATCATATGGTTTATACTTGGTTGCCTTCATATCCAGATTTCAGAAAGAATTTTAGGGACATTTTAGGTAACCTTGTTTAGCATATGAGTTGTTGTTTTTAGAGCCTTGGTCTATAGATGTATAATTTAGATGACATATTTATGATCATATCTATTACTTAGATGCATAACTTAATGATATATCTTTAGAAGTACCATACATGATCTACTGGTTCACACTACTGTGATCCTAATGGATTTGAGAGTGTTACCATTATTTGTATGTCAATCTTAGTATTTTATCTATTAAATCTAATCTCACAACCTTTTATTTTATGGTTAAGTTGATTTTCAACTTCGTCCTTATAAGTTTAAGGAGAGAAAGATATTTTTCCTTATTTAAGTACAAGAATAAATAATCAGTAAATGAGTGATAAATGTTCTATGCCCAGATATTCCATTTTAGGATAAGGTCCACTAATATATTTAAGTTTTGGTGAGTTAGAACTCTTAGTTTAAACTTGTTTATTCCCTTATACACATATTGTCTTTGTTAAATTCTCACTTATGTGATAATAAAGATTGTGAACAATTATTATCTAGTTATAAGTTATAAAGATTTCAACCCACGTAAAGACAACTACATAAGTATAATCAACAACTTTGAGAGATTAGGGTAGTAGTGACATTTGTCATAGTCGTTTGAAACCTTATAACCGTCGATGTCTTACTTTAGTAATGATACTAGGTTCCAAGTGATCTTGGATCATAATAATGTATTATAACGTGTAGTACATTGATAGATTTTCATGGTTTGTACAACTTTGACATTGATTTTGTCACTTACTCTCATAATAGTGGTTTTTTGGCTTATTCCTAGTGTATGGATTGTAAGAGATCTTTATAAGACTAGATTTAATCCACTGTGTTAGTTTGAAAATTAATGGGCACAATTATCATTGTTGATTATTCTTTGTTAGCCAGTTGTTCCTATAAGGATTTAGAACTGGAAGTTTTCTTGTATCTTATTTTAGAATTTAGAACTATCCTCCTTATTTAAGTTATTTTAATTATATAACCTTTATTCATTATGAGGCATGTTCCTATAAGGATTTAGAACTGTGATTGTGAGGTAAACAAACCCGCTTTTCTAATTTAAGGCATTATGTATCCTTTATGCACAATGCTATCAAGCACTCATTTTTCCTTCTGGTACTTATACGTGTCATGACTAATTTTAAGTAGCATGTAGTTGTGCTAAGAAAGGATTCACGAAGAAATGCACTAGAAAAACTTCAATTTGAAACATGTGTAAACCCTTTAAGGGTCATGTTTTATGGTGTGTTCACTAAATCATTAACCTAATTTATACTTTGTACTAAGCATATTAGATGTTAAGTGTTTGCATGCATTTTAGAAGTTCTTTCAAAATTTATTACTTACACGATGTTTAGATTAGGAAATCTGAAACATCTCCCCTGATAGCATTGTTTAAAGGGATTTTTTATTATCATGATAGACAACTTGAGTAGACTTTACTCGCTTTTAATGTTTTGCTTGTAAAACCTTTTATTTGAGAGGGTAATTAAGAGCTTTTTGTCTTAAGAGATAATCAAAATCATAACGGTGAGAGGAAAACTATATGGAAACATTTACTGATTTAAATTTAGAGTGGATTAGTTATGGAGATTAAAGGTTAGATTAAAAAGAATATCTAAGAGTGATTCTATGGGGTACTTAAAACTAAGGCACAATGATAATGATAATGTGCAATTATGAAACACGAGAAGATGTGATATAGTCTGTTATATCACCAAAATAACAGACTAGTTAGGTTCTACTTAAATGAATTGGCTTTCGCTTTGGTTACTTGCCTATCACCCAAGCATTATGAACAAAATAAGGGTATGTGCAAAAATAATGTAACACATCAGCTTTGGCCAGAAAATGATACACTTAAGTTTTATGCACATATTAGTTTCGCTGAATACGAATGCAACCCATCAGCTTTGGCCAGAAGTGAAACATTTGTATGTCTAAGGCAAATACTTAATTTTAGTTGATGAACATCGCAAGACAATGAATTAGCTTTGGCCAGAATCGAGGTTTTAAATATGTTATCAAGTTAAGCAAATAAATTAGTTTAATTTAAATAACTCAACTTGTATTGTAAAATTAAATGGCATTAGTTAAGGTAGTAGATCAGCTTTGGCCAGAATTACCCCTTTTGAAAATGTCATCAACTTAATTAAGACAAGTTAATAAATTAATCTAATTGTAAATCAGTGTCAATAAGTTGACTTGTAAGATAAGGATAAATGACATTATATAGGTAACAAATCAGCTTTGGCCAGAAATAAAACCTTATTAGATGTTCTTTATTAACTTAAATAAAACAAGTCAATTTGTTATCTGATTTTAATTGGTATTAGGTTCTGTAAAACATAAGTTTATAAGGTTTATACAAAACACAATTAATAATGAGATCTCGGCCGAAAATGAATCCCCTTTCGAAAACATGGTATTCGGTCGAAAGAAATAAGCATCCGGTCGAAAATTGGTGTCCTGATCAAAAAGCAGGTGCCCTGATCGAAAAGCAGGTAACCTGATCAAAAAGCAGGTAACCTGATCGAAAAGCAGATGTCCTGATCGAAAATCAGGTAACCTGATCGAAAAGCAGGTGTCCTGATCGAAAAGCAGGTGTCCTGATCGAAAAGCTGGTAACCTGATCGAAAAGCAGGTAACCTGATCGAAAAGCAGGTAACCTGATCGAAAAGCAGGTGTCCTGATCGAAAAGCAGTTATCCTGATCGAAAAGCAGGAATAGAAAAACTGACTTTTCGATCAGGCAGAATGACGGCTTAGTCGAGAAGCAGTGACGAGCCGAAAAGTCCACTTTTCAATCGAAACGATAACCTAAGGACTAGCCATAGAATCCGATCGAAAAGCCGGTAGAAAAGCCGGTAGAAAAGCCGCTAGAATAGCCGATAGAAAAACCATATGGCCCGATCAAAAAGCCATATGGTCCGATCGAAAAGCAGGGAACCAAGCCACATCTTTCGATCGGAAAGTAAGTTATTTGGTCGAAAAGTAAGCTTTTCGATCGAGTGTTTGTATTTCGATCGAAAAGGTAATTATCTCTCGAAATCAGTTAGGGTTTTGTGATAAAAAACGAATTAGGGTTTTACAGGCTTTAGGTTAGGTTTGAAAACCCTTGTCTGATTTCAAAAATAGGGTTAAACGAAATCAGATTTATGATTCGATTAAGCAACATATGCTCTGATACCACATGTTGATCGAATCCTGAATCGTTATTACAATAAACAGATAAACACATATGTAAAGGTTACCTGTTGTCATCTGGTTGAGATCAGAAACAGTTAGGTTGTCGATCATGTAAGTAGCATTGGTTCCCCTTTAGGGTGTATGCTAATGATGGGATTAAGAATCGTAAAGGGCTTACGATGTTAGAGAGAGAGAGCAGAGAGAGAGAGAGAGGTCAAAAATATGAGTAGGTGGTTAACTTCTAATATCTCCAATAAGGCCCTATATATACACCCATGGGGAAACCTAGTCTATCTATTAAGGGCAATTACGTTCATCAAATAAATGCCAGATAGGGTTAAATAGGTCATTGATTATTTAAGATAAATGATTAAAGGACATAATATATTATATTATATACATATATACGAATATATATATATATATATTAAGTAATAAATTACGTCTAACATCTCATAGATATGTGTAAATGTAATAGTTAGTTACTTGTTCATTAATTTCGTAAAGATGGTTTGGTGCACTCGTAGATTTAAAAGATGGTTCTAGAACGTATGATTGGATTGGAGAGCCAATGTAAACTCCGACGTATAAACGATGAGCTATGAGGGTGCTAGATATGTTATATTATTTCAACTAAAGATACAAGGAAAATTGGTTGAACCCGTAATAAATAAAATAAAAGAAGGGTAAACAACAAAATAACTGATTAGTGAAACGATAACAAAACTTGTTAAAAAAACAAAAATCAACTCCTGCATTTGATTTTTGTGCTGGATTTCATTCTACGTTCCAACTGCTTAATGAATTAATTTTTTTTAAACTAATACTAGAGTTTGACAATTCAATTTTACAACACGAGTTACGTCAATATGCAGGGAAGACGGGCAACAAGCTGTGTTGGTCCTCAGCCCCACAAGGGGAGAGACCCCCGTTAAATCGACACAGGCGTGCTTCCCATTCTTTCACCCAAACTCAAGTATGTCGGCCGGCCTGAGGGTTGAGTGTCCATCCAAGGAGTCAGACAGGAAGTTAACAGGAGCTTCTTTCCTGGGCGAGATCCCAGCCCGCCTAAAAATGTCAAACAGAACGTCCCGAATCACATCATGTCGGTATTTAAACCCCGGGAGCTCTTTGCAGTGAACAGCGTGCTCCCCGAACGAATCCATACACGTCTTGTTGCAGACGGGGGATTTTTCATTCACGAGGAACAGGGGGACCATGAGGCGATACTTGAGAATAGCCCGGTATTCGACGGGCGACATGTGTTGCCCCAGCCCGTCAATAGGGAGAGCATGAAGGAAATCTTGCGCATGTGGTTGTCGGAGGCATTCCCAAACGGCCTTTTGCCTAACTGTCATCTCATAAGTAGCTTCCATCTCGAGCATGTTTTTACCAAAGAGGGCATTCGCCAAAACGTGTTGGGCTTTTGGTGGGGCGGTATCCTTCTTAGTGAAACTGCTCAGATCAAAGCCCGGAATTATATCATGGATTAATTAAAATTGAGTTTGAGTTTAAGCTTTATGTTAAATATGTCAATGGAGATTTAGAAAGGCTGATATATATGCTGTGTTTGTGGGAAGGACGTATATTTTTAGCGTTGTATGTAAAATCTATTATGCAAAATATTTGGAAGGATGGGTAAAAGGCTAATGTTGTATGCTGGCTAAGTGTGTTTGTGACAGTGGCGAATACAGAAACTTTTTAAACGGAAGCAAAATATATATCGCTCAGAAAACGAGTTGGTCAAATAACATGTCGAAAAAAATAACGACAAAAAGTTAAAAGCTTTGTGATGATATGATCCAAGTTTTAAATAACAAAAAAAATAATACTTAATTAATGATTCGAAGTTTTTAAAAATCTCTAAGACTTAGGTAAAACAATAACAACTAAGAAACAATTCAATTGAATAATAGTGGATTTTTATGTAAGTACGTCAGCAGAAGATTTAACAATTATTCAATTAATCAAACAATAAATAATCAATAATACTAAAGAAATAGTTCAAAAAATTTACTTACGGTTCATGAAAACTGTTATAGCCAAATTCGAGATTGGCGGTCTCCAAATACACAAATTAAAGAACGTAAATAAAAGGGGCAATATGCTTCTTAATTTTCTGATGTCCTTTTTCATTCATGCAACTAGCCTTTAAATAGGCAAGAAAGAACAATAACAAAACACTAACTGGACGTGGATGCATGCTACTAGATCATGGGTACTAACTATCCCACTATCCTAATTAAACATAATATTAAAATAAACATTAAAGAAAACTTCTAAACTGATGTAGTAATAGCAACGTGGGTTGGTTCATGGGTTATGGGTTGGATAGTTCGTATCAATTCCCGCCCCGTTAAAACGGGTCGTGTCCTCACGACCCACAACAGTTGAAGGCACACCGAGCCATGGCGGTTCCGTTGGCGGTTCAAATAGCAAGAATTGCGGTGTTTTACAAGGATGTCCTGGTTGAAATTTGTCGTCACAGTGAAAGCAAATGCCCGCGGCTTTCTTAGCTTGCATCTCGGCTTGAGTCAAGCGCTTCAAGGGAAGGGAAGCCGGTTGAGAGGGAGGTGGGGCAGGGGTACTTGGTTCAACAGTAGGAGCTAGGATTCCCGCATGAAGCTTGTCTTCGATTAAACGAGCCAACCCGTATGTTTGATGTAGCGTGTGAGGATGAAGTATGGCTAATTCATTTTGAATGTCGGATTTAAGTCCAGAAATGAAACAATTTTTGAGAGTCTCTGGGGATAAACCAATGACCCTGTTGGCAAGTCGTTCAAAGTCGGTTTGATATGCGGTAACGGTGGTAGTTTGTCGGAGCTTGAAAAGGGTAGATTGGTGGTTTTCGTATGAGGACGGTCCGAATCGTAACTCCAAAGCCCGCTTGAAATCCGGCCATGTACCCAACAGATTGTTGTGTGCCAGGTGCTTATACCAACTTAGGGCGTCCTTTGTGAAATAGAAGACGGCGAGGCTAAGGCGTTGAGCCACCGGAATTTGGTAATAGGTAAAGTAATTTTCAGCTTGAAAGATCCAATCAAGAGGGTTTGATCCGTCAAAAAGTGGAAGGGTGATTTTGGGCGGTTTGGGACTGTTGTGGGCAGGGGGTGGTGGAGTTGTGGTTGTTGTTGTTGTTGGTGGTGGTGGTGGGTTTGATGTCGCGGGTGGTGGAGTTGCGGTTGTTTGCGGTGGTGTAGGCGCGGCGAAACGAACCTGGTGACGGGTAGAAGATTCCAAACTTTCAGAAAGTTTGTTGATGGCATGGACGAGGGTGGTAGTGAGTTCAAATTGCTTGGTCATGGCTGCAGAAAGGGTGTCGAAGTGGGTTGAGTTTTGAGTTTTGAGTGTTGGTGGCGGTGTTGGATGTGAGGAATTGATCGAACTTTTCGATCATGGTGGTCATCGGGTCATCGGAGATGGAGGAATCTTTGCGAGGAGGCATGATGATCGAGAATGAAAGCACCAAATGTTATAGCCAAATTCGAGATTGGCGGTCTCCAAATACACAAATTAAAGAACGTAAATAAAAGGGGCAATATGCTTCTTAATTTTCTGATGTCCTTTTTCATTCATGCAACTAGCCTTTAAATAGGCAAGAAAGAACAATAACAAAACACTAACTGGACGTGGATGCATGCTACTAGATCATGGGTACTAACTATCCCACTATCCTAATTAAACATAATATTAAAATAAACATTAAAGAAAACTTCTAAACTGATGTAATAATAGCAACGTGGGTTGGTTCATGGGTTATGGGTTGGATAGTTCGTATCAATTCCCGCCCCGTTAAAACGGGTCGTGTCCTCACGACCCACAACAGTTGAAGGCACATCGAGCCATGGCGGTTCCGTTGGCGGTTCAAATAGCAAGAATTGCGGTGTTTTACAAGGATGTCCTGGTTGAAATTTGTCGTCACAGTGAAAGCAAATGCCCGCGGCTTTCTTAGCTTGCATCTCGGCTTGGGTCAAGCGCTTCAAGGGAAGGGAAGCCGGTTGAGAGGGAGGTGGGGCAGGGGTACTTGGTTCAACAGTAGGAGCTAGGATTCCCGCATGAAGCTTGTCTTCGATTAAACGAGCCAACCCGTATGTTTGATGTAGCGTGTGAGGATGAAGTATGGCTAATTCATTTTGAATGTCGGATTTAAGTCCAGAAATGAAACAATTTTTGAGAGTCTCTGGGGATAAACCAATGACCCTGTTGGCAAGTCGTTCAAAGTCGGTTTGATATGCGGTAACGGTGGTAGTTTGTCGGAGCTTGAAAAGGGTAGATTGGTGGTTTTCGTATGAGGACGGTCCGAATCGTAACTCCAAAGCCCGCTTGAAATCCGGCCATGTACCCAACAGATTGTTGTGTGCCAGGTGCTTATACCAACTTAGGGTGTCCTTTGTGAAATAGAAGACGGCGAGGCTAAGGCGTTGAGCCACCGGAATTTGGTAATAGGTAAAGTAATTTTCAGCTTGAAAGATCCAATCAAGAGGGTTTGATCCATCAAAAAGTGGAAGGGTGATTTTGGGCGGTTTGGGACTGTTGTGGGCAGGGGGTGGTGGAGTTGTGGTTGTTGTTGTTGTTGGTGGTGGTGGTGGGTTTGATGTCGCGGGTGGTGGAGTTGCGGTTGTTTGCGGTGGTGTAGGCGCGGCGAAACGAACCTGGTGACGGGTAGAAGATTCCAAACTTTCAGAAAGTTTGTTGATGGCATGGACGAGGGTGGTAGTGAGTTCAAATTGCTTGGTCATGGCTGCAGAAAGGGTGTCGAAGTGGGTTGAGTTTTGAGTTTTGAGTGTTGGTGGCGGTGTTGGATGTGAGGAATTGATCGAACTTTTCGATCATGGTGGTCATCGGGTCATCGGAGATGGAGGAATCTTTGCGAGGAGGCATGATGATCGAGAATGAAAGCACCAAATGTTATAGCCAAATTCGAGATTGGCGGTCTCCAAATACACAAATTAAAGAACGTAAATAAAAGGGGCAATATGCTTCTTAATTTTCTGATGTCCTTTTTCATTCATGCAACTAGCCTTTAAATAGGCAAGAAAGAACAATAACAAAACACTAACTGGACGTGGATGCATGCTACTAGATCATGGGTACTAACTATCCCACTATCCTAATTAAACATAATATTAAAATAAACATTAAAGAAAACTTCTAAACTGATGTAGTAATAGCAACGTGGGTTGGTTCATGGGTTATAGGTTGGATAGTTCGTATCAAAAACTTGCAGTAAAATGAATTAATGAAGGAGAATGAGTGTCGGAGGCGCAAAGTGGTTCGGTGGCGAAAAAGTAAAAACTCCCTGGTTGATAACTATTTGGGTTTTCCCATCAAATAAATGGACTGGGTAGTGGGACCGGGCCCCAATATAAAAATAGTGCCCCTAATCTGAACATTATTGGGCCAAAACCACTCAAATTTACATCTTTTACTGAAGAAATGTTGTACCCTTTCAAGTACATCCGCCCCTGGTTTGTAGGAAGGATGGGACTTACCGTTTAGCGTTCTGAACGGTCTTAAGCATTAGGAGACAGTCTTTTTGAAATTTGAATTAGGAGGAGGATTTGTAAATTAAATTCATTTTAGATAAATTAAATTCCTTTTAGATAAAAACCGTGTGTTAACACTTGAAGTTTACTATATTCCATTATAAGTTCAATCTTCCATTAAAACTTGAAATTTGAATTATCGCCTTGAACAGCTCGCTAATCTTCCGTGAGCTCCTGTTCGTTTTCCTCAGGAATCGCCGCTCTCTTTCGTCAATTGCTACCCCTTTCTTTTGTATTTATCTTTTTTTTTTTTAAATCGTGAACTAGCTTCCGCTCGAATTCATCACCTTGCTAATTGCCAACTTCCCAATTAAAACCCCATGGACCGAGGTGAATAGATTTCGTCCCAGGTAAGATTTTAATATCCGTTTAAATTATTTATAGTTTTTAGGCCCATTAATAAGAGAGAATAAAATATGATTTCCAGATCAATAAGGCTGCCCGTAGTGGGGCGTTACTGGGCCAAAAAGGGCTCCATAACGCACCCCATAACGCCCACCCCCACTACGGTGGGGCGTTATGGGGGCGTTATAGAGGGAGAATGGGCGAGGGGCGTTAGCCCTATAACGCCGATTAGAGGAGTTGAATAAAAAAAAATAGCCGTTCAACGGCTAAATTTTGTACCGTTGAGCAAAGATTTTTTTTTTTTAATTTTTTTAATTTAAACCCTCTTTTACCTATAAATACCCCACTTTTTTAAACATCTCACACACCACTCCAACTCCTCTCTACTTCTATTCTTCTACTATATATACCCCATCTATTTTATAAACTTTCACAAACATTCACAATGAATAGGCGTAGTTGGAAGGCCGAAGACGACGTAGCGGTGGCACAATCTTTCGTTAACGTCGCACACAATTGGAATGATGGACGCCGGCCAAACGAGTTTTGGAATGCCGTGATTGATGACTTCAAACGGCGACGTGGAGTGTTTTTAAACGGGAACTTTATCAGGGCGAAATGGTGGGACTTGCAATCGAAGGCACGAACTTTTAATGATATCTATGTACGACTCGAGCGACAATATGGCGCGGAGGGTATAAGCTCAGTGCTGCGAAGGTCGTTGAGCGAGTACAAAACTGAATATGGCAAGAGCTTTATATACGCAGGCGTTTGGGCTTTTTTGAGGCCATACATCAACAACCCCGAAGATCCTATTTTCACGTTTAATAGTTATATATAGGCGTTCGTGTTTTCTTTTAAGTTGTGATGTTTTAATTTATTTTGTTGTCTTTTATTTTATTTTTAATGAAAGTACTTTTTAAAAAAAAGTTAAAAAAATAATAATAAGGTAATGATGATGGTGGGCTTTATGGGGCTTTATCCACTACACCATAAAGCCCCATAAAGCCCCTTGCCCAGTCAGCGTCCACATGGCGCATAATGCCCCTTGTGGGGCTTTATGGGGCTTTATCCACTACACTTAGCCTAAGAATGAAAAGAATGTTGTGGAAGGGAAATTTAAATATCTATTTTCTAAAATTATTTTACATATATGTAACTATTTGTTAATGTATGTAACTTGTATGTAACTGTTGTAAACCCATAGAGTGGGTCAAGCTTCAAAGAAAAAAAGAGATAGGAGTGACTAAAGCAGAATAAACATTTCTGCAATTTTTCTTATTCATTTCTCTCAAATGCAATATTACACTACTTAAATAACACCAGGAAACTCATGCATGATCTCATAACTGTTAATACTACGTGGGGTTAATTTGAAATGTAAAATGCTTCAATTCTAAACAAAAATGCAAGATAGTGGGAATATTGATAGCACGTGGGTGTCATGGTCACGTAACCGTTGGTTACACGTATATAATTGTACGTTGCAAATACATAATTATTCGTTACATAAATGTAAGAATGAATATACATTAAAAAATTATATATTAAAAATTAACTAGACTATAACTTAACTAAAGATAAAAAAAAAAGTCATATTTAATGGTGTAATTATTTAAAAAAAATATTGTATAAAAAAATTATTCACGATTTCATATGAAAGGGAAAAAAATAGATATTTATGTTACATTACCTGGTTATGTCATCTCAAATTCAAATATCAAATTACTCAAATGTCATTTTCTATATATTTAGTATAATTTTAAATTTAAATTAATATAACTAATTCAAATTAGAGTTAAATACGATTTGCATCCTTGTGGTTTGATACTTTTAACTATTTGAGTCTAATTTTTAAATTATTAACAAATTTAGGTTGAGGTTTGATTTTTATTGCTAATTAAGTCCCTAGACTCAATGTCCATCACATTTACCGTTAACATGACCTCATATGCAGCGCACATGAGGGTAAAAAGGTCATTTAATCTTGTACGGATTTCATTTCCTAATGCTACCATCACAGATCCACCATCATATCTCCACCTTTATTCAACAACCACCACAAACCCCCATCTGCACTCTATATTTTTTTTATCTCTCTATTTCTATCCTCCACCACCTGAAACTCTGGTCATCTACCATCTGCCACCACTGTCCACCAAACCCCACTGAGCATTTCCGGCCGTAAATTTTTTTATCTCATTTCTCACCATGAACTTCAAATTAAACATCAAAATAGAACAATTATACTTTGCTAACGGCGGAGCGGCACCTAGGCCTGATCTGATCGATGAACTACAAGTCCAAGACAACTTTCTTTTCTCAACGATGGTTACTCACTTACTCAGATTTGGAGTCCCCAAATGGCACCGGAAACATGTTTTCGCCGTGGGGTGGTTACCGTCCACATCGCAGGAGCTCCACCGTCAATGATATTTGTTTAGGAGCTTCCGGTGAAGACATTAATCGATTTGAAATTATGTTTTTTCTTAACGTCGGTGGAGATAATCGGACCGGTCCACGATATTGTCGGACCGAGAAAATCAATTTGATATTTGCTGAAAAGTCTCCGATATTTGTTTAGCGGCGGACGAATTGTCAATCCACCGATTTGAATCGATTTGATATTTGTTTAACAGTCTTCCGATTTGAAATCGATTTCAATGTATTGTCCATGGATGAATTGTCTGTGGATGAAATTAATTTGAACTACAATCGGAAGCAAATAAATGTATTGTCGGTGGATGAATTTAGCGATAACCGTTTGCTCGTTCGTTGCCCCCTCCCGCCGTAGAATTTTACAGCTCCAATCGCCCTACGGCGACGGACTGAAGAATGGTATTATTTCATTGATTGATTAGGAGATTACATTGATCTATATAAATAATTAACTTAGACTCTAAATATGAACATTATCACAAATCAAATAAAATAAAATCAATCTCCTAAACTTGCTCTCCAAGTCAATCGGATCTCTCAATATTCCCCCTCAGTTTGAACGTGGTGAAACTGAAACGTTCAAGCTGGACCGAAAACTGGCAAATAAATCTCTTGGTAAGCCCTTGGTGAAAATATCCGCGTACTGATAAGCGGATGGAACATGCAATACCCTTATGTGCCCCAATTGAACTTTTTCCCGTACAAAGTGAATGTCCATTTCAACGTGCTTAGTGCGTTGATGCTGCACGGGATTCTCCGAGAGATAAACGGCGGAGACGTTATCGCAGTAAACAATTGATGCCTTTCGAATCGGTACCTGTAAGTCAAGAAGAAGATTACGAACCCAAGTGGCTTCCGCGACAGCATTGGCAACTCCTCTATACTCTGCCTCTGCACTTGATCGAGACATCGTCGGTTGACGTTTGGAAGACCATGAAATAAGATTGTCACCCAAAAAAATGCAGTAACCGGATGTAGACCTACGAGTATCTGGACAGCCCCCCCAATCGGCGTCCGAGTAGGCCGTAAGAGAGACGTCCGGTGAAGCCTTAAGACAAAGACCATACTTAAGAGTACCTTTTATATATCGCAGAACCCTCTTCAAAAACAATAAATGTGGCTCCCGTGGAGCATGCATAAACAAACATATTTGTTGGACCGCATAGGTGATATCTGGACGAGTGATTGTAAGGTACTGAAGTGTAGGGCTGTTCATCGGTTCGGTTTTCGGTTTAAACGGTTTATTTGGATCGGTTAGTTCGGTTTTGAAAAAATAAAAATTCTAACCGAAACCGAACCGAACCGAATTTCAAATTTTATTAACCGAACCGAAACCGAACCGAATTCAATTCGGTTCGGTTATGGTTGAAACCGAATTAACCATACAAACCGAATTTCATCCATACAAACCGAATTTCATCCAAGTTTAACCAAACTTAATCAAATGGATTGAAAATCATACAAACAAAAAAGAGCAGATCACTGAACAAGAATTAATTTTACCCAAATACTCTAAACTAATTAAGATTAAATACAAAGACAAAGACAAAAGTGTAGTCCAGTGAGAGCATATAAATTCAAGTGAACCAAAACAGAGAATCATCTCCAACTGCCAATTAGCACATCAATCTAAACTATAAAAATATAAGAATCGCAACAAAACATACAGTGCCTTAGTTTGAATTACAAAAAAAAAACATATGAAATAACTCAATTAGCACATCAGAATGAATGAGTAGCTTTTGTGTTGCTTATACAATAGATAAATCCTGAGAAACAGAGACAAGATCTAAGGAATACAGAGAATAGAAAGTGATGTCGTACCAAAATCTAAGATGAGAGCAAAACAGAAACAAAATCGAAGGAAGGATGTCGTACCTGATAATCTGCAATGGTGGTGGCTGGCCGGCGTGAAGGATGGACCGGCCGCCGGCGTGAAGGACTGAAGGGTGGACCGGTGGAGACGGGAAGTCGGGAACTCGTGAGTCGTGAAGGGTGCGGCACTGAAGGAACAAAATGAGATTTAGGGTTTTGATTCTTTTGAATATGTTTTAGACTTTTAGGACGCTTAAGTTAAACCCAATTAACATTAATATTAATTATTAAACTAATTATAATAAAAATATAAGAATATATAATATTAATATCGGTTTATTCGGTTGAACCGAATTAACCGAAATTTTTAAAAAGACCTATCCGTAAACCGAACCGAAAACCGAACTTAGAATTCGGTTACGGTTATAAACCGAACCGAAAACCGAAATTTCAATATGGTTATGTTTTTTTCGGTTAGTTTGGTATGTTTTGTTGGTTTGGAGTTGGGCCAGGTGTGGTATTTGGGCTAAAGGGAAAGTTGGTTATGGGGTTATCATCGAGGAAATCAACAGGTTGGATTGGTTTGGAGGTGTCGATGTCTTTAAAGGGAAAACTCGTCTCATCAAATGTGACATGACGAGAAAGGTGAACACGACCCATGAGAGGGTCGTAGCACCGATACCCTCTAAAATCCGATGGGTACCCCAAGAATACACACCGAATGGATCGAGGTGAGAGTTTATGGTTTTGGGTTGCGGACATGTTGGGGTAGCAAGCACAACCGAACACGCGAAGGTGATCGTATGTCGGTTGGCGGTGGTAAAGGGCGGAGGCCGGAGTTTGGAATTTCAGGCGTTTGGTTGGTAGAATGTTGTGGAGGTAGGATGCGGTGTGTAAGGCCTCCACCCAAAATGGAGGTGGTAGATGTGCATGGATAAGGAGGGCCCTTATAATTTCATTTACACGCCGTATCATACGCTCAGACCTTCCGTTTTGTTGGGAGGTTTGAGGGCACGAAAACCTAAATATAAGGCCGTTTTGAGAGGCAAAAGTTTTGAAATTGTTGTTATCAAATTCCCCCCCCCCCCCCCATGTCACATTGAAAAGTTTTGATGGATGTGTTGAACTGGGTTTTGATTAACTTGTGGAATTTAATAAAATTGGTTAGGGTCTCAGATTTATAACGTTGAGGATACACCCAAATGTAATTAGAAAAATTGTCAACTAGCACCATGTAGTACTTATATCCACTATTACTCAAAACAGGTGACGTCCAAAGATCACAGTGAATTATATCAAACGGTTTAAATGTATTAGAAACAGAATCAACAAACGGTAAACGTTTACTATTCGAAATTTGACAAGAAGAACAAAGGGTAGCATTGGATGCTTTATTACATTTAAACGAAAAATAAGTACTAAGATAGTTTAGCGCGGTCGCTCCGGGATGCCCGAGGCGATCGTGCCATGGTGCTGGGACGCTTGAGGTAGAAAGGACAAAAGCTGGCGGTGTGAACGGGTATAGGTCTCCACTGCTGTTATGACGGGAAAGGAGGCTTCCATCCTTGAGGTCCTTCAAAGAAAAACCATAAGGATCAAATTCAATAGATACGTTATTATCAATAGTGAATTTGCGTACAGAAAGCAGATTTTTAATGACTTGGGGGGAATGGATTATTTGGTTGAGTTTGTAATTTTTATTGGCAAGGTTATAAAAGCCGTTACCGGAACCACTAATTTGAAGCTTAGTACCATTCCCAATAAAAATAGGACTTATAGGAAACGAACTTGGAAACTGAATTTTACCTGGATCAGACGTGATGTGAGCAGAGGCACCTGAGTCCATAAACCATTGTTGATCCGGGTATTGTCCGTGAGCACTTGCCATAGCCAGACCAATCTCGTTGGGGTTTAGAGCACTGTACTGAACTTGTGATGTATCATATTGGACCTGCGATGGGCTAGGCGCAGCATAATGGGCTTGAGGAGCTTCAAAAGGCAGCGATGGGTATGGAGTTGGTGGAGGAGCCCAATTAGAGTTTCCTACCTGCTGATGTGGGCCGGGCATTTGGGCCTGTTGAACTGGGCCTTGAAAATACGTCATTTGTTGTTGCTGATGAGGCCCGAACCCAGGTGGGTTTCGTGGGGAGTTGTACTGCTGCTGCTGCCATGCTCCATACGGACGCTGGGGTTGAGATCGACCTGTTCCCCGTCCTCGATTTGGTACAAAATTCCCCCGTCCACGCGCTGCTTTAACGGGGTCGTAGTTATTTCCCCGGTACCCGTTTGGATAGGGTGACCGGGTTTGGGTGCTCGGATCGGAAGACGGGTTTTGCGAGTGAATTAGCACGCTCTCCTTGGTCGATCCGGTTCTGGCCTTTTACCGCTGCTGTTCAGATTCGATCATGAAGGATGGTATTATTTCATTGATTGATTAGGAGATTACATTGATCCATATAAATAATAAACTTAGACTCTAAATATGGACATTATCACAAATCAAATAAAATAAAATCAATCTCCTAAACTTGCTCTCCAAGTCAATCGGATCTCTCAATACGGACGAGCTTATGAGGCGGTTTTGGATAGAAACACTGTGGTGATTTTCGATCAAAGTATGGTGGTGGCCGAAAAACTTGTGTGGTTGGGGTCGCCGGAAATTAATGGTTGGTGACATGATGAAAAATGTCGGAGTTTCGTGTACCGGTGGAGACATGCGATGGGTGGTGGGGGATTTTAAGGAGCTTAAAATAGAAAAATATAAAAAGTTAAATACGACCTTTTTACCCTCATAATTAAATGACCTTTTTACCCTCATGTGCAGTGCACATGGGGGCCTGGTTAACGACATGTTTAACGGTGGTTGGATCCAAGGACTCAATTAGCAATAAAAATCAAACCTCAGTCTAAATTTGTTAATAATTTGAAAAATGGACTCAAATAGTTAAAAGTACCAAACCATAGGGACGCAAATCATATTTAACTTTTCAAAAAAATATAGACCACTCATTTAGAAATAGTTAGTACGTTGGTTCTCAAAAAAATCTAACCATATATGTAAAAAACATGAAATGAAATATAACTTAATACTACATTCGAAATAAAAACCGAAAGGAATAATGCATAAAACCAAAAAGAAATATATATTAAATAAAAGTGAACTTACAAATTGAAAAAAGAGACTTAAAAACAATGTTTTGTGTTGAATTTGTTTGTCGATCATCTTCATCTAAAATTAAGATTTTAACACATTTTTTACTCATCACCTTAATAAAGCAACGTACAACTCTCGTTTTTAATGAGGCTCATGCTAGATTGTTGTTCATCTTAGATTGTTGTTCATCTACTGCAGGAATAAGACATTAGATAATAAAAAAATGAATAAATAAATAAAATAAATAATCTAAGTACTTTGTTATTCATGAGCCTGCTCTCCATATTTGAGTTTAAAAAAACAATGAAAAGCTAAATACATATAAACACGAAAATGTTTGACAAAGAATAAAATAGTAGAAAATATTACATACTACATAATACTTTCTATTAAATTTTCCCCCAATTCAAACTAAAAGTGAAAATATATAGATGGTTGGCTTACCTCATCACTAGCATCAATTTCTTGTTGTCGCTTCTGGAGTTCTTTTCTTTGATCCGTAAAGTTTGCATTTTGATCAAGCGCTTTCTTGTTTACATAACTAAACATTTTAGCTCTTTGTTTATGCACCATTTTATATAATTACTTTATGCCCTTTCGCTTGTGATTACATCTTAATTGTGTTATCAAGGAACGTATAAGACAATTGATACAAGAAAAAAACAGACACCAAGGTAATCAAATCTCAGTCTAAAGAAGTGTTCCTGGTCAACCCAATCCACCGTTGAAACATAAAAGAGATATTAGTCTTCACTTAATCTGCCCGATCTAGGGGTGAGCAAAGCCGGTTTCCCAACCCGGACTGGTAAAAGACCGACCTGGACCAAAGACCGAATTTTGAGAGATCGTCGACCGAATCCCGGACCGATTTCATTATTCGGGTTCTCGGTCTTTGGATTTCTAGTCTCACCGGGTTTTACCAGGCTTCCCGAAAACCGAACAACAATTTCTATTTTGGGCTTGGCCCAGTTTTGATGAACATAGAATGCAAATTGTGACAAGCCCAGATTTGATGAACACAAAATAGCTCGGAAAAAAATCAAAACAATCTTATATATTATGACTAGCTAGGAAAAAAATGTCGTATATTATATTATGAGGCTGTAAAAAAACGTATGTAAATTGTAATCATAATCCAAAATCATGTACTTATGAAATATATCCAAAACCTTCATAATCCAAATCAAAAATACTAAACGTTCATAATCCAAAACTATCATAAGTGATGTAATCATGTCAAAATAAACAATGTTTCAGCTAAAATATTGATGTAATCATGCAAAAGTAGTAGTGTAATCTTTCAAATGGACCCGCAAACCTTCCACTAATCGATCTCCATCTCAAGATTTCTTTTACTTGGTCAATCCTGTCACATATATCTACGCATAAAAAGGAATAAGATCATGAGACAATGTAAATATAAGATTATAAATGTACTAAAAAATAAAAAATAAATAAACACGACCAGTATAATAGTTTTTAGTTTTTACCTTTTCCATGATCATCAAACTCCGTCGGATCTACAAATCCAGTCTACAGGAGGAGATAAATAACTTCTATACGCATTCACTACCCTTCCACCCGTGCTAAATGCAGATTCAGATGCAACACTTGAAACAAGAATAACCAATATATCTAAAAAAGGAATTAAGATTAAAATATCCCAATATTTAATTACATAATTATTGAATATTACCTTTTTCCATTCTTGACACAATCGGATATCTAGAAGATGAGGATTTCCACCATTTAAGGACATCAAAGCCTTTTTCCCACTCTTCCTCATCATCATCTAGATATTTCTGAAGCTCAGACTTGGGTTTACAGGTAGATGAACTTCCAACAGCCTTGAACTTCGTCACAAACTCGTCTTCTCCATCTGAAAGAACCTGAGTATTTGTGTCAAACTTGTGACGCCCACTCCCAGACTTGGCTCTAGAAGGGGTCACGCATCGGATTTACTCATAAACACAAGGTACAACAGAGATAATTTTAGCAGCGGAAATTAAAACTTTTATTTATTTATAATGCCAAGTACAAGTAAGATAAAAGTACTACAATGGTTATCTATAATTACGAAAGATAATGATTATTAGATATGCATCTATCTACACTACTTATGCCAGCAGCCCTAGAGCTTCCTTCCAACAGCTTTCCCACCTTACTCTGCTTAAGCCTTAGCCTTTCCCTTTATGCTTGGATCCTTAACATCACCTAATACACATACTTTAAAACGTCAGCTTACGCTGGTGAGTTCTATGTTTATTCTAAAAGCATTACCTTTTTCTTGAAAGTTTATTCCAACGCTTGGGCCTAATGACCTTCTTTTAACAAACATTTATCAGGTATAAAATATAACAGCATTATACAAAACACTTGACCATTTATACATTCAACTAAGCATTGTCTATCAGAACCACGTTAGTCCCTCGGGCAACCGTCGCCACCCGAATACAATTTCAAGATTAGAGTAAACGTCGTTACTCCGGAGAACCGTCATTCCCCGCTTTTAGTTGTACAACCACCATTTCCCCTTTTCACTTAGACATTATTTGTTTGGATCAAAACCTTTTTAACCTTTTAAACTCTTTCAAAAAGTCCATTTAAATAACCTTTGTATTTGGTCTCATAACCTTTTCAATACCAGTCCATCACCCGTATATGGAATAAGCGTTTCATAAATATAATGTTATTGGTCTCGTTTTAACCTCAATGAAACCTATACTAGACTGAATTTATAACATTTCCTATTGTATTACGGGTGTTTATATATAAGAATTACCGCAGCGTATCCACCACACCTTAAATATAAACGGATATGATATAGGATCATCCAAGTATAGATTACATCTTATAATTACAAGGCCAATAAGATTATTTTTATCCGATACTTATTCACACATGCAAGCTTAGACCAAACGTTTACATTTTCCATTTATCAAAACTTTATTTAAAAGTTTCATCCTTTATGTTACCCGTTCATTATAACCTTCCGGCCGACAATTTATAACTGGTAATCGCAACTTAAAGCAATTATAGGCATTCAAACAATTCACGTATGTGTATCAACACAAATAGGTAAAAGGCATTTCAAATACTTTGCAAGTAAACAGTTGTATGTATATCATCCCAAAAACAATAAAAAATTAAAAATATTTAAAAGTGGGCTCATAGAACTCACCTTATTCTCTTAAGCAATTTAATTCTGTCAGAACCTCCTTTACGCCTTCCAATTAAACCTAATTGTGTATTGTATGATGTTAACACAATGTTTTATATTATAAACACTTCTTATGTTTATTTTAACTCTTTATTAATTTAATAATACTTAGTTATCAAGCTTATCCCTTTTAAAGATCAAAATGACCAAAATGCCCTTTAGACCGTTACCCTTTTCTTTTAACGATAATATGAAGACGCTGATGAGAGTATATTTTGTAACGCTTTTATATATTTAACTCAATATTTTTATTAGTTATAATATATTAATTCTCATCATATTCCCTATGTTTTGTGTCTCATGTGCTTGGAGCTTAAATGTTATAAATCATGACCTTTAGAGTGGTGTAAAAGTGTATTTTATATTATATTAATCACCCCTTAAGTACACCGAGTGGGTCTAAAAGACATTGATTTAAATGGTATTGGTGTTTAGTGTATCATGATGTAAGTGAGCTAATTTGTTACTCTTAAGTTGAATATGAGCTACACCGGTCAAAGTGTTGGTTTTTAATTATTATTTTTATCTATTAAAATTAACTGGAAAGTAACTTAACTTTTAAATGAATAGGAACAACAATTATCATTGTGTTTGTCGTGGAGCAGGGATCAAGTTAGAAATATTGGTGGAGTCCATTAAATTAATAAGGAGATTTGGAAGTGCACGTGACATGTGCGTGTGACGGAATTAAATTCAATTTCGGATAATATTCAAGTGTGTGGGCTGCGCATATGGGCTTGAAGGAAGCACAAGAAAAAAGATTGTGGCCCAGAGCACTCACATTCACGTTGAGCACAAGTCAGAGGCAATTAAAGATAAATAAAGGAGTTCGGCAATTGGAAGGTGGAGAATTCGGACGGCAGAAGAGAAGTCGAGGGCAGCAGCCTCTTGGCTGCCTGGTTGCTCCACGGAAATCAGGGAAGAACAACGTCATCAATCATCATCATTCTTTGTTAGTTTTTTTTAGTTAATTTTGTTTAACGATGAATCTTGTAGTGACAGTACTAGATTTATTCATTATGATTATTGGCTAAATCTTTTGTAGTTTCCTCCAGATGGATGGTTGCACAAGTCAGAGGCAATTATAACATTTCCTATTGTATTACGGGTGTTTATATATAAGAATTACCGCAGCGTATCCACCACACCTTAAATATAAACGGATATGATATAGGATCATCCAAGTATAGATTACATCTTATAATTACAAGGCCAATAAGATTATTTTTATCCGATACTTATTCACACATGCAAGCTTAGACCAAACGTTTACATTTTCCATTTATCAAAACTTTATTTAAAAGTTTCATCCTTTATGTTACCCGTTCATTATAACCTTCCGGCCGTCAATTTATAACTGGTAATCGCAACTTAAAGCAATTATAGGCATTAAAACATTTCACGTATGTGTATCAACACAAATAGGTAAAAGGCATTTCAAATACTTTGCAAGTAAACAGTTGTATGTATATCATCCCAAAAACAATAAAAAATTAAAAATATTTAAAAGTGGGCTCATAGAACTCACCTTATTCTCTTAAGCAATTTAATTCTGTCAGAACCTCCTTTACGCCTTCCAATTAAACCTAATTGTGTATTGTATGATGTTAACACAATGTTTTATATTATAAACACTTCTTATGTTTATTTTAACTCTTTATTAATTTAATAATACTTAGTTATCAAGCTTATCCCTTTTAAAGATCAAAATGACCAAAATGCCCTTTAGACCGTTACCCTTTTCTTTTAACGATAATATGAAGACGCTGATGAGAGTATATTTTGTAACGCTTTTATATATTTAACTCAATATTTTTATTAGTTATAATATATTAATTCTCATCATTTTCCCTATGTTTTGTGTCTCATGTGCTTGGAGCTTAAATGTTATAAATCATGACCTTTAGAGTGGTGTAAAAGTATATTTTATATTATATTAATCACCCCTTAAGTACACCGAGTGGGTCTAAAAGACATTGATTTAAATGGTATTGGTGTTTAGTGTATCATGATGTAAGTGAGCTAATTTGTTACTCTTAAGTTGAATATGAGCTACACCGGTCAAAGTGTTGGTTTTTAATTATTATTTTTATCTATTAAAATTAACTGGAAAGTAACTTAACTTTTAAATGAATAGGAACAACAATTATCATTGTGTTTGTCGTGGAGCAGGGATCAAGTTAGAAATATTGGTGGAGTCCATTAAATTAATAAGGAGATTTGGAAGTGCACGTGACATGTGCGTGTGACGGAATTAAATTCAATTTCGGATAATATTCAAGTGTGTGGGCTGCGCATATGGGCTTGAAGGAAGCACAAGAAAAAAGATTGTGGCCCAGAGCACTCACATTCACGTTGAGCACAAGTCAGAGGCAATTAAAGATAAATAAAGGAGTTCGGCAATTGGAAGGTGGAGAATTCGGACGGCAGAAGAGAAGTCGAGGGCAGCAACCTCTTGGCTGCCTGGTTGCTCCACGAAAATCAGGGAAGAACAACGTCATCAATCATCATCATTCTTTGTTAGTTTTTTTTAGTTAATTTTGTTTAACGATGAATCTTGTAGTGACAGTACTAGATTTATTCATTATGATTATTGGCTAAATCTTTTGTAGTTTCCTCCAGATGGATGGTTCATATAGGTTTTACACTTAATTCAGTTTGGTTTATGTATTGGATCTTATTTTATCTGTGATGACAAGCATTTGAATTTGATTGATGCATTAGTTAATTTAAATAATATGTATGTGTTTTGAGTCCTTTCTTTACAATTACGTTCGGTTGATGACAAAACCTAGAGCGGGTTGGGTGACTAAAGCGGGTTGAATTGACACTTAAGAATTAGGTGATTGACATGGTTTGATGACAAAAATATGTTTTGATCACTACTTTAACTAATTTCCAGAACTATGTCTATGTGGTTCCCAATAAATTAACTGAATTTTGTGTTAACCTAGAACCTGAAACCTGGAGGGGCTGCATTGTTTTTTTTTTATCAAATCAAGTTGAATTTCAATTTTAAATTAAGTTTAGTATTAATAATCAAACAAACCTGCAAATCTAACCACATGCTCATCGTGGATTCGACACCCGACTTACCCTGTCTATAGGTAAAGTTAGGTTAATTTTTGCATGACCCCAACGACATGTCATCAAATGGCGCCGTTGCCGGGGAGCTAGTGCGCTTAGTATTGCATTTCTAGTTTGATTTTACTTTCTTGTTTTCTTTAAACCTTAAAAAAATCAAATAATATTTTTCTTTTTGTTTCTTTTTGTTTAAGTTCGATATTACGCGTGGTATTGGTTGTCTTTGCTTGTGCAGGAACTTACTTTAAGGTTGGCAGCATACGCGTAGTCGGTTATGAGTTATTACGGTCATCAAGGCCCATCGGGTGGCTCATCAAACTCATCATTCACACAACAATTTTCACACTTTGACCTACCACATCTGTAACCCCCAAACCAATCCGAATATGATGAATTTGATTTTGATTTTTCACAACACAACCAACCAGTACGAAAGCCAATGATCCCTCAAAACAGATGCTTGCCACTTCTAAATCCATATGCCAGATATAGTGTAGATGAAGAGGATGGGTCGATGGGTTACGTTCAAGGGAGAGCTGGTACAGTAAATGAGAGAGTTGGAAACTGGGATGGAGATTTCAATGAAAATAGGTATGATGAAGTTTAGGTATGAAGAGTTTAACGACTATGGAAGACAACTAGGTCAGTATGGGTTGGATGATAACTCCATCAATGAAAAATTTGATATAATCATGGAGTTAATGAAGGATATTCAGAAAGGAAACGAGATCAGAGATAAAGAGATCAAAGCGTTGTCATAGCAGGTTGGACAATTAGCTGAAGAAGTGGCAATCATCAGAAGAGATCAGGTTAAGCTTCTTAGTGATGCTCAGAGAATTCCAAGTCACATATCTTCTAACACAATGAGATTCGACAAAGATGAGGTAAGTACTCGTCCTTTTTCTGAAATTTCTGTTGTTGATACTCATTCACCACAATTTGTGCAGGGTGAGAGTGAACATGATCAAGAAATTAAAAGTTTTAAAAGATTTGGAAATGGTTCTAATGGCATTTTTTCTGGAATAAGTAATTTAAATGTGAAGGTTCCATTTCCCATGGCTTTACTTGCACCTGAAAATTTAAGTAAAAACAAACCACATAGGAATGAAAAGTGGGAGATTTTTGAAAAAGTAAAAAGTAATAAACTATTTATTGATGAAGTTAAAGAATGCCCTGATCATGTTCAATGTTTGAAAGAGTTATGCACCACCAAACGTCGTTATAAATTTCCAGAACAACTTGATTTCAGTGCGAGTGTGAATTCCCTTTTGTTGGGTACTCTCCCCCCGAAACTCCAAGATCCAGGAGCGCCTATTATTTCTATAAAAATATGTGATTTTGAAGTGGACAGGGCACTTCTTGATCTTGGAGCATCCATGAGCATTTTACCAGGAAGTCTATATGATCGATATGATTTTTGTCCTTTAAAAAAAACCCAACACTAATGTGGTGTTGGCCGATCAGACTTCTTTGTGTCCTAGGGGGATCGTTAAGGATGTGATTGTTAAAGTATATGAGTTTTATTACCCAGTGGACTTTTTAGTGCTTGATTGTGTTAAGAATACACATCCATCTGTCATATTGGGTAGACCGTTCTTTGCTACAACAAAGGCTATTATTAATTGTGCTGAAGGAACGATCAGAATGAGGTTTGGGAAAAAGAAAATGAGTTTGAAGGTATTTTCTTACATATCTAAGCATAAAACTGATAAAAGTGGGTCTCCTGAGAAGGAGAATCCGAAAGAAGAAAAAGAATGTTTTATGATTGACAGGTTGAATGAGAAGAAGGAAAGTAGATGTCAAGATAAAGAGAAGACATCTAGGAAAAGAAGAAGGAAAAAAGTCAATAAATTGGTGGAATTTGATCTTGAAAAACCAACTGCCGCTTGGTATGATCAAGTATGGGAGGAGGTGTATGATAGAAGAAGAACGAGTCTAAGAGCGAAAGGATACTACCACCCTACACGTCCACCATGAGCGTCATTTGAGGTAACGAGTCTGGCTGAAGACCTTAAACTTAGTGCTTATGGGAGCAACCCGAGAACTTTGTGGGTGTGTTTACTAGAAACCCTCACGAGACTTCACTCATCCACTCGGGCTACCGAGGGGTTTAAAAGGCTTGTTGCATACGCTAAATGCAACCGTGATTCCTACGAAAGTGAGTTTAGGATTTTTTTTTATTATTTGCATTTTTTTTAGAGTGTTTGTAGTTTTGCAGTTTGCTTGGCAGAGTTCAAGTGTGGGGAGGAGTTACGGGGGCGCTTGCTATTTCCACAAGTTTCAGCTATAACCAGGTTGATGTACTCTTTCCATACTCTTGTGTCTTTACTTTTGCAACTGCGTTTATTTTTTGTTCTTCTTTATTTTTGTTGTTTCTTTGTTCACATTGATGGTAATGTTGAACTCAAGTGTGGGGAGGAGAATAACATGTTTTGTGTTTTTATTTTTGTTTCTTAAAAAAAAAGTGAAAAAAAAAGTCTCTGGATTAATTGCAAAATCATGGAAAATGATAGAAAAATTGGGAATCGGTTTTCAGAAATAAAAATGAAGAAAGAAAATGGAAAAGTGGTAGAAAAGGAGAGTATGGAAAATATATCTAATTTGTGATGTGTCGGTAGGCCCAGCTGACTTAGTAAACCTTAATTATCCCATTGTGTTTATTTGTGTATAAATATGTAATTAATTAGTCTGCTAGTGGGTTCCCATTTTAGGAGTTAGAGTGAGGTTGAAACTAATGATTAGGAGGAAAAAGACCACTTTAAATTAGAGACTTATATGTCCACAGAATAACTTGGCACATTATGATCTTTTTGCGAAAGCAAATCCGAGAAATAATGGCGCCCCATCTTTCCATCTTTGAGCATATTAGGTAATAAAGTGATTAATAACTATAGGAGTGAAGGGGCAAAATACTCATGTACAAACTAAGGATAGTATCCCGTGGTGAGTGCCTCTGATGATGTCCTGGAATTTCCGGGCAAAATACTCATGTACGATTTGAGGGATAGCATCTCGCAAAGAGTGCCTCTGATGATGCTTGTTGGTAAGTAAAAAGAAAAAAAAGAAAAAAAAATGAAAAAATGAGAAAAAATAGAAAACAATAGTAGAAAAATAAATGCTCAAAAACTTCATTCATCCATCAAATCCACTATTCTTGGGACATATGAGTATCTGATTTAAGAGGGTGGAGCAAATTTAAATATATCATCTTAATTCTCCTTTACTTTGACCAAAGCTGATTCTGGAGTAGACCGACCTTGAACCTTCTGAATGTGGGATACATAGGTAGGCCGATACACTTGATTGGTAAATTATAAACACTTTGGGGGCAAAACAAAAGGTCAGTGGTTGGGCTTAATCGAACCGAAATATCGGCAATTGCAGTTAGTATATGTGATTACATTATGGTTTGTGGAATTGAATTGGTTGATAAATAAAAAGGTTAAATGGTTATGAGATTGATTTCCCGATTGTGATTCCATGGCAGTTTTTCCGAGACGGAAAAAGATAAGTGTGGAGATGTGATGAGAGTATATTTTGTAGCGCTTTTATATATTTAACTATATATTTTTATTAGTTATAATATATTAATTCTCATCATATTCCCTATGTTTTGTGTCTCATGTGCTTGGAGCTTAAATGTTATAAATCATGACTTTTAGAATGGTGTAAAAGTGTATTTTATATTATATTAATCACCACTTAAATACACCGAGTGGGTCTAAAAGACATTGATTTAAATGGTATTGGTGTTTAGTGTAGCATGATGTAAGTGAGCTAATTTGTTACTCTTAAGTTGAATATGAGCTACACCGGTCAAAGTGTTGGTTTTTAATTATTATTTTTATCTTTTAAAATTAACTGGAAAGTAAATTAACTTTAAAATAAATAGGAACAACAATTATCATTGTGTTTGTCGTGGAGCAGGGATCAAGTTAGAAATATTGGTGGAGTCCATTAAATTAACAAGGAGATTTGGAAGTGCACGTGACCTGTGTGTGTGATGGAATTAAATCCAATTCGGATAATATTCAAGTGTGTGGGCTGCGCATATGGGCTTGAAGGAAGCAAAAGAAAAAAGATTGTGGCCTAGAGCACTCACATTCATGTGCAGCACAAGTCAGAGGCAATTAAAGATAAATAAAGGAGTTCGGCAATTGGAAGGGGGAGAATTCGGACGGCAGAAGAGAAGTCGAGGGCAGTAGCCTCTTGGCTGCCCGGTTGCTCCACGGAAATCAGGGAAGAACAACGTCATCAATCATCATCATTCTTTGTTAGTTTTTTTAGTTAATTTTGTTTAACGATGAATCTTGTAGTGACAGTACTGGATTTATTCGTTATGATTATTGGCTAAATCTTTTGTAGTTTCCTCCAGATGGATGGTTCATATAGGTTTTACACTTAATTCAGTTTGGTTTATGTATTGGATCTTATTTTATCTGTGATGACAAGCATTTGAATTTGATTGATGCATTAGTTAATTTAAATAATATGTATGTGTTTTGAGTCCTTTCTTTACAATTACGTTCGGTTGATGACAAAACCTAGAGCGGGTTGGGTGACTAAAGGGGGTTGAATTGACACTTACGAATTAGGTGATTGACATGGTTTGATGACAAAAATATGTTTTGATCACTACTTTAACTAATTTCCAGAACTATGTCTATGTGCTTCCCAATAAATTAACTGAATTTTGTGTTAACCTAGAAACTGAAACCTGGAGGGGCTGCCTTGTTTTTTTTTTGTTCAAATCAAGTTGAATTTCAATTTTAAATTAATTTTAGTATTAATAATCAAACAAACCTGCAAATCTAACCACATGCTCCTCGTGGATTCGACACCCGACTTACCCTGTCTATAGGTATAGTTAGGTTAATTTTTCCATGACCCCAACGACAGGTCATCAGACGCGCATTCCTATAAGTAGATGGTCGCTCCGGGATCGCCCAGTAAGGTATGCCAGGTCCCAGTTGGGATTTATGGGACACCCCTTTTTGTCAGAAACCCTAGTGTATAGGCGCCTACCCTTCCGGTCCGCATGAACTTCTAAATATCCAATTAACTTGGTATTTTAAAAAATAATTTATCGTTTATACATTTTAACTACATATATACTTATTATATATGCAAACATGGTATTATACCAAAAATCACGTCTCCATTCCCTCCAGATTATTTTATATTAAATAATCTTATTTCTAAACCCTAATTTCTTGTTTTTCTCGTTTCATTATCAAAACTCATTTTTATTCAAAACCAACTTAGGGTATTATTTATTATAACATTTTATAATATCTTTCAAAGTATCAAAGCTTAGTTCAATACCGTTTACTCGATTTGGGCAGAACAACGTTACGAAAACCCTAATTTTGACCCATTAACAAAACCTTCACCAAATCTGTTCCAATTGTGAAATAAACTTAGGGTTTTCTTAAAACACATTATTTTAGGATTACCTACAAAAATTCAGACCCTAATTCCCACCCGATCACCCAATTTTGACAAAACAAGCTCAAGAACCCTAATTTTAACATATTTTTTAAAAATCATACTTAGAGATCGAATTTGCAAAAACTAAGATAGATTATTGTTAATCATACCTAATGATACTTGACTGCTGAATTTGAGCTCCTAACTCCAAACGGATTGATCGAATTTGACAGAAGAAGGTTCAGATGTTTTTAAGGGTTTTCGAGTGTTTGATTTGAGAAATTGGTGAAGAATTGTAATGTTATGATCTGGTTTTTATGCTAGTTGGGTGCACCATTTGGTCTAAACACATATATGGGTGACTAACATATCAAAATCGACACATAGCTAGGTCAATTTGGTCAAAACGTGAAGAACAAACCGAATTTGTGGCTTAATCTGGTCGCTGAACGGCTCGCGTACCGCGAGCCTGGCTTCGCGTACCGCGACCCACTTTGGGCAATTGATAGTTTTAGTCCCTCTACCTTTATTTACATTTTAAGCCCCAAACATCTACGAAACTGTTATTTTATACTTAAAAACATTTATGGGGGATATTTATAAAAGTTTCTAAGGCTCGGGACACGCTCGATGATATACATATACATACGTTATTATATATATATATATATATATATATATATATATATATATATATATATATATAGGGAGAGGATCATTTGAGAACCAATTGGGTTTGAGAACTAAAAAGAACTAATTTGAGCCACAAGTTTATTACATGTATCCCACCTCCCATGAATTATAGTGGTCCCCCCCCCTGAAATTTGTGGTTGAGATTTAGTTATCAAAAGTTCTCAAAACAAAAAGTTCTCATTTGAACCTAACCCTATATATATATATATATATATATATATATATATATATATATATAGGGTTAGGTTCAAATGAGAACTTTTTGTTTTGAGAACTTTTGAGAACTAAATCTCAACCACACATTTCAGGGGTGACCACTACAATTCATGGGAGGGGGGATACATGTAAATAAACTTGTGGCTCAAATTAGTTCTTTTTAGTTCTCAAATCAAATTGGTTCTCAAATGATCCTCTCCCTATATATATATATATATATATATATATATATATATATATATATAGGGAGAGGATCATTTGAGAACTAATTGGGTTTGAGAACTAAAAAGAACTAATCTTAGCCACTAGTTTATATATATGGAAACCCCCCCCCCCCCATGAATTTGAATGCTCCCCCTTGAAAATTAGTGGCCCAATTTGGTTCTCAAAAGTTCTCAAAAAAAAAGTTCTCATTTGAACCTAACCCTATATATACATATATATTTATATACTAGCCGTGTGCCCGCGCGTTGCGGCGGCGACAATTTATAGCGTGTTATTTGTCTTATGTTCGCACGTTATGGTGGCACGAAAATTTACAACGCGATATTTGTTTCTCTTAATGCGATGCGGCGCGACGCCAATTTATAATGCGGCCATGCGTGTTCGGCAGCGACTGCGACAATCAACCAATGCGGTACTTGTTTTTTATAAGTTTATCAATATTATGGTGATATATTGCATTGTACGTTTGTTATTTCGCTTAGTAATAAGGGTTTCTACAACCGACATTGTGACGAAGGTAATGTACCCCATGCGTCAAGGAGGTAATGTATCCCGAGCGAGAGTGGGTTACATAAAAGTAAAAATAACAGCGGGCGACAGTTTATAGTGCCTTATTTGTTTTGTGTTCACGCGTTCTGCGGCGACAACAGTTTCTAACGTGACGTTTGTTTCTGTCAGTGTGATTTTGCGCAGAGGCAATTTATAATGCGGTACATTCGCGTTTGGCGGCGATACCTGTTCACAAAGCTCATGACATGGTGTGCAAGTGTGTAATGCACGTGATGCAAAACAGCGAACTACAATCGAGCGAACTACAATCGCGTATTTGTTTAGCTTAGCTATACACATCGCGTATTTGGTATATTTTTTTTATTATGTTCTATCATAAAGACATTTTTTTTAAACTTTTATACCGGCAAACATTAGAAAATGGATATGTGTGAACACAATATTTCTCGAGTATCGATTTTTTTTTTGTGTGAATCATAACATATTGTTTTCAAACTTTGAATAAAATCTAGTTAGAAAATTGTTCACCGAAGTAATTAGTAAATACAAGTTTTATAAACCTAAAACATATTTCATGTAATATTGTTAAACAAAATATTAGGTTTTCCACTCCAAGGATTAAGGCAAGAATTAGCTAACGTATATCATCAAAACATTTGGTGATAAACTTTAATTTGGTTTAAACCAAACATCAGTTATTATGTAATTTTTTAACATCAGGAAATGGTAAAGCAAAAAGAATTAGCAAGGAGTTAAGCATCACACCAAACACCAGATATAGAAAGTGCAATTACCTCAAGAACAAAATGTCAAACTTTCTACATCTACTCCAAAATCTGAATCAAGTAAATTGGCCTCATTCCTTACCCTAAGAAAGGAAAAACTTTGACTTCCTCAATAATGCCGCTAGTAGTGGGAGACTTTCTTTGCGAGTGCAATTTCATAGAAGGTTCACGGACACCAAGACTTTTTTAAAATTTATTCACCGCTAATAATCCGTCTACAAAACATAAATACCATACCACTAATCAGCACAAAAAAATATAATAAGAGGCAACCTGATTGCAACTATGACATTACAGGTTACCTCTAAACATAGTAAGAAATCTAAATTCAAGTTCTGTACATACAAAAGCAACTCTTAAATCTATAACTACGCAACATAAATGTATCTTTAGAATCTAAAGTTAGTCAAAACATCATCAGGGTAACCAGATAACATGAATGAAAAACACTCCGAACAAAAATTAGATGTTACATATTTCATTTTAAAAGCCCCAACACTACCAAACACTTATTTGAAAAACTTATTTAGACTCCCACTTAAACAACTTTTTATACATATACAAACTTCTTTGTATAATTTGCCCGAGTCCACCAACGGATTAGACTGATAAAGACATTAGAAAACATGTCAAAAGCATAAAATTTTGAGGTAATCTATGACAATGATTCTTTGTAGCTAGTAATTTAAAAAATCAAGTTAAGAGACAACATAAGATCCAAAAGCACGGATGAAACCTACCGGTTATAAAAGCCTATTAGTGTTGAAAATAACAATCTATCTAATAACATTACTCATGTAACATGAGTTTTAGTTGACTTTAAATATCAAAAATGTGTTTTCATAATTTGTTATGCTTACAGATCCATTCTCAAGAGCTCCTAAACATGACCAACAAACACACCTTAAACATCTCAAAATATAAAGCTGAAAAAATATACAATAAACCAAATCAATAGGAAACAGCGAGACCAGTTTAATGTATTTTTAGAATTTTTATTATCAATAAGAAAACTAACCTTGCAGTGACGACATACCAGTTTCACCACTCCCTAATTAGATGTTGGATTCGGCCTCTACCCATGTTTCAACCCAAATTTCCATTGTCAGTATACAAGCAACCTGTATGAGTTCAATGAGTTTTTTCTTCATGTTACTTGCAGAAACCTATAAACCACAAAATCAAACTATTGTGAATATATATAGTCAAGCCAAGTTAATTGCAATCATAAACCATAGTGCAGAAATCTATAAACAAAAACAAATCAAACTATTGTGAATATATAAAATCAAACCTCGGGCTTATGCCTTGGTTCCGTTCTTTTAATCCTTGAATGGAGCCAACACAAAGCAATCCATGGAACAACCTACTCTTATTGATATCAACCATTTCTGCAATCACATAACTTGACCCATTTGACCCGTATCAACCATTTCTGCAATCACATAGCTTGAGCAAAGGGACCAATGATCAACATACCTAACAAAACATAAAAGTAGAAAGAAAGAAAAAATGAGATTGTTTCTTGGTGCACTGAAGATAGTCACAATATTTTGTTGCTGTCATAAACAAACACCGACTTTAAATAGCCATAATATTTTGGTCCTGTCGTAAACAAACACTGCTTTTGGTCCTGTCATAAATAAACACCGACTTTAGAATTTAGATACCTGATCACCATTTTTTATCCCACGAATTCCAACACTATCTTGACCCTGAAGAAGCTTCTGATCATTGACACATAAGTAGCACTATGCCCAGACATGTGACCTAAAACAAAGCATCCAACATGAATTTAACAACTCAACTTATTTAGATAGCTAATTAAGACCCGTTTGTATGGATTTAGAAATGGTATTTGGGCATACCAGGAAACCTTGCCAATGCCATTTTTGGGGAAAATCTCAACTTCCAACTCCATGTAGGTACCTGAACATAAAAAAAGAGTTGATTTATAAAATTAGAATCATGAACTTTTTGTCAACAAACAACTTTGACCTCTAGACCATTGTTTGGCCGTTTAATGGAACTTTTCTTCTGTGTTGTAAGAAAGATAAAAACAATGATAAAAGCATGAGAACAGACCTCCTCGAGGGCTGTTCTACAGGGGCATTTTTGGTGTATGACATCAACAAAATGTATGGATATCTGCAAAATATGTATAGGACATCAACAAAAGCTGCACATACATATGCATACTGGTTAATCAGTGAAACGCTTTATATTTCCAGAACTGTCCAAAGTCCCAAACCAAAAAGTTTGTGTACACACAATAAACGATTAAAATTTTGAAATCATTCATCAATCACACAACCATCCACATATGAACCACAAACTAACAAAAAAAAAATAAACAAATATTTAAAGAAGGACAGCTTAAAAACCTGAAATCTGTGACAGATGGAAGCAGTTCCACACAAACTACCTGTTATAAAACAAAAAAAGATCATAAAGTGTTAAAAGAGGCAGTAACAATAAGCAATATGAAACAGAATGCAAAGCAATTTAAAAGAGGAAAGAAAGAGGATTGTTTTGTTGATTGAAGAAGGAATGTACACAACAACACAAACCAATATAAAAGAACATGAATAAGACATCAATCATACAATCTAACAAAACTTAACTTTTTGCTGAAAAAAATAGACAAAAACATTCTTCCTCATTGAGCAATCAGTCTTGAGTTTTAAAATTACACATGTTCATACTTAATACAAACTCTTCTGAGAAATTACTATACAAAAAGATGTATAAGTAGGGAAGAGCACCTGTAAGTGGACAAAAAGAGCATTTTGAAATTAATGGAGAAATCCATTTACTTGACTGAAGAGCAGTGGCAAATGACCACAAAATAATCTGCAAAAAGACACCAAGGAAAATGTGCAAAATATAAGCAAAAAAAGAAAGCCCACTGTTCTTTCATGCCTCGACATCTAATACTGAAATCAAACACCCTTACAAAAGATTACCCTGCAAAAACATCCAAAGTGAGGCGGATAGGCATAAACCTCACATACACATCGCAAACCTAGCTTAGTAATATTGAAATAAAAGAAATACGAAAACAACCTTTTGTACAGAGATGAATCCAAGCAACCTTTCTGATCAACTGGAGCAGCACAGTGTTCGGAGAATCTGTACATGTTTAACATCAACGCCAGCTACAAAACAACACAAAAACACGCAATCAGATGAAAACCAGATCGAATCAACTAACTCAACATGAAATTAAGGAACTTACCTGCGAAGACGAATCATCTTCTCTGTGTTCTTGACATGAAAGGAGAAACGCAAGATCGTCGCATTATAGATTTAGAGTCGATGGGAACGGAACTGAAATAAACTTCAAAAATGATGAAAAAGAACCCTAAAAAGCGAAACTGAATCTAACTCTCGTACCTAAAATTGTCGGATTGAAACTCTCAATACTTAAAATCATCGTCCATGGAGAAGACGGGGCAGTAGCTGCTTCGTTTTTGTCAAGATGAAGATGAAGAGGGCTAGCGTATGACGGCTGGAGCTTTTGACGGGGCTGTTTCAAAGTTTCAATGTTTCAAATGAGAGAATAGGTTTTTATATCTAGGGTTTTAAAGAGTTTGTGCATTGAAGTATTGTACATGATGCTTTAAGAGTAATACGCGTCTTAAAATTAAGACACTACCACTTTCTCTCTCCAATATGCATTATATATAGTAATAGATATTTTTATATATCTTTCATAATTTTGCGTTTTAGCCCTTCAAACTTTGCAATACTCATTATTTTATGTCACGAATCATGTTACGACATATTTTTACTATATTTCAAGCCTTGAAATACTTATGATGATTATAAACACGTATAATATCCGTAATGTTTATAAAATTACGCTTTTAGTCCTTTTACTTTCTAGTTAACTATTAAGCATGCAATTTTTCATGTACGTATATATTTACTAAACCTTTAGTAGTTATATATATATTGACATCTTATCATGATGATTTCAAGCATGTATACTTATATTTTACATACGTATACGAGACGTAATCATTCATGTCTCACCATTTCTAAACCCGTTTATTACTTTTATCATATAAACACGTGTTTATGCATATATTATATCATTTCCTAACACGTATTTATAATAAAGGCACATATGTAAGCATATTAAGATACGTAGTTACGTAGACGTGAATATCGGGGTGTTACAACTCTCTCCCCCTTAAAAGGTTTCATCCTCGAAACTTGCCCAGCTTGCGAATAACTCGGGATTAGACTATTTCATTTCATCTTCCCTTTCCCACGTTGACTCAAAACCTTTCCTGTGCATCCACTTCACCCTAACTATTGGAACTACTTTATTTCGAAGCTTCCTCTCACTTCGATCTAGAATCGCAATTGGCCTTTCTATATAGGATAATTAGTCGTCTACTTCTATCTCTTCTAAAGGCACAATCTCTGACTCATCTGCCACACACTTTCTCAAGTGTGACACATGGAATGGTGGGTGGATCCCAGACAATTCCTCGGGCAGATCTAAACGATAAGCAACCTCTTCAACACGTTTAGAGTTTCTGAAGGGTCAACGAACCTCGGACCTAGCTTACCCCTCTTTCGAAAATAGATAATATTCTTCCATGGAGAAACTTTCAACAGGACATAGTCTCCAACTCGAAATTCGATTAGCCTTCGTCTTTTATCAGCATACGACTTTTGTCGATCCTGTGCAGCTTTCAATTGCGCCTTGATTATATCAAGATTATGAGCCATATTCTTGACTGATTCTTTACTTCCTATATCCCGTTGGCCAACTTCACCCCAACATACATGAGTTCTGCATTTCCTACCGTACAACATCTCGTAAGGTGGCATACCCATACTTGAATGATAGCTGTTGTTGTAGGAGAACTTTGCTTGTGGTAGGTGATCATCCCAGATTCCTCCAAAATCGATAATACAGGCACGTAGCATATCCTCCAGAATTTGAATCGTTCTTTCGCTCTGGCCGTGCTAATGTGCAACCTTGCACCCATATTCTCGTGGAACTTCTTCCAGAATCGTGAAGTAAACCGAGTGTCCCTATCTGAAGCGATAGACACTGGTACTCTGTGACGTGCGATAATTTCTTTCACGAAGATATTGGCTAACTTCTCTTAAGAATGCTTTGCGCGAATAGGTAGGAAGTGAGCACTCTTTGTTAATCTATATACTATTATCCAAATAGTGTCATAACCTTTAGCTGTTTTTGGTAGCATGGTTATGAAATCCATGGTGATATGTTCCCATTTCCACTTTGGTAGTTCTAAGGGCTGTAACTTCCCGTACGGTTTCGGATGCTCGGCTTTAACCTTCGCGCATGTTAAACATTTATTCACGTACTGCTTGACGTTGAACTTCATTCCTGGCCACCAGTAGTCTCTCTTCAGATCTTAGTACATCTTTGTCGAACCTAGATGGATTGAGTAACATGACTTGTGTGCTTCATCCATTACCTTGCCACGAAATCCACCAGTGAGGGGTACCCACATTCTACCGAATCGAATCTTCACGCCGTACTCGTTTTCTTCTAGGTTTCCCGTCTGCCTGCCATTCTTTCCTTATTGACATTTTCTTCCTTGAGGGCTTTGTGCTGCTCCTTATGAAGTTGGATAAGAAAATCAGGAGTAACTATTAATCTATACGACATCATTCGTAAAGGCGGATGCTCATCCTTTCTGCTCAAAGCGTCCGCAACTACATTTGCTTTTCCAGGATGATACATAATTTCACAGTTGTAGTCCTTGATTAATTCCAACCACTTACGTTGCCTCATATTAAGATCCTTCTGCTCGAAGAAGTACTTTAGGCTTTTATGATCAGTGTAGATGGTGCATTTTACTCCATACAAGTAATGTCTCCAGAATTTTGAGAGCAAATACGACGGCTACTAACTCTAAATCGTGAGTTGGATAGTTTGTCTCATGAGGTTTTAGCTGTCATGATGCGTAGGTAAATTACCTTACCTCGCTGCATCAACACACAACCTAAACCTAAATAAGAAGCATCGGAGTATACTACCAAGTCTTTAGGCCCATCCGGAAAGGTTAATATCGGTGCTGATTTGAACTCCAAATGAACTTTACGTGTTTCTTGGTCAATTTGGTTAGAGGCGTAGCGATCTTTGAAAAGTCTTGGATGAACCTACGGTAATAACCGGCAAGACCCACGAAGCTACGAATCTCCGAGGGTGTTTTTGGTGGTTTCAAGCTCATTACCGTTTCTATCTTGGAAGGATCTACAAGTACACCATTTGCGTTTATGATGTGACCAAGAAATTGTACTTCCCTTAGCCAAAACGCACATTTGGAAAATTTGGCATACAACTTCTCCCTCCTCAAGGTCTCTAGCACTTCCTTCAGATGCATGGCATGGTCAGTCTCGCTCCTGGAATAGATTAGGATGTCATCTATGAACATGATCACGAATCGGTCCAACATGGGTCGACATACTCTATTCATGAGGTCCATGAATGTTGCAGGTGCATTAGTCATCCCAAAAGACATTACTAGGAACTCATAATGACCATATCGCGTTTGAAAGGCCCTCTTTGGAATGTCTTCGTCCTTAACCTTCAACTGGTGATAACCTGACCGCAGATCGATTTTGGAAAACCAACTCGCTCCTTGTTGCCGATTGAATAAATCATCGATTCTTAGCAGTGGATATCTATTCTTTACCGTCAGCTTGTTCAGCTCCCTATAGTCGATGCACATTCTCAAGCTTCCATCTTTCTTTTTCACGAAAAGAACCGGAGCACCCCAAGGCGAGATACCCGGTCTGATGAAACCCTTGTCAAGCAACTCTTTCAGTTGTGACATTAGTTCCTTCATTTCGGATGGAGCTAATTGATATGATGTCTTGGCTACGGGTTTGGCTCCTGGCACCAAATTGATTTTGAACTTTATTTCACTCTCAGAAGGAATGCCCGGCAGGTCTTCTGGGAACACGTCGGGAAATTGGTTTACTACCGGCACATCCTTCAGCTCCTTCGGTTTTAAGTTCGAGTCAATAGCATAGGCTAGGAACGATTCACAACTGTGACTCAAGAACTTTCGCGCTTTAATCATGGAAATGATTTTCACTGAAGAATTGTTGCGATCTCCGTAAACGGATAAGACGTCTCCCGTTGGCGCTCGATTCTGGACTTTCTTCTGATTACATATAATTTGCGCGTCGTGAGCCAATCCATGCCCAATAGAATATCGAAACCGGCTAAAGTCATAGGGAATAATCTAATAGGCATTTTATGTTCTTTTAATTCTATCAAGAAATTATCTATAATATCTATAAAACTTTTTCCTAAGGCAGTCTCGACTTCGGAAGGTTTCTTGGCCCTAATCGTCGGTCTATCGAGTAACACACAAAATTCATGCGATACAAAGCTTCTACTAGCACCCAAATCAAATAGCATAGTCGCAGGCACATGATTGACGAGGAACGTACCTGAAACTACATCAGGTGTCACTTTCGCCTCAGCAGCAGTTATCATATATGCTCTACCTCTAGCCTTCGGGATTTTGATTGCTTTCATTGGTTCTGGTTTCTTTATTAACTTGTTACAGTTCGGCCTGATGTGTCCCTGCTCTCCACACTCGAAACATGCCTTCCTCTCTGGACAACTGATAGAGAGATGACCCTCTTTCTCGCACTTGAAATAGTTGTTTGACCCCATTTTACAGCTTCTAAAGTGGTTCTTGTTGCACTTGTGGTATTTTGGCTTGCCGCCTCGAGAATCATTCCTGGGCTTCTTGTGATGACCTCCATCGAACCTTCTTGAATTTCCACTTGCCTCTGACCATCTTCTTTTGTGCTCTCCTAGTCTTCCTCCCTCACCGTATTCTTCATTGTAAACGGTAGAGCTAAGATCGATTGCCTCCTGGTAAGTCCTAGGAGCATGGGGTTTCACTATCTTCCGTATTTCTATAGGAAGAGCCTACACGTATCGCTTCACTTTCTCCGCCTCGGGTGTCACCAACCTAGGCACTAACCTCGCTATTTCATCGAACCTCGTGGTTAACTCTGTTGGATTTTGTATGTCCAGACCCGACAACATCAAGAACCCAACCTGGTTAAGACTCGTAAGAGTTACACTGAGGACAACGAGCTTAAAATCCGCTTAATTGATTAACCGGTATATCATAGATATTAGTAATTAATCATTGTTTATTATCGATAATTAAACATGCGATTAATTACACATTTATCTTAAGCGATAAATATGCAGAACACAACGTTACAGGTTAACGTTTACGGAAAATTAAACAGATCAAATAAATGGCTATTTGAGTTCATCGGTTCCCGGAATTACGACTGATATATTAATAAACTCGTTTTATTAATTAATCGTAATTAGTGGTTCGTTTTGGTTAAAAGGATTGACGAGGGACCTAAGCATAATTAGGAGGCCTATTAATAGGTGATTAGAGATTAGGAAACCCTAATCTTGAAATCCCTGTCGTCGCGCTCCCTCTCTCTCGCGACCCCCCTCCCCCTCGCCGACTCTCCACTCTCTCTCGCGACCTAGCCTCTGGTGACAACCGCCACTCATCGTCTAGTGGATCATCGAACCACCGCCGTCCTCAAACCAAGCCGCAGCCATAGCCGCAAGCAGTCACAACCCCCTCGCAAGTAGCCGAGTTGTAGCCGCAAGCAGCGCAACCACAGCCGCAGTCGCCGCAACCGTAGTTGTCATGCCACCCCATCACCACCACTGTCGTGAACCACCGCAGCCGTGCCGCCGTCTTCGTTCTGTCTTCGTCCGGCGCTAGTCGTAACCATCATCACTCGAATCGTTGTGTACCGCGAACGAATCGATCGGAGAAGTTCCGCGAGACGATTGGATACGAACGGTCGGATCGTTTTTCTGTGAAACCCTAGCGACTTGCTCGTTGTTCCTCGGTGTCTTTAACATATGTTAGAACACTAAACTCGCTTTAGATTTAATTATTTAATTAATTATTTCAATTGTATTGTAGTTAAATATGATCGCGTTCAGTTTTAACGCGATCAAGGTGTTTGTGTGATTTGGTGATCGTGATCTTGTTTGACACGATAATGACACTTTAGGGTTTACACGTTTTAGTAATCAAAGAGTTTAATTTCACTGCTCAATAAAATTACTCGTTAATTTGATAAACTCTTATTTAATTACGCTCGGTTGGTAATGATTAATTAAATTATAATTGGGTAATTTTTTTGTCGTCACCGGGCACCCGTATACCACTGTCGTTACCCTACAATGGTATCAGAGCCTTGATCACCACACACAAACCCTGACCGGTCGATTTTAAACCGGTTAATTTCGCGAACTGGGGTTAAAACCCGAAAGTCGCGAAAGTTATTCGAATCGCTTTAATTATATATTTGGTCCATTTAATTCCACCAAATATTATTCGATTCGATAAATTGATTGAATTATTACGCATATTCGGCTTGACCCATATTTAGGTTGTGATTAATTGTCGTGTCATGTTTTGGCCCGTTTTTGGCCCATTAGTTTTATGGTTTTGGATTGGCCCTAGTTTTTGGTTCAAATTTGTATCACAATTAGATATAGTTTTATTTTCTATTTTTCTTGTAATTGCGGACGTTCGCTCTAGATGAACGCGACAAGATTTGATGTGACAACCCCATCATGGCAAGTGTTCTTATTCAATAACAATTCCTAGCATGGCAAGTAACCAAGCCCAATGGATCGACGAATAGCAATCGATGCAAAGGAGCTATTGAAGCCAGTGGGAGCATTAGAGTCGGCCGAATGCATTCTTCATCCTTGTGGTTGATTTTAACTTTTACATCCCAGACCTTCTTTGACATTGTCACTAAGGCTCTGATAATGTCGAAACCTCTTTAAAGCCGAATATGTGTTATGTTTGCATGTTTTGTTTTGGTTGCATGTATTAACCTGTTTAACGCGCCAACTAAAACTCCAAACCAAGTTTTCAACGGTTAAAACCCTTTTTCAATCAATTAAGAATGAGTCATAAATTATTTACGACTTAAAACAATAACCAATTTCATTCGACTAAGATCTCGAATTTTTTGATCCGTAAAATCGAATGATAAAATTAATTGGTTATAAACTTGTGACACCTAGTCATTTAATAATAAGGTTATTCAATTGACTGTCCCGAGTGTGTTAGGACCGATTTTCACTACAAGAATCTTGATCTTGAGCAAGAACATGTTCGGATGAGAAAAACTAAAAAAAACAAATGTAAAAGATGATGATGATGAATCAAAGGATAATCAAACATAAGAAAGATGATGAACAACTCGAATGAATTCATTTAACCGAATGATTAGTTACAAGAAATCATGAAGAACACACAATCTCTCTCTAGAATCCATGACTCACTCTCTCTCTAGAATGGAAATCTCACACTCTACAAGAAAAATCATCATCTCCACATTCGGAGACTCCTTTACTTGTAATGGGCACCCTCACTATATATAGTGAGGGTGACTGACAACAGAAAAACATGACGAATGAACGAAATTACAAGTAAAGTAAATAACATAAATATAAATTAGAAACAAAGTTATCCGAAGCTTGACTCGTTCGAACCGATCTTCCGTTGACTTTTACGTTGACCGTTGACCCGAACGGTTGACTTTTCCGGAAAACGGTCTTCGGTCCAATCTCGCAAGCCTCGAGCATCACAACCCGCGTCTCTGAATCAATTCACATGGATTCTTCAGTCGAATGCTTCGGTAAACAGATTTGATGGCGTCAGTCACATAGATTTTAAGTTCCAACAATTCCCCCTTGACTGATGCTTTCAAATCTGTTCAACTGCTGAAGAATCACTCTGCCGTACATCTTCAATGAGAAACTGATAAACCGGAGACAATCTGGTGAAGAAATTCCCCCTCTGAATAAGCTTCTTCTGTTCTCGTTGCTCCAGTCGAGATCCAAGTGCTCTGACTCACTCGGTTCACACGGTCGGGTACAATACTGAGAAAATGCTACATCTTGGAGTCATAACCGCAACAAACTGAATCAGATAAACCAATCAAACACTGAAAATGCTCCAACTTCAGATAATCGACCCGATATCCAAATTCATAATAATTCCTCTTATTTCTCTAAATCTCTCCAAAAACATCCAGTCGGAAGCGTAAAATCAGATGCGGAGAGTCGAACCGTCGCGATCGGTTGCCTAGAGAAACCAGATAAATAATCTTGAAATCGGACAATCTTGCGAAAAACCGGAAGCCGGATGCTGACAGTTATGAATAATCCGTGTGACTGAGGTTGGATGCGAAAATAAAGTAAACTGTTAAATTTCTTCAAAAAAAAAAACGGTCATCCGAGAGATTTAACCGGATAAATTCCAATATTAACTGAGATTCCAGTTAATCCGGTTAGTTGACGACAGCGCTGCATCCACTAAAAATAAACCGTGAGATATAACGAGAAAGCCGAGTAATTAACCGGATAATAAAGCTAACCCGTCAGTGATCGATAGCAAACGTTGCGCGACATCAATAAACGAGAATCCCAATAAATCAGAATAAATCCCCGGCTAATAAAAATTCCGCAATTCCGTTCGGGCGTTATCTCGTTAGTCTCGTAAAAGACCGATAAGAAAAATGCCCGTGTTTGACGAAATATTGCTGAAAATTAATTAACGAAATTAAATCCTCCAAGAAAATCATAATCCAAGTCTAATAAAATAGACCAATCAGGTTGCACTTTCCATATGATCCAACGGTCATGAATTTGCTGATCCAATGGCTGAAAATCGCGATCCATGTGAAGGGGCAACTGGCCAATCAGAAATAGCCAGCAAATAGGCCTTTAACGGCTGTATTAGGACAGCAGGGGCCCACGAGGAACTCTCTCCACCAATGGGATGGTGACAAGCAAAGAGCATTCATCGTATCCATGGCAGCAGGTGGCCCACGCGCTTGAATTCATCCTATCATAGCGAGACAACACCTTCAGCCTTCAACGGACACTTTACATTTGCTGGGTCCCATGCGACATTCCTTCAACCAATTAAATGGCAACAGCCATGACAGCTTTAACGGCTCTTTTCCAGCTAGGCGGGTCCCACGAGAATGTTTTCTCCAATAAGAGTTCGACAAACAGCCTCGTTGACTGAAAATCAGGAAAGAGAATTTCTCATATGCCCAATCGTCCTCCGCCACGTCAGCATCTTCATCAAGAACTAATACCAGCCTCCTGAAACCCTAATCTGACCGGAAAGTGACATCGGAAAAACGAGTATCCACCGGAAAAGCGTATTCGAGCTGTAACTCACATAATACTCAACGAAAATTGAAGATTTTTATATCCCTGAACTCGTGAGCTCATCCTCTACAACTCTATACGAACAAAATCATCTAAAACGAACTCGAACGAAAACCCAGTAAACAAGTTCGCTAAGCAAACAAGTACGCTAAAGCCACCAGAAGTCCGCTAAGGCACCTCTGAAGTCCGCTAAGGACTCATGTTCGCTAAGCACTGAACAAGTACGCTAAGACAAGCTTCAAGTTCGCTAAAAACTGATGAAGTCCGCTAAGAGGAGAACAAGTCCGCTAAGACTTGAACAAGTCCGCTAAGGCAATCTTCAAACCTTCAAACACAGTTGGAGAAATCTGGAAAATAAGATGAACATGAAGAACTTACTTGTGAACTTAAATCTGCCCAAAAATGAATGAAAAACCCGTAATGATGCACGAAATATGAAGCTAAACCATTCACGAGACTATTGTGGCCACCAACAACCCATAAACAGCAGCTAATCGGATCAAAACAGTCTTCAAATTTCTGCAAATCTTCAAGAACACGAAGAACACACACTTACACCGTCAGTGTGTGTTTTTCCAGATCCGCTCAAACCGTTGAGATTCAGACGAAACGGATGCTTCCAATGGATCCGGAACGCGTTTTCCACTGAGAATCATACCTCACTTCATCCGAAAACATGAAGAATCGCCCAGAAAATGAAGAATCAAGCTCCAAAATCTTCAAAAACTCCAAATACGGGAAAACCCCAAAAGTTACGAAAAAATGAGCTCGGATCTTCAATTTTCTTACAGATTTGAACAAGTAGAAGATAGAATCACATCTAAATGAACTCCCAAACATGAATCCATCATCCATATCATCAGAATCCATCCAGAAATGAAGAAAAATAGAAAAAAGTCTCTAAAAAATAAGTTTTCTCATCTTCACCATTCAAGCTCAAAATGTCAGATTCGAGTGACCAGATTCACGGTGAGATTAATCTGATCGGTACCCGCTCTGATACCATTTGTTAGGACCGATTTTCACTACAAGAATCTCGATCTTGAGCAAGAACATGTTCGGATGAGAAAAACTAAAAAAAACAAATGTAAAAGATGATGATGATGAATCAAAGGATAATCAAACATAAGAAAGATGATGAACAACTCGAATGAATTCATTTAACCGAATGATTCAGTTACAAGAAATCATGAAGAACACACAATCTCTCTCTAGAATCCATGACTCACTCTCTCTGTAGAATGGAAATCTCACACTCTACAAGAAAAATCATCATCTCCACATTCGGAGACTCCTTTACTTGTAATGGGCACCCTCACTATATATAGTGAGGGTGACTGACAACAGAAAAACATGACGAATGAACGAAATTACAAGTAAAGTAAATAACATAAATATAAATTAGAAACAAAGTTATCCGAAGCTTGACTCGTTCGAACCGATCTTCCGTTGACTTTTACGTTGACCGTTGACCCGAACGGTTGACTTTTCCGGAAAACGGTCTTCGGTCCAATCTCGCAAGCCTCGAGCATCACAACCCGCGTCTCTGAATCAATTCACATGGATTCTTCAGTCGAATGCTTCGGTAAACAGATTTGATGGCGTCAGTCACATAGATTTTAAGTTCCAACAATTCCCCCTTGACTGATGCTTTCAAATCTGTTCAACTGCTGAAGAATCGCTCTGCCGTACATCTTCAATGAGAAACTGATAAACCGGAGACAATCTGGTGAAGAAATTCCCCCTCTGAATAAGCTTCTTCTGTTCTCGTTGCTCCAGTCGAGATCCAAGTGCTCTGACTCACTCGGTTCACACGGTCGGGTACAATACTGAGAAAATGCTACATCTTGGAGTCATAACCGCAACAAACTGAATCAGATAAACCAATCAAACACTGAAAATGCTCCAACTTCAGATAATCGACCCGATATCCAAATTCATAATAATTCCTCTTATTTCTCTAAATCTCTCCAAAAACATCCAGTCGGAAGCGTAAAATCAGATGCGGAGAGTCGAACCGTCGCGATCGGTTGCCTAGAGAAACCAGATAAATAATCTTGAAATCGGACAATCTTGCGAAAAACCGGAAGCCGGATGCTGACAGTTGTGAATAATCCGTGTGACTGAGGTTGGATGCGAAAATAAAGTAAACTGTTAAATTTCTTCAAAAAAAAAAACGGTCATCCGAGAGATTTAACCGGATAAATTCCAATATTAACTGAGATTCCAGTTAATCCGGTTAGTTGACGACAGCGCTGCATCCACTAAAAATAAACCGTGAGATATAACGAGAAAGCCGAGTAATTAACCGGATAATAAAGCTAACACGTCAGTGATCGATAGCAAACGTTGCGCGACATCAATAAACGAGAATCCCAATAAATCAGAATAAATCCCCGGCTAATAAAAATTCCGCAATTCCGTTCGGGCGTTATCTCGTTAGTCTCGTAAAAGACCGATAAGAAAAATGCCCGTGTTTGACGAAATATTGCTGAAAATTAATTAACGAAATTAAATCCTCCAAGAAAATCATAATCCAAGTCTAATAAAATAGACCAATCAGGTTGCACTTTCCATATGATCCAACGGTCATGAATTTGCTGATCCAATGGCTGAAAATCGCGATCCATGTGAAGGGGCAACTGGCCAATCAGAAATAGCCAGCAAATAGGCCTTTAACGGCTGTATTAGGACAGCAGGGGCCCACGAGGAACTCTCTCCACCAATGGGATGGTGACAAGCAAAGAGCATTCATCGTATCCATGGCAGCAGGTGGCCCACGCGCTTGAATTCATCCTATCATAGCGAGACAACACCTTCAGCCTTCAACGGACACTTTACATTTGCTGGGTCCCATGCGACATTCCTTCAACCAATTAAATGGCAACAGCCATGACAGCTTTAACGGCTCTTTTCCAGCTAGGCGGGTCCCACGAGAATGTTTTCTCCAATAAGAGTTCGACAAACAGCCTCGTTGACTGAAAATCAGGAAAGAGAATTTCTCATATGCCCAATCGTCCTCCGCCACGTCAGCATCTTCATCAAGAACTAATACCAGCCTCCTGAAACCCTAATCTGACCGGAAAGTGACATCGGAAAAACGAGTATCCACCGGAAAAGCGTATTCGAGCTGTAACTCACATAATACTCAACGAAAATTGAAGATTTTTATATCCCTGAACTCGTGAGCTCATCCTCTACAACTCTATACGAACAAAATCATCTAAAACGAACTCGAACGAAAACCCAGTAAACAAGTTCGCTAAGCAAACAAGTACGCTAAAGCCACCAGAAGTCCGCTAAGGCACCTCTGAAGTCCGCTAAGGACTCATGTTCGCTAAGCACTGAACAAGTACGCTAAGACAACTTCAAGTTCGCTAAAAACTGATGAAGTCCGCTAAGAGGAGAACAAGTCCGCTAAGACTTGAACAAGTCCGCTAAGGCAATCTTCAAACCTTCAAACACAGTTGGAGAAATCTGGAAAATAAGATGAACATGAAGAACTTACTTGTGAACTTAAATCTGCCCAAAAATGAATGAAAAACCCGTAATGATGCACGAAATATGAAGCTAAACCATTCACGAGACTATTGTGGCCACCAACAACCCATAAACAGCAGCTAATCGGATCAAAACAGTCTTCAAATTTCTGCAAATCTTCAAGAACACGAAGAACACACACTTACACCGTCAGTGTGTGTTTTTCCAGATCCGCTCAAACCGTTGAGATTCAGACGAAACGGATGCTTCCAATGGATCCGGAACGCGTTTTCCACTGAGAATCATACCTCACTTCATCCGAAAACATGAAGAATCGCCCAGAAAATGAAGAATCAAGCTCCAAAATCTTCAAAAACTCCAAATACGGGAAAACCCCAAAAGTTACGAAAAAATGAGCTCGGATCTTCAATTTTCTTACAGATTTGAACAAGTAGAAGATAGAATCACATCTAAATGAACTCCCAAACATGAATCCATCATCCATATCATCAGAATCCATCCAGAAATGAAGAAAAATAGAAAAAAGTCTCTAAAAAATAAGTTTTCTCATCTTCACCATTCAAGCTCAAAATGTCAGATTCGAGTGACCAGATTCACGGTGAGATTAATCTGATCGGTACCCGCTCTGATACCATTTGTTAGGACCGATTTTCACTACAAGAATCTCGATCTTGAGCAAGAACATGTTCGGATGAGAAAAACTAAAAAAAACAAATGTAAAAGATGATGATGATGAATCAAAGGATAATCAAACATAAGAAAGATGATGAACAACTCGAATGAATTCATTTAACCGAATGATTAGTTACAAGAAATCATGAAGAACACACAATCTCTCTCTAGAATCCATGACTCACTCTCTCTGTAGAATGGAAATCTCACACTCTACAAGAAAAATCATCATCTCCACATTCGGAGACTCCTTTACTTGTAATGGGCACCCTCACTATATATAGTGAGGGTGACTGACAACAGAAAAACATGACGAATGAACGAAATTACAAGTAAAGTAAATAACATAAATATAAATTAGAAACAAAGTTATCCGAAGCTTGACTCGTTCGAACCGATCTTCCGTTGACTTTTACGTTGACCGTTGACCCGAACGGTTGACTTTTCCGGAAAACGGTCTTCGGTCCAATCTCGCAAGCCTCGAGCATCACAACCCGCGTCTCTGAATCAATTCACATGGATTCTTCAGTCGAATGCTTCGGTAAACAGATTTGATGGCGTCAGTCACATAGATTTTAAGTTCCAACAGAGTGAGATATGGTTTATATATTAATCGTCAAATCATTTAATTATTTAAAGTTTAACCTAATAATCCAATCTGGTAAGCCTTAAAACCGGTAGATTTTTCCATCCTAATCAAGTCTAACTTGGAACATATTTACGGATGCATCAGTGTTAGAGTAAAATTAAACATTGTAACATCCCACATTGGTGGGGAGGAGAACTAAGCACCGCTTTATAAGGATGTGGATACCTCCCCTACCAAGACGCGTTTTAAATCCGTGAGGGGCGGATGCCTGAGGGCATGCCGGTTACCAAAGCGGATAATATCTTGGTTGCGACTGGCGTGGGTTGTTACAAATGGTATCAGAGCCAGGTGTTAGCCAGTGTGCCAGCGAAGACATTGATCACCTAAGGGGGGAGGATTGTAACATCCCACATTGGTGAGGAGGAGAACTAAGCACAACTTTATAAGGGTGTGGATACCTCCCCTATCAAGACGCATTTAAAATCCGTGAGGAGCGGATGCCTAAGGACATGCCGGCTGCCAAAGCGGAAAATATCTTGGTTACAACGGGTCTGGGCTGTTACAGAGTGGATGCCTGAGGACATGTCGGCTGCCAAAGCGGACAATATCTTCATCCTTGTGGTTGATTTTAACTTTTACATCCCAGACCTTCTTTGACATTGTCACTAAGGCTCTGATAATGTCGAAACCTCTTTAAAGCCGAATATGTGTTATGTTTGCATGTTTTGTTTTGGTTGCATGTATTAACCTGTTTAACGCGCCAACTAAAACTCCAAACCAAGTTTTCAATGGTTAAAACCCTTTTTCAATCAATTAAGAATGAGTCATAAATTATTTACGACTTAAAACAATAACCAATTTCATTCGACTAAGATCTCGAATTTTTTGATCCGTAAAATCGAATGATAAAATTAATTGGTTATAACCTTGTGACACCTAGTCATTTAATAATAAGGTTATTCAATTGACTGTCCCGAGTGAGATATGGTTTATATATTAATCGTGAAATCATTTAATTATTTAAAGTTTAACCTAATAATCCAATCTGGTAAGCCTTAAAACCGGTAGATTTTTCCATCGTAATCAAGTCTAACTTGGAACATATTTACCGATGCATCAGTGTTAGAGTAAAATTAAACACTGTAACATCCCACATTGGTGGGGAGGAGAACTAAGCACCGCTTTATAAGGATGTGGATACCTCCCCTACCAAGACGCGTTTTAAATCCGTGAGGGGCGGATGCCTGAGGGCATGCCGGTTACCAAAGCGGATAATATCTTGGTTGCGACTGGCGTGGGTTGTTACAAATGGTATCAGAGCCAGGTGTTAGCCAGTGTGCCAGCGAAGACATTGATCACCTAAGGGGGGAGGATTGTAACATCCCACATTGGTGAGGAGGAGAACTAAGCACAACTTTATAAGGGTGTGGATACCTCCCCTATCAAGACGCATTTAAAATCCGTGAGGAGCGGATGCCTAAGGCCATGCCGGCTGCCAAAGCGGAAAATATCTTGGTTACAACGGGTCTGGGCTGTTACAGAGTGGATGCCTGAGGACATGTCGGCTGCCAAAGCGGACAATATCTTGGTTGCGACGGGTCTGGGCTGTTACAAATGGTATTAGAGCCAGGCGTCTGCCATGTGCCAGTGAGGACGCTGGTCCCCTAAGAGGGAAGGATTGTAACATCCCACATTGGTGGGGAGGAGAACTAAACACTACTTTATAAGGGTGTGGATACCTCCCTTATCAAGACTCGTTTTAAATCCGTGAGGAGCGGATGCCTGAGGACATGCTGGCTGCCAAAGCGGACAATATCTTAGTTGCGACGGGTCTGGGCTGCTACAAATGGTATCAGAGCCAGTCGTCGGCCAGTGTGCCAGTGAGGACGCTGGTCCCCTAAGGGGGGGGGGGGGATTGTAACATCCCACATTGGTGGGGAGGAGAACTAAGCACCGCTTTATAAGGGTGTAGATACCTCCCATACCAAGATGCATTTTAAATCCGTGAGGGGCGGATGCATGAGGGCAAGCCGGCTTCCAAAGCGGATAATAACTTGGTTGTGACGAGCCTGGGCTGTTACAAATGGTATCAGAGCCATGCATCAGCCAGTTTGCCAGCGAGGACGCTAGTCCCTTAAGGGGGAGGATTGTAACATCCCACATTGGTGGGGGGGGGGGGGAGAACTAAGCACTGCTTTATAAGGGTGTGGATACCTCCCCTATCAAGGCGCGTTTTAAATCGTGAGGAGCGGATGCCTGAGGACATGTCGGCTGCCAAAGCGGACAATATCTTGGTTGCGACGGGTGTTGGTTGTTACAAACACCGCACTTGATGTTCAGGGTATCTTCCAAGGTGTGCGCATTGGAGTAAAGTTCAACATCGTGCGCGCACACTGACCAATGAGGACATCTATCATTTTCGTTTCGAGTCCTTAATGTATTGGAGTAAAGTGCAACACCATACATCTAGTCACTCGTAGACAAAATGGCACAGATGAGGCTAAACGTATGTCGCACATTTATATGCGAAAACCTCATAAACGGGAGTTGTAACTGGTATTCACAAGAGACAATCGTTGTCCATCCAATTACTTAATTGACTGGTGATTGCACTTAACGCTGCCTTTGTTGGTCAACTACTAATTGGGTTCCCACTTTCCTATTCAATATTTGCTTTCCATCTTTGAATACGAATACAAACATCGCAACACTAAAACTAATTGCCTATTGTTTCAGATGGCTATTCCTCCCACTAATAACGAGGTTTTTCAGCTCAAGTCTCTCCTTGACTAAGAGAAACTTGATGACACCAACTTTCTTGACTGGCATCGCAATCTGAAAATCGTCCTGCAAATGGCCAACAGGCAACATGTGTTGGAAGCGGAAGTGCCCGCAGCACCTGCGAATAACTCCGCAGCTGCTCATGCTGCACATGAGGCACTGAGGAAGGATGCCAACTCTGTGATGTGTCGCATGCTGGCCACCATGTCTACTGAGATTTAGAAGAGCATGGTAGACAGGACTCCATTTCATATGATCAGGGAACCTAAGGGCATGTTCGAAACCTAGGCCTGAAAGGAACGTTATGAAACGGTTATCAAATTGATCACCTGTCGCATGCCTGAAGGCACTCCGGTCAGTGCTCATGTCCTTAAGATGAAAGGGTTCATCGATCGCCTCACGAAGCTCGACTACGTAATTCCTCAGGAAATGGCGACGGACTTGATCCTTCAAATGCTTTATTTAATTTAAGGCAATTCCATTAGGGATTTCTACCTTAGTAGATGGAAGACCAACCAAATCTCAATTTCTAAAGATATAACTTAATTCTTTCAAGCGATCGACGAAAGCTTTCTTTCACAGGCGGATCAGTGCTCTGATTCTAATTATTCTATTTTTCAAAATGAAAAGCTTTACCTAAAAAGGAGGGTCTCGCGATGCTTCTTCACCCCAGGTCACCAACCAGTGAAAGAGTCTAGGTTATCCAGTTCTAATAACCTAAATCCCTATAGCCAAGGCTCTGATACCAGTCTGTCACACCCCAACCGACGACGGAAAATGTCGGGGCGCGATGATTGTCCAGATGCACATGACAACTAAAATAAGTTGTAATACTTAAACATGCCCTTTTTCATTAATCAATTTAAGATATTGTACAAGAATATTAAACATGCAATACTACATATCAAACTGATTTAAAGTCTTTAATCAAGGTCCAGCAATCCTAGCGTGATCACAACATAGCTCATGTATAGGTTCCTGCAACATGTGTAAGATAAAGTGTCAACTACAAAAGTAGTTGGTGAGTAAACACATGTTTAAATAATATAAGTATACTTTCAATACCAGCGATATATGTCTAACCAGATACTTTCATATGTATAGTCAAACAAGTAGTGAGTTAAAGCCAATGAATGAGCGCATCAAACCCTAGACAACTAGGCTTCCAATCACAAGGCGCTACACGCGAAGCATGCCAAGTGGGCTGTCAAACCAATAGATCTATTACTGTCACCCCGGCTCGGTGTGTTAATGAGTACACTTCGAGATAAAGATAGTAACAGTGCTAGATCAAACCAATCACAATAATCCACACATATTTAACATACATAGAACGTATCAAATCAGCATATAATCGCGTTTGTGTTTTAGAGAAACGATTTTGAATAAAGATACATGTTACACCCCAAAATGTTTAAAATAGGAGGTTTGTGAATACTCACTACTCAAATCATCATTTGAAGGAGTCACCCTTCTAATGATAACAAGAGTTGATATCGCATCACATCCCATAATATTAAAAGAGGGGGTTTAGTGGATACTCACCTGATAAGTAGATCGGAAATGAGAGATAGAACCAATGTGAGAGATACCAATCTGAAGATTATCCTAATGAAACGAACATGCTAAATGAATATAGGAAATGATAATGATTATGGTTCTAAGGAGACGAGGAACTTAAGGAGTGTTATGTCTTATTTGATCAAAAGACCATTTTACCCTTTATTGGTAAATTAGGGTTTTGGTAATTTATTTAATAATTAATTCATTTATCACTTTTGAACTCATATATACTTATTATATGTATAAATATGTTCTAAGACCAAAAATCAAGTTTTAATACTTTCCGGTTTGTTTAATATTTAATAATCATATTCAAAACCCTAATTTTGAAATAATTATCAAATAAATAGTAAAATCTTTTATAAAATTAAATAAAATTAGGGATTTTGCTTAAAATATTATTTTATAATATTTCATAAAAGATTAGCCCTAAAATAAATGTGTTTAATTGATTTTAGCAAAGCAACATCGTGAAAACCCTAATTTTGACGTATTTATTAAATAAATACCAGAACATTTTATAAAATTGTAAAAACTTAGGGTTTTATTCATTATGATATATTATAATATTTCTAAAAATAGTAAACCTAAATTCAATACCTTTTACTCAATTTGGGCAGAACAACAACCCGAAAACCCTAATTTTGACCGCTTTTTAGATAAAATACCAAACCTTTCCAAAACTTAAAATTAACTTAGGGATTTCTTAAAAAACATTACTTTAGGATTACCTACAAAATTCAGACCCTAATTCCAACCCGATCACCCGATTTTAGCAAAACAAGCTCAAGAACCCTAATTTTTATACATTTTTAGAAACAATACTTAGACACAATATTAACAAAAACTGAAATAGGTTATTGTAGATCATACCTAAGGAAGCTCAACTGCAAAATCTCAGCTTCTAACACTTCGTCGTTTTGCCGAATTGAACCGATGAAGTTTCTGGGTCGTTTAGGGTTTTTGAGAGGAAGAATTGAGAAATTTGTGAGATTGAATGGATGTTAGAGCATGTATTTATACCCGTTGAGTTCGTCTATGGAGCCTCCAGGTGGCTATGGTGATAATTCACCCAAAAACGACGCGTAGATGGTGGAAATTGGGCTGCAAGAAAGGGAGACGTGGATGAAATGGAACCAAAACTTGATTCTGTCCACTGGAGCTGGTCGCCGACCGCTAAAACTTTGGACCAGATCTCGCCGGTCCGCGACACCCACTTTTTGACCAGGTTTGACCATTTTACAATTTCAGCCCCTATAGTTCAGTTTTATCCATTTTAACCCCTGAACTTTCATAAAGTTATTATTTTATGCCCCAAATCTTTCTAAAATATATTTTTAATGATTTCAAACTTTGGGAAAAAAATTTAGAATTTACGAGACCCTCGGTTATTACTGATTTGCGTGAAAATGTAACTTTTTATTTGTTTGATCTCGTTTTAACTCGATAGCCTCTAATATTTTACAAGAAACTTATATTAACCTTATATAACGTTAAGGAACATAAAAAAATATGTTTTTAGAAATTTACGTGATTCCCGGTTATTAACGGATTTGCACAGAAAACGATAAGTTCATTTATTTGCATTTTAATTAACAAAATTGATCTAGAATTTAACCAATTGGTTTTTAATGTTATAAAATGATTTTAGAATGTTCCAAAGTATATATTTTGAGGTAAAATTCCCGAGATTACGAGTAAACGATAAATTGAATACCAAAATCACGTAATAACCGAAAATCGCTTTATTTTCGTTTTAATCAAATCGTTTAACCTAAAACCTTGTATATTTATTATTTTGTTTTCAAAAATGATTATGGAATATCCCAAATATAATTTATATGTATAATTTAGATGAATTCTTCCGGTAATCGTTAAATCAAAATTCGATTTGCGTGACAAGTTCAAATTCGGGTCGAGTTTTGTAAATGGGTTGGACACAGGTGTTACAGTCTCCCCTACTTCAGGAAATTTCGTCCCGAAAATAGAAGAGATAGAAACGAAAATAGAAGAGATAGAAAGAATATATCAATGGTGTAGGGAATTTGATACAAACAAACAACCAATGGTTAATTCTAATTTCGATTCCTAATTCATTTTTAAAGTATCTTTGATGTTTATATATAGGGTGTACCGCAGCTAACCCACCACACCTATAATACTTTAAAAATGCGTTAGTAACTTACGGAGAACTACCATTTTCCAAATAACGAATGAACTTATGATCGTAATAATAGAGATTAAACAACATTAGATACGATGGAGTGTGATTACATGATTATCCGTAACAATCAGATTTATAGATTTGATTTATCACCGTCTCCCCTACTTCAGGGAAGAGACCGGTGGTATATGAGAAGAGTGGTGGGGGTAACATGATTTACTTTTAAATTGTTGAAACTGATATTTTGACATTAAGTCAAGAACATCATTCCACGCAATAAAATGGGATCACAGATTTCTTAACGAGAGAACAGGTCGAGTACTGGTGAGCTAAATGGGTAGCGAGCCACATTCAATTCACCTACGGGACGCGAGGTCTTGTTAATAATCTGGATTAGAAATTGGCTAAAACCCAAAATTAACGCCTATGACCAAAACCAAATGTATGCTAAGCTAGCATCACACACAAGTGGTTAGGTGTAGTACGTATAAGTCTTGGACTGGCCAGAGAAATCAGAGATACTTTTTGATCTAGAGCAAATTCAATCATTGCCATTTAAGGCGGCGATAATGTGAGAGAATCGTTTTTAACGGAGATATTTGATTAATTCATTTGAGGAAAAGATAGTGATATAACACGAAATTATCATTTAGATGAATCGGCATTCAAATGATAATACAAATTGACCACTTGATATCGAAATGCAGATCATTATGTGAATGAATCACCATTCGAATGATAATGCAAACTGGATATTATAATCTTTCCTTTATTAAGATTAATAAGGGAATCAAGACCAGATTAAATCATGGTTTTGAGAATGTTCATGAATTACTAACGGATAATTATTCCGTATTGGGATAGCATTAATATCGAGAATTGATCTTGAGGAGATAGGTGATTTTGTGAATTCTCTCGAAGATGTCGCTAATATAAGAGCTTCGATATTTGGTGATGAGTCTATCAGACTGGTGATGTACATTCGAGATGTATCATCTTTCATGAATGGTCATTTCTCAAATTGAGGAACTAGATCGAAAGAATTTTGATGAAGTGGCATTGCAACATGAATGCCACATACTCCTTGCGTAAGTAGTTACGGGTTTTGATGAAGGACACGTGTCTCTAATTTATTGGATGACGGTTAGTCAAGTCTGGATTATCTGAACGAGGAACGAATTCTACGTGATGTTTGAGACACTCAATTCAATGATGACGTTTGGTCTTCTCGAGAGGTGCAAATATGTCTGTCAGGGATTGAGTTGCAATTAAGGATAACGAAAATTGAGGGTAATAAGTTTATTGTCCGCTGATTAATCATAATGAGAGGTTTAAGGGTAATGAATATAAGAAATGATTGAGTAAATAGGAGGACAATAAGCAAAGAGTTATAAAACTCATATTCTGATATATAAACAGGATGAACATCGATTGGAAAGATTACAAATTTTTATTACAAGGAAACCGATTTATTCAAGTATTAACAAAGTCCAAACGATCTTCAATCATCGTTACTTCTTCCTTCAGATATCATCCACGGCAAAAGTAGTAGTTGCTTGGTGTTTGATATTGTTGCTTCACAGGAGGGTTATCAGCGGCCAGCTGGGGACATGTGTATGGTAGGTGACCAAAGTTTTCACAATGGTAGCAATAAAACATGGAGGAGAAAGTATTATGGATAGCAGCAGCGATTTGAATGGGTGTTGGTGTCATAGGTTGAATTTTTTGGAGGCTGGGCTCTTGGTGGCAGATAACAGGTCTTCTGGAAATGACCATATCGGTTACAGTTATAGCACCTACGACAAGGCGAGATCACTGGGTGATGATGATGACATGTGTTACACAATGGGTAAGGTCCAAAGTAAAGTTTCTTGGTCGATCGAGTATCGGGATTTATTTGAGGAGCAGGAGTAGCAGGAATAGCAGCTTTTGCAGGTGTGGTCGTCTCATCAAGATGTTTAGCCTTCCTCTTCCTTTTCTTGGTTTTGGCAGCGGGACGTTTGATGACTTCTAATCCTTGAGGTAGTTCAGTGGCATCATTGCTGACAAATTTATCGTTGAGGGTTTGTCGGAAAATGTTGGAGATGAAAGCTACCACTTGTTGAGAAATTTGTCGGGCCATTTGTTGATCGTCAGGATTCATGCTAATGGAAAAATGTTTAGGGGACAAGGGATAATCAATTCAGGATTATGAAGACGAAATATTTATAAAACATTTGAATTTAGAAATCACGAGATTTCAAATATGGAATGGAAAAGAAATCATGTTGATTTAGTAAAACATAATGGAATGGCTTTCGTTCCTCGATTGAGAAACTACAACCCGTGACTAATCAGAGTTAGTTGGGATCTGTAGCAGTAATTAACATGTTTTGGCCTAATAGGTTCCAACACTCTCACCAAAGACTTCTAGGTAGGCATCACGGTCCAAACAGTTGATCAGGTTTTATACGCAATGTCTGCCTAGATAGACCTCCGGCTACCGGTGCCTTCCCCCTTCCAGTTACTACATGTCTACTGCTAGGAACCTAACTCCGACGGAATTTTCAAAATCAGAATTTTCAAAATCCTAAAATGGCACGTAAGGCACCATTACTAAGGATAGAGGCTAGGAAGCCAGAAAGGATTTGCGTACATGTGTGTGTCACGTGTTAACGCAAATAAGAGATCTAAGAGAGGCAAGTTTAAGCGGCATCTAAAGACATAATATAAAATAGGCATGCAGACATGAGTTAATCATGCATGACACCTAAGGCATATAGTCTAGGTTATCCAGTTCTAATAACCTAAATCCCTATAGCCAAGGCTCTGATACCAGTCTGTCACACCCCAACCGACAGCGGAAAATGTCGGGGCGCGATGATTGTCCAGATGCACATGACAACTAAAATAAGTTGTAATACTTAAACATGCCCTTTTTCATTAATAAATTTAAGATATTGTACAAGAATATTAAACATGCAATACTACATATCAAACTGATTTAAAGTCTTTAATCAAGGTCCAGCAATCCTAGCGTGATCACAACATAGCTCATGTATAGGTTCCTGCAACATGTGTAAGATAAAGTGTCAACTACAAAAGTAGTTGGTGAGTAAACACATGTTTAAATAATATAAGTATACTTTCAATAACAGCGATATATGTCTAACCAGATATTTTCATATGTATAGTCAAACAAGTAGTTAATTAAAGCCAATGAATGAGCGCATCAAACCCTAGACAACTAGGCTTCCAATCACAAGGCACTACACGCGAAGCATGCCAAGTGGGCTGTCAAACCAATAGATCTATTACTGTCACCCTGGCTCGGTGTGTGAACGAGTACGCTTCAACATAAAGATAGTAACAGTGCTAGATCAAACCAATCACAATAATCCACACATATTTAACATACATAGAACGTATCAAATCAGCATATAATCACGTTTGTGTTTTAGAGAAACGATTTTGAATAAAGATACATGTTACACCCCAAAATGTTTAAAATATGAGGTTTGTGAATACTCACTACTCAAATCATCATTTGAAGGAATCACCCTTCTAATGATAACAAGAGTTGATATCGCATCACATCCCATAATATTAAAAGAGGGGGTTTAGTGGATACTCACCTGATAAGTAGATCGGAAATGAGAGATAGAACCAATGTGAGAGATAACAATCTGAAGATTATCCTAAGGAAACGAACATGCTAAATGAATATAGGAAATGATAATGATTATGGTTCTAAGGAGACGAGGAACTTAAGGAGTGTTATGTCTTATTTGATCAAAAGACCATTTTACCCTTTATTGGTAAATTAGGGTTTTGGTAATTTATTTAATAATTAATTCATTTATCACTTTTGAACTCATATATACTTATTATATGTATAAATATGTTCTAAGACCAAAAATCAAGTTTCAATACTTTCCGGTTTGTTTAATATTTAATAATCATATTCAAAACCCTAATTTTGAAATAATTATCAAATAAATAGTAAAATCTTTTATAAAACTAAATAAAATTAGGGATTTTGCTTAAAAATTTTATATTATTTCTTAAAAGATTAGCCCTAAAATAAATTTGTTTAATTGATTTTAGCAAAGCAACATCGTGAAAACCCTAATTTTGACGTATTTATTAAATAAATACCAGAACATTTTATAAAATTGTTAAAAATTAGGGTTTTATTCATTATGATATATTATAATACTCCTACAAAATAGTAAACATAAGTTCAATACCTTTTACTCAATTTGGGCATAACAACAACCCGAAAACTCTAATTTTGACCGCTTTTTAGATAAAATACCAAACCTTTCCAAAACTTAAAATTAACTTAGGGATTTCTTAAAAAACATTATTTTAGGATTACCTACAAAATTCAGACCCTAATTCCAACCCGATCACCCGATTTTAGCAAAACAAGCTCAAGAACCCTAATTTTTATACATTTTTAGAAACAATACTTAGACACAATATTAACAAAAACTGAAATAGGTTATTGTAGATCATACCTAAGGAAGCTCAACTGCAAAATCTCAGCTTCTAACACTTCGTCGTTTGGCCGAATTGAACCGATGAAGTTTCTGGGTCGTTTAGGGTTTTTGAGAGGAAGAATTGAGAAATTTGTGAGATTGAATGGATGTTAGAGCATGTATTTATACCCGTTGAGTTCGTCTATGGAGCCTCCAGGTGGCTATGGTGATAATTCACCCAAAAACGACGCGTAGATGGTGGAAATTGGGCTGCAAGAAAGGGAGACGTGGATGAAATGGAACCAAAACTTGATTCTGTCCACTGGAGCTGGTCGCCGACCGCTAAAACTTTGGACCAGATCTCGCCGGTCCGCGACACCCACTTTTTGACCAGGTTTGACCATTTTACAATTTCAGCCCCTATAGTTCAGTTTTATCCATTTTAACCCCTGAACTTTCATAAAGTTATTATTTTATGCCCCAAATCTTTCTAAAATATATTTTTAATGATTTCAAACTTTGGGAAAAAAATTTAGAATTTACGAGACCCTCGGTTATTACTGATTTGCGTGAAAATGTAACTTTTTATTTGTTTGATCTCGTTTTAACTCGATAGCCTCTAATATTTTACAAGAAACTTATATTAACCTTATAAAACGTTAAGGAACATAAAAAAAATATGTTTTTAGAAATTTACGTGATTCCCTGTTATTAACGGATTTGCTCAGAAAACGATAAATTCATTTATTTGCATTTTAATTAACAAAATTGATCTAGAATTTAACCAATTGGTTTTTAATGTTATAAAATGATTTTAGAATGTTCCAAAGTATATATTTTGAGGTAAAATTCCCGAGATTCCGGGTAAACGATAAATTGAATACCGAAATCGCGTAATAACCGAAAATCGCTTTATTTTCGTTTTAATCAAATCGTTTAACCTAAAACCTTGTATATTTATTATTTTGTTTTAAAAAATGATTATGGAATATCCCAAATATAATTTATATGTATAATTTAGACGAATTCTTCCGGTAATCGTTAAATCAAAATTCGATTTGCGTGACAAGTTCAAATTCGGGTCGGGTTTTGTAAATGGGTTGGACACAGGTGTTACAGTCAAACAAACCTTTAGTTACTCTTCTAGTATTGGTTTCATGCCGTATTTCACTCAACCAGCCTCAAGTTTTTCTTTATATTCCTTCTTACGGTTATATCCTCTTTGATATGCCCTTCAGGTATAGGGGAGTAAGTAAGTTTTTCATTCCTTCCTTTCAATGCTTCCTCAATGCCTCTAGTACTGCAATATGAGGGAAAGCTCTAAGAGTAAGAATTCTAAATCCTATTACATCTATAAGATATAGAGGTAAACTCCTTCCTAGGAGAGTGAAGCAACGAAGGCTGGAAGTAAGAACTCTAAACTTTCTCTTTAGGTATCCCCATCCAGTGCATTTACTCCTTTCAGGATTAATTTCAATATGAACATTCTAGTTAAGACAGTGACCTAGCTTCACGGCATGTTAAAGTTGCTGAGGTTAACTTTCTTAACAACGACAGCAGTAACAACAAGGCCAAGGCGAACAATGTGCTCGCAATCCGGTCAATTGGTGTCAAGAAACCTGAGATTATCAAGAAGAAAGCGGGAAATAAGAGGAAGGGCAAGAACGCTACAGCTAGAAACTCTGGTGCACCGGTAAGAGCAAGTCCAAAGCATCGAAAGCACCGCCGCCAGACCAGTGCCAATGCTATGAATGCAACAAGATGGGGAACTAGAGGCGAAACTGCCCGGAGTATCTTGCCAAGGTGAAGGGAAAAAAGGCCGATGTTGGCACTTCTGGAGGTATATATATCTATAACCTCATGTTATTGACTACTTCATCCGATCCTTCAAAATATATGTATGACATACTTTACATTGTGTAGGGAAAAAAGGCCGATGTCGAACAATTTAAAAATTCTTGGTAGTATCGTCAAACAACTAGCTTGTTTTATTTTTCCCTGGCGGGATCCTGGATGGATACATTTTGCTTTGTTTGGATCTTCACATGCACAAGGTTTACGGTTTAAACTTGTTTGGTATGCATGGATTTTCAACTTTTGAAAATGGTTTCACCTGATTGTAAAAATTAGATTCAAACATAAATAACATGACTTTATACCTGGTATAATTGTTTTGATGAACACGAGATTAGTCCAAATGCAAATGTGAGGACATGTATTTTCGCATATCCCATTAAGGCGATGATATCTCTAATTCTTATAGTACTTGCTACAATGAGAATAATGACATATTATGATTCATAAAACCTTATGGTATAGGATCACTTAGCTCAACAATTCATCAAATCAAAAATTGAACTTTTCATGAAATCGCAACTTTCGATTTCGACATTTTGAACTTTAGGCTTTTGCTAAGTTCAAATGCTTGTTTATGAAAGTTCATATTACATGCTATAATGATCACATGTATGATCATGATATAAGCGCACTGAGACTTGCACGCGTGACCGTAATAGTCACAAAAATATATATATATATATATCTATACTACTATATAATACATATTGGTATAAGGGGTAGTTTAGTCATTAAATTCCTTAATTTTAAGACGCGTACAAAGCTTTATGCAAATTGTACAAGTGTTTAAAGCATCAATTATAAACCTTCAAACTTAAAAAGTAACAGCCCGTTCAAAAAATGAGGTTAATATAGGTATTAACTAAATTTGTTGTACGCATCACTGTCCTCGAGAATTGTTGTACGCATCACTGTCCTCGAGAGCTCCAAGAGCCGCCTTCATTATCCACGCTACTTCATCATCTCTCCCTTCGATTGGCTACAGAATCGGCTTCATCAAAGTCGTTCGTTCTATGGAAGGCCAGATCGCCAATCCTTCAAATCTCCATTTCCAATCGACGATTCACTTTCCGATGCTTAACCCTGAAGATTCAAACGGCGTTTAAAATCAAAATCTCCATTGATATCAAAACATCTCAACACGTCAGATCGATGCAACTTCATAGTGGTTTCCTCTTCGATTCGTGCGACGGGATTTGGTATTTTTTTGCTTGGACTTATGTTCTTCTTCTATATCGATTCTATACTACGTTTGAATCGTGTTCTGATCTGTCTTCTTGCAGATTCCTTCCAAGTTAATTTCTCTGGAGGGTTTTATCGGATTTGGTACATTTTATGCTTCGATTTATCTTCTACTAGATCGATTATGTGCTTCATTTGAATCGTGTTCTCTATCTTCTCGCAGACTTCGTTCGAAGTTATTTCTCTCAGGTACGAAATATAATTTTAGTTTTGCAATTCACTTGAAAAAGAAATATGCAATTACCAGTTTTGCACATTTTGATATGTTCTTGCCGTGAAATGTTCATCCTTCAGATCTGTTCTTGCCCTGAAATGTTCTTCAGGTATGAGTTTGGTTGTTTGGTGTGTAGATCATTATAGCATTAATACTGCTTATATTTCTTATGCAAGAAGGACATCCGCATGTTACATGTATAAACTAATATAGCTTTATAACTTAATTACAATCCATGGTGACCATATAAAGTGAAAAGATTAAGAACTTTCCTTTATACATTTTGGTTATATGTATGGGTTTTGTGTGTATGTATAATTGTTTATAACGATGTTTGTTTGTCTTGATGAAAAAGACACGGACTATTTCTGTATGTAGGTTATAATTCAGTTGTTTTAGTCTCAATTGCTCTATGTTCTGTCTTATAGTCAATTATGTTTCAGCTGTTTCAGCCCGAGTCATTGTATAAGTTGTTCTTCACTTTGTAGTTTTCATTACAGAGTTTTTCAGTTATTATGTTCAAACTATAATGGGTGTTGCAGCATTACCGAGACGTTAGGGACTTAGGCAGACAGGCAACAACACTTTCTTGGTAATCAGGACCATATTTGTTTACTCTGTAGCATTGATTGTAATAAACTGTTTTAATATAGGGTGTACTGGAGGCAATCAGGATCAGTTATGTTGGTTATCTCACCAGACGGACATTTTGCGAGTTGCTTTTTCGTTTTGGTGTTCTTTATCCAGATGTCCTGGATGGAAAGTATGGTTTTGAAATCCTTTATTTTCTGTCTTTTTTTCAATTTCATCTTCCAATTATTTTTCTGTTTTTTTACTTTATTTATTTTTATCGTGTACCTATGATGAGAAGGTTGCATGCCAAATGATGTTAGATAAAACGGGGTTAAAAGGCTACCAGGTAGCAACCTTGCCTTATCTTAACTTGTAGAGTAGAGTATTTTAATGATGACCCAAATGTGACAAAATCTTTTACATGAACATATTGGCCCAAACTGGACAAAAAGACCATTTTTTATGACTCATGTGTACAAAAGTACGATGACTAAAATGGACATTAAACATTTTTGGGTGTGTAGCTTGAGTAACGGGTCAAAATGATGATATTGTGTTAAACGGTTCAGAACTCATAAGTGGTTTAGATGGTGTTTATGGAATTCTGATTCTTTATAAGTTTGGTATCGTTTCTTTGCAGCCTTCACTTCCAGTTGTTGGTGTCACCTCCTCAACAACAGAAACAAAGCAACACCTGTGTAGAAAGATACAGTTAATCCAGGATATTGGGCTGCAGATCTTGGAGCTGATTTCATACCTAACTCTGCACCTGCAACCATTGACTTTGCTTATGTTCTTATTTATCCTGACCATTGGTAAGCTTTACTATTATTAGCACATGTGAGCAATTTAGTCGTCAAATGACCACCCAAAGTGATACATTTTGATGTTATATACAACTGACAGGTTCAATGTATTGGCTTTTAAAGGGTCATGTGCTATAAGCTCCAACAAAAAACCAAAAATTTCACTATTACTCATTCACTCTTTCTAATTTTATAAAATTAAACGATGTTTATGCGTGAACTACAACAAGGTATGTAATTATGTTTTCATCAAACATCGTGATTTTCCTTAAAATATGTGTTTATTGTCGTTAATGGTTCTCATGTAGTTTTGGAGCTCATGTAGTCAGGTTGGACAAGATTCACCACAGGGGATTAGGACTTAGGAGTAGATAATCTCATGGATGGCAAAAACATAGCTTATGCATGAAGAAACCTGGCAGCCCCCATCATCGAGCTGCATTATTAACCTGGTAATTTCATTATTTTTACAGTAGGGTCAAAGAATTAAGGTATGATTATTGAGGCTGAAGGTCTGTAAAGTTGTGTTTTGTGTCATTTCTTTATGTAGGAGTCTATCTTCACATTGGACATGAGACCCAAAAAGGTAAAAAAAAACATGAAGTTTTATGCAAAGACTTGATTTTAAATTAGTATGCTAACACTCGACTCACTATGGAACATATTTCCATGTCGTATTGGTTTATCCTTCTCAGGTTTGCATCTTTTTTGTTCTCCTTCTATTTTCCCTTTCATTTCCCGTATGTTTGTAGTTTTGATGTTTCTTCTTTGTTTTGTTTTGACGTTTGTAGTTAAAGTAACCGACAAACAAAGGTACAGATCTAAACAGGTGGGGGGGGGACTCCAATTTTAGTCTAAATTAAGGGTTGAAGTGAGTTAAAAACAGGTACGGATCTAAGTGATCTTTTACTACGCATAGTATACAATCTCAGTCCTAATTTCAGGGTTAAATTGAGTTAAATTTTGGTCAAATTCATGTTTAATCTATTCCTCTTATCATAATTTAATGGATAGTTTTAAATTCGAGTCACGTGGGGGTCATTGAGTTGATCATTTAACTTTCTAATGTTACAGGGTTAGATTTCAACAGCTTCTAAGAATTTAAGGCCCATATCAACCTGTAATTGCTCCTGAGATTCCAAACGTATAGTAAGTATCATAAGACATTACAATTACATTTTGGGTTTTCACGGTATACTAGAGTGAACTCATAATTGGTGTTGCTGATTTAAGTTGAATCTGTTTTGTAACATTTGTTTTATTTCATTGTTAAATCGGTTTTGTGGTCCATTCTTATGTATACTTAGTTTTTGACTCTTTTTTTGCTAAAGTTTGTGCTTATTTTACAAAAAATCGAAGCATCTATTTTTCTGACCTGCAAGTCTTATTGATGTCAGTTATTTGCTTCATTAATCCCAACTCATGATGCTTTTTAATTGTCCTTCCACTCTTTGTAGACCATTACTGTTGTCGTATGTTCTAACTTGTGTGGATGGTGGATATCCAAGCATGCTTTTTATATATGTTATATTATTTTATATTTTATTAGGATGTAGACTTATTTAAATCTTTTTCACTGTAATTGATGTAGTTTGCTTGATTGCCCATGAATCCTTTGCTCTATATTTTCTTAAAAATATGTTGTATTTAGTAGTTGACTAGAAATATGAATGTGTGTCTATTTGCTGGTGCATGAAACATGTATCAAAACTGCAAATAAGATATTTGAATGATGTGTCTTTTAGCTCTGGTAGAAAAGGCTTGATATACCTACAATTTTCAATAGAGCTTTAGAGAGATGGAAGAAAATTGGTTTTTAAATGAGGTTTAAAACTCTGTTTTTTTTTCAGGAAGACCCAACAATAACATTGGAGGGGTTTAATAAATCAAACTGGCTTATCGTAAACTGATTGTAGGGATTTAATAATTATCTTATTTAAGTTTGTTGACAAAAAATAATGATTTTCAAATTGGGAGAATGTAGTTTCTACTGCCATTGATTAATTTGTGGACACGTTATTTTTTTTTTTTGTAATTTTGATGGACATGAATTTTGTTTTACTAAATCTATTTTTGGTGCAAAATGCTTTTCTTTGGGGTATGTTTTGTGATTTGCATTTGAAGTTAATTCATAAATGGGAGCTTGCTTAGTAATGTTTTGATAAATATAATTGTTTGTTATTTGTTTGTTTACTATGCAGGTGTTTTCTTTGCAGTTTCTTGAAATACCCGTTATCAAATTATCAACGGGATGGAAAGCTTGGTGGAAGCTTCTCCTTTGGCGAAGCAGGTCCTGTAATTGCATACTAGCATTATAATGTACAGTTGGTGTGCGTTTTGCAAATAACATCTATGGTGGGTGTAGTTTTTAGACCTGGCTAGATGGAGCGGGGTGCGGTAACAGTCGAACTATTTTTATTTCCGTTTCAATTCATATGTTCATGATATTTGGCAATTGGATGGTGCAGTCAACCTCTATTTTGGCATGTTGCTGCTCCTTTTTTAAAGATATATAGTTATTTGCTTCAGGGGTATCGTTGTCAACAAGGAGCAAAAATCATGAAAGATATAAACCTTAACAGCCCTGATTCTCAAAATTTGAGATCATGGCACTCTTCAGAAGGCAAAGAAACCTGCATGGAATCTGTTGGCTCTAATATGTGCCCTATTATGAAAGTGGTGGATCGGGCTTATATATTTGTTCAAATCAATGCAAGGCAGTTGAGTTGATATTTGTAGCAAAAGATACAAGGCAGCGGGGTAGAGGTAGGTCTTTTTTTTGCAATTAAACATGTTATTAAATGTATAGATAAATTTGAGCACAAGCTCATCAATAACATATTTGTATTTGTTCCATGTTATGAATTTTATGACGCGATTCCAATATTCATTTAGTTTTGTTTTGTAATAAGTTATTAAATGTATTGATAAATCTGATCATAAGTTCAACAAATTATCAAGACCAATGCAATGAACTAAAATTGTATATTCATTTAGTTTTGTTTTGTAATAAGTTATTAAATGTATTGATAAATCTGATCATAAGTTTAACAAATTATTAAGACCACTGCAATGAGCTAAAATTGTGATAATTGACAAGTGAGAAAAAATGATTAAAAATATGTTTTGATAAATCGAGACATAAATAAACATCAAATAAAAATAATATTACTTTGAGGAAATTGTTGCTAATTGTGAAAGCACGAGTAAAACATCGATTTATAGTTTAGCGAAAACGTTTATTCTTTATTTCATTTTCAATCCACTTGTACATATAATGTTTGTCAAAGCCATGCAATCTCACAATTTTTGACTATTTTTCTCTGTTTTTCCATTAATCTTTCATTCGAGTTGTATCCTGTAAGTTCTAAGTTCTATAATCCGCCCTATAAACTGCCGCCGTCGTAGTGGGTTCACAGTTTGGACTCTCATCACGTGAAAGTTCACGGTCCCGTTATCAACCGTTTATTGTTGGCGTCAATGAACGCGCATACCGTATTATAATTTGACACCGTACCGCATCGCGCTAAAAAAACAAATACCTCGATAAATTGTCGTGCCACCATAACAAGCCCACAAATGACGAATAACACCTTATAAACCGTCGCCGCCGCAACGCGCGGGTACCCCGCTAGTATATATATATATATATATATATATATATATATATATATATATATATATATATATATATATATATATATATATACACCAAGGTTGAAAAAACGCTTGGCGGTAGCTCGGCGGTCGATCGGTGTTAAGGGATTAATAGGCGACTAATCGGGGGTTAGTTGGGATTAATAGGGAATTAATCGTCCTTAACATGATTAATCGGTGATTAATCGCTAATCGATTAAAGGCCGCTAAGCGCTTAGTCGGTGATTAATCAGAGGCTTGGCGGGATTTTTACAACCATGATATATACACATAGAACACCTTGAAAGTCTTTGACTACAATAATATTGTACTCATATCTGTGAAACCCTTACAAGCACCTATTGCTCATGACTTTAGGATAAGGTTCCAAGATGGAAACCAATGATACACGAGACTTATGATATGCCAAAGATCACTACTCGCACCTCACACCCATAAATTGTCTTCTTCTACTCACTTGCATACTCATAGCCAGTTCCAAGATGAAATCTTGCGGTATACTGACTTGAATAACAATTATCCATATTCGGATCATTAGAGATCTGAATTAGCTTTCAAGAAACATGTATTTTATAAGAAACGAATGGGTAAATGTAAGTCAACTCTTGGACACATTCAAGACTTATTAGACGGACATCTTTTCATCAACAAAAGGTTGTTGCTTTAATGAAAACATGATGGCATTCCAAATGACTATCAACTTCCATTGAAATTTAATGACGATTTCAGTTGTTTGAAATCCTCCCTCATTAATTGGTCATTTAATTATATTATCAATCACAAATCAGACTTTATATTTAGATATGGTAGTCACCATTGGGCCAAATGCCCAATCCCTTTCAAACATAAAGATGATCGTATCAAGTATACCATCAAACTCAAGTAGTTTGATTTCATCTTACGGTTTCATGGACAAACATGACATTTGGGTGTTGATCAATTTAGATTCATACTAAGTTTACGAAATTATCTCGTTTTTGGAAACAAAATTTAGATTTGCTGAATAATTTATTTAGCAAATTTATATATGTGAAGTTTGAAAGAAAAGGTGATTACGAGGATGCCTAGTCTACATAAAGCAAGTGGGAGCATCACCACTAATCCTGTCACACCCCCAAATTAACCACTAACGGAGTTTATACCGTTAAGGGGTGCGAGCAAACCAGGACCACAACCATTAGTTACAATTACTAAACGAATCAGAGTAAAGTCCAAATGTTCATAATAAAAAAAAACAGTTTAAAGTACGCAGCGGAATGAAAACATAAGTATCTTAGCACTAACCACGTGCTTAAACTATAAAACATAAATCATTGTTTAAAAATCCCAATTCAGTTTAAAATAAAAGAAAGACGTCTTCTTGTGCCATGCCAACCCGCTCCGGATACTCCTCAACGATCTGCAAAAGTGAAAACCACACAAGTGTCAACCTAACGGTTGGTGAGTTCACGGTGGGCTTGTCATGCAGTGGCCCGGTCTCATAATTATAATCGTGTCAACATTCATTTATGAAATATTTATTTGTGAAAAGCATTGCTTAGTGATATCCATCATCATAGTTTCATGGTTTAGTAAAAGAAATGTCCGTAACATACGTTATCGGGTACGTACTAGTCTTGTATAGTTAAAGTGCTCAACCGATATCGCGGGTAGCTAATCCGTTGTTCCATGCACTAAGGAAGTTTGTACCAAAGCTGACTTATATTGTAGTGGCAGTGCCATCATGTTTTGCGGACCTACGTCATCGCGGATTTGCCTCCCCCGTGTCCTCTCGGGATCACGGTCAGATAGGCTGATATTGTACCTCCGTGCACTCCCCGTGCCACGGGGCGGAGTTTGTCAAACTCCAGTAGATCTACCCAACATCCCCTCGCTTTACAATTAATGGTACAATTTAGTTGAGGACTTTTTCAGTTATAAGGCAATCCTTAGAAATCATGTGATATCATGTGGTTTAGACTTTAACCTACACTAGCCATATTAAAACGGTTTTCCTTTGGGTTCTCATGAATCCCGAAAATATTTCCAGTTTCGTTTTTAGAAATGGTTATTTAATTATTTCACAAGTGACTCCCATAAAACACTTCAAGTTCATCAAGTGGGTGCCGAGCACTCCTAAGTTTTCAAGTTCATCAGAGAGGTGCATAGCACTCATAAGATTGTCAGCATTGTTTTTCATTAAGTTATTCAGTGTGACCCAAACGGGTTCACGGTAAATGGGTTAGTGACACTCACCTTTGGTTGCACTGCTACACTTGCTAAGTAATCCAAGTATTGTTTGCTTATCGAAGACCTAAGAACACGTTTAGGTCTTAAATATTAGTTTTGGTGTCTAATCTTTAACTTAACGTCACTATGGCCCATAACATATGTCACACCCCCAAAATACCGCTAACGGAGTTTATACCGTTAAGGGGCGCGACTAGACCAGGATCCACAACCATAGTTACAATTACTAAACGAATCAG
>JBCNJP010000025.1:19215247-19355607 GCA_039602395.1 Deinandra increscens subsp. villosa
CTCAAGAAAGTTAAATGATTCCTTAAATTAATCCATTAAAATGCTCATGTGATAACAGTAATCCACGTGCACTCCAAGGGCACAAGTTTTATCATGCATTCAAAATCACTTAAGTACTTTTGCTGTTCATGAGAAACACCAAAACTCATGAAACAACTTCAACAGGCAAAATCGAAACACAGGTCAAGAACATAGCGCATAATTCACCATTTTACTTATCAAGTTTGATCAATGACTTAATACTACTAAGTAGCACCTGAATTCTATGCTACATTGATGTTCTACTTTAGTGTTGGGATGTCGAACTTTAACGTTTACAGAAAATATTCGACCTGATCTAAACGGTTAGATGCAGAGTCCGAATTCTGCACAACGTGTTTGAATTTTATACGCTTTAAAAATAGCCATGAATATTTTGAAATATTCAAAACTGTCCGTAGTTGATCAAAATTATGGGATCATTTCTGAACTAAAACTATTCTGACTCTGAACTCAAACGGTTGACAACTTAGACTCACAGACCTCATTACGGAATGACGTTACGACGTAACTCACATCAAATTATCTTCACGGATTTTAATCATAAGAAACATTTGATTAAATGGTATACTCAATAGTATCCTTTGACCTGAGATACATATGCTACCTCCCGTTTGCCAAAGGCTATTCTTTGATTGTAGCTTAGCACTGTCGCGTAACTGCCAGTCATAACGGCTATTTTTGGGAATGGATTTGAAGCTTAGTGGGAGTTGTATGTAGTCAATATGGGATTCTATACTCTTGCACTAATCATGCAACAATTAGACATCGTGGGCCCTCTGGTAAGTTCCAAGTGTTAAGTTTAAGGCCTTATCCAAACTTACAGTGTGTTTGCTTGGATCACTTCGAACTGAAAACACGAGAAATACAAATGATTAAACCTTAAAGAGAATCAATCTAATCCATGTCTCTTGTTAGATTGATGTCTTATACAGAAAGGAACTTATGACTTAGAATTACCATAAGTCTATATCTATAACACGAGCTTATAGATATACCTTGGTGACTGACTTGAAGCGTCGTAACTGGTTGGGACAGTCATGTGTAGCTAGAGAACCTCTACCCGTTTCTTCAATTGTTGTCGACATCTGTCCAAGTGAGATTTTGTTGGATATTGTATGTCCAGACCCGACAACATCAAGAACCTGATCCAGTTAAGACCCGTAAGAGTTACACTGAGGGCAACGAGCTTAAAATCCGCTTAATTGATTAACCGGTATATCATGGAAATTAGTAATTAATCATTGTTTATTCTCAATAATTAAACATGTGATTAATTACTCATTTATCTTAAGCGATAAATATGCGGAACGCAACATTACAGGTTAACATTTACGGCATATTAAACGGATCAAATAAATGGTTATTTGAGTTCGTCGGTTCTCAGAATTATGACTAATATATTAATAAACTCGTTTTATTAATTAATCGTAACTAGTGGTTCGTTTTGGTGATTAGAGATTAGGAAACCCTAATCTTGAAATCCCTACTATCGCCGGCTCTCCTCTCTCGCGACCCCCCCTTCTCGCCGGCTCTCCTCTCACTCTCTCTCTCAAGACCTAGCTGCCGGCGACCACCGCCACTCGTCGTCTGGGGGATCATCCAACCACCACCGTCCTCAAACCAAGCTGTAGCCACAACCGCAAGCAGCCGCAACCGCAAGCAGCCGAGCCGTAGCCGCAAGAAGCGTAACCACAGCCGCAGTGTCCATTCCGCCTCCGTCCGGTGCTCGTCGTAACTGCCATCACTAGAATCATCGCGTACCTCGACGAATCGATTGGAGAAGTTTCACGATCTGCGAGACTATTGGATCCGAACGGTCGGATCGTTTTTCTGTGAAACCCTAGCGACTTGCACGTTGTTCCTCGGTGTCTTTAACGTCTGTTAGAACACCGCTCAAGTATATCTAAACTCGCTTTAGATTTAATTATTTAATTAATTATTTCGATTGTATTATTGTTAAATATGACCGCGTTCAGTTTTAACGCGATCAAGGTGTTTGTGTGATTTGGTGATCGTGATCTTGTTTGACACGATAACGACACTTTAGGGTTTACGCGTTTCAGTAATCAAATAGTTTAATTCCGCTGCTCAATCGAATTACTTGTTAATTCGATAAACTCTGATTTAATTACGCTCGGTCGGTAATGATTAATTAAATTGTAATCGGGTCATTTTTTTTATCGTCACCGGGCACCTGTATACCACTTTCGTTACCCAAAAAACTCTTGATTAGTTGTATTTCCGGCTTCCAACCTCAGAAAGTTGGATTCAATTTTCTCAAGCTCATTTTTCGGACATAACTTATTCATCACCCGAGTCTTCAGATCGTTCCACTGCATTGCAGCAACGACTGCTTTATCTTGGGATTGTAAGACGGAGTCCCACCAAAATAGTGCTCCACCAACAAAGGAATGAGCTGCATATTTCATAGCTTGATCTGCACGGCATTCACTAATGCCAATGACGGCTTCCATCTCTCGGACCCAGCGAATGGTCAAACAAGCATCTCTCTTTCCTTTGAACGAAGGAGGCTTGCATCTAATAAAGGATTTGAACGAACAGCCTCGATCTGCATCCGCATCAGCACCATTGTTTCCACCGTTAGCTCCACCAGCACCAACTCCACCTGCTCCAGCGGCTCCTTGAAGCTGAGCTATTAGGTTAGGCAATGCAGCCTGGAACACGTTTGCGACTTCCGCAGCAATCGCGGCTCGTTGTTCCTCAGTAAAGATGTTTCCTCCTCTAGCATTATTGGGTTCAGGATTTCCTCGAGCACGCCTCCCAGAACCCGCTGGTCTGCCGTCTCTTCTATCGTCTTGTCCTTCCCTTACCATGATCTACAGATATTTCTGAATTCATGTGAATTCGAGTCTCTAAATTTTGAGGGCATGATGATTAGATAAGTGTAGACGTCATACAATTACATAGTCATGATGCTTTCAAAACCCAGTTACTTTCATCACATTCCTCCCTAGTGTTTATTTCTAATTCAAACCGGTCTACTTCCCGCATTTTGGCCACATAACAGTTAGTACCTAGATACATATATATGGTTAATACTTTACGGCAGTAGCTAATTGCAATTGGGTACCTACCAGATATACATATCCTTGGTCCTACTTATTATGTTCCTAATGCAACTTCGTCCTTTTATGGGCACAAGCTATTCTGCTGGCATTCTATCTTATTTGACTGATTTCCCAGAGTCCTAGTTTAAGTATAGATACTTCTTTTAGTACCTAAATCTTTTAAACCAAGGCTCTGATACCAACTTGTGACGCCCACTCCCAGACTTGGCTCTAGAAGGGGTCATGCATCAGATTTACTCATGAACACAATGTACAACAGAGATAACTAAAGCAGCGGGAGTTTAAAACTTTTACTTATTTATAATGCCAAGTACAAGTAAGATAAAAGTACTACAACGGTTATCTATAACTATGAAAGATAACAGTTATTAGATATGCATCTATCTACATTACTTATGCCAGCAGCCTTATAGCTTCCTTCCAACAGCTTGCCCACCTTACTCTGCTTAAGCCTTAGCCTTTCCCTTTATGCTTGGATCCTTAACATCACCTAATACACATACTTTAAAACGTCAGCTTACGCTGGTGAGTTATATGTTTATTCTAAAAGCGTTACCTTTTTCTTGAATGTTTATTCCAACGCTTGGGCCTAACGGCCTCCTTTTAGCAAACATTTATTAGGTATAAAATATAACAGCGTTATACCAAAACACTTAACCATTTATACATTCAACTAAGCATTGTCTATCGCAACCACGTTAGTTCCTCGGGCAACTGTCGCTACCTGAATACCATTTCAAGATTAGAGTAACCGTCGTTACTCTGGAGAATCGTCATTCCCCGCTTTTAGTTGTACAACCACCATTTCCCATTTTCATTTAGACAATATTTGTTTAGATCAAAACCTTTTTAACCTTTTAAACCCTTTCAAAAACTCCATTTAAATAACCTTTGTATTTGGACTCATAACCTTTTCAATACCAGTCCATCACCCGTATATGGAATAAGCGTTCATAAATGTAATGTTATTGGTCTCGTTTTAACCTCAGCGAAACCTATACTGGACTGAATCAATAACATTTCCTATTGTATTACGGGTATTTATATATAGGAAGTACCGCAACGTATCCACCACACCTTAAATACAAACAGATATGATATAGGATCATCCCAGTATAGATTACATCTTATAATTACAACAAGGCCAATAAGATTATTTTTATCCGACACTTATTCACAAACGCAAGTTTAGACCAAACGTTTACATATTCCATTTATCAAAACTTTATATAAAATTTCATCCTTTATATTACCCGTTCATTATAGCCTTCCCGAAGATAATTTATAACAGGTAATCGCAACTTAAAGCAATTTTAGGCATTAAAACATTTCACGTATGTGTATCAACACAAATAGGTAAAAGGAATTTCAAATACTTTGCAAGTAAACAATTGTATGTATATCAGCCTGAAAATAATAGAACATTTAAAACATTTAAAAGTGGGCTCATAGAACTCACATTATTCTCTTAAGCAATTTAATTCAATCAGAACCTCTTTTACGCCTTCCAATTAAACCTAATTGCGTATTGTATGATGTTAACGCAAGGTTTTATATAATAAACACTTCTTATGTTTCTTTTAACTCTTTATTAATTTAATAATACTTAGTTATTAAGCTTATCCCTTTTAAAGGTCAAATGACCAAAATGCCTTTTAGGCCGTTATCCTTTTCTTTTAATGATAATATGAAGACACGTATTCCTATAAGTAGATGCTCACTCCGGGATCGCCTAGTGGGGTATGCCAGGTCCCTGTTGGGATTTATGTGACGCCACCGCTTTGCCAAAAACCCCAGTGTACAGGCGCCTACCCTTCCGGTTCGCACGAACTTCTAAATATCCGATTAACTTGGTATTTTAAATACTTTATCATTTATACATTTTAACTATATATATGCTTATTATATATGTAAACATGGTATTATACCAAAAATCAAGTCCCCATACCCTCCGGATTATTTTATATTAAATAATCTTATTTCGAAACCCTAATTTCCCGTTTTTCTCGTTTCTGGTGTGTGTTGAGGTGTACTTAAATTATGGCTATATTTTTTAAACCTTTTTTGGCAGTTTTAAGCTTTTATATTTATAATACCTGATTTACTTGACAACTACTATTTCACTATATTACACGGGCAAGTATACCCATCGTGGAGCAGTATAGCAGTGGTAAGTTGAATCGGGGTCGAGACAATGGAAAATGAGAGTTCTGAATACTCAGTCCGCTGTTATCATCTAGCCACATCTAATTTTAGTTTTAAGAAAAGAAAGGAAAATAAACTAATATAAAAGAAAGATAATAAGATGGTGTTTAAATAAATTCAAATCGAAGTTAATATTACTTAGGAGAACTTATCAGTGTTTTAGGAAAGTTAAACAGTTTCTTATATCCTCGCTTAAGATTGTTCACTGGCAGAAAGTTTACCACCTTTCGGCACATTTTAGTTGACCACCATCCAACTGCTAATCGTCTACGAGGAGTACGAATGTCGAGGGAAGGTGCTTCCGGTGACCAAACAAAGTGGTGTAATGCCACTTAATTGTAGGGCTCCTTGGTTGGGAACCGTTACACTCGACACGCCGTCATGAACCAGCAGAGGAACAACCCTGCGTGCCGGATTATTTTATTATAAAAATGATCTTTTTAAGGGACTAAGGTTCGTTTCTTCCGTACACTGCTTTCGTGCATGCACGTCTTGCGTAATCGGAGCCAAGTTCACAAACACGTACCTTTAGACTTCCGTGAAGTGACAAAATATTACCAACCCTCATTCCCAACCAAATACTTTCAGCCCGCACTTGCATGGTCAGCCGAGTTTGCTTACATAGATATAAGGACCTCGAACGTATCATGTAGCATGGGGGGCGAATCACCTTTTGGATAATGCATCATCCCCCGACCGGGTGTCACAAGTCCGGCCTTTGGGATATCGACTCCTCAAATGGTCTGTGATACGTGAAACACGCTTCGTTCAGAAAATTAGTGATGCACTTTCAATAAAAAAGGGTTTTCATAAAGTCATTAAACACACCTTAAGCGGGTTTATAAGGTTGTTAACCAACCCTCCAAAGGTTTGTTACTTCCCAAGTAAGTATAAGAGTTTAGCCAATCATGGCTTTAAAGATTTGCTTCTAGAGAAAAAGAAGATTTTATAGACAAAAACTTACTAATTCTTACTTAAGTTGATGTTCTTACAAACTTGATTACTAGTCTTAAAAAGACCAAATGACTCAATATAAGAGAGGGGGAGAGAAGAATTGAGCCATGTTTCAAGTGGGAGGAGCTTGGCTTTTATAGGGAGAATATGGACTCGGGCACGGCCCGTGCTAGGTTAGGCACGGGGAGTGCGATGTCAGAGAGATCCTCACGAATCTCCACGTTGTCAGTTGGCACGGGGCATGCTTAGCGGGGCACGGGGCGTGTAATGTCAGAAGGTCCGTCCTCTGGTCAGAGGCACGTGGCGTGCTAAGGGAGGCACGGGCTGTGTTGTGTCAGTGAAGGGGCATGGGGCGTGCTGGTCTTGCCGGTCATGGAACTTTTGTGTTTTTCTTCTGTTTTTTACTGTAATCTGTTCCTTTTGTGACTTCCTCCCTTTTGAACCCGAGAAACTAAGAGGAAAACAAAATAGACTTGTTTTGGCGTTAGTGACTAAGATTTGTGCCGATTTGTGAGGAATATTTAGTATAAAAATATGTATATTTTAGCGTACATCAAATATCCCCACACTTAAACGTTTTCTTGTCCTCAAGAAAAACTTAGTGCAAAATGAACCTGATAGTCCCAAACGCCGCATTCGTTTGTACCTTACGGACCTGTTGCTGTAAAAGTAGTCCTCCGTTATTTTAAGATTGCTTACTCTATTAATTCATTTTTTATTTTCTTTATTTAAATTGAAATACAAAAATTTATGGCAAATTTACTAAAGTTTATTTTTATTAGACTTATCACCCTAACAAATATTCACTCAACTCTCAGGGATTGTATCTGATTATTTCGGTGAACACTCATACCTGGGTGAAGACGAGCAGATAACATAGGCTTGACATGCGATCGAACCTCCACAGATCTCACTAGAATCCACATAAGTATCATGAGGGCTTTTTAAAGGGTAGGGTTTGGATAGGTTTTGAGAAAAAAAGGGTAAATCTTGTAAAAGAGTGGTTTTTTCAGAGACCTTGCTAGTGACTCTCGAAAGAATGAATTGTATTTCTAGAGAGCTTTGCTCTTTTTATTCAATCTCGGGGGATTATGACTTGTGAATCCCCTTCATCATTCTATCAATCACTTTTTTTTTGACATAGACAAAGACTATTGGCGTCAAAATGTAGGTCCAGGACCTGTGGATCGACATTATGGCTTTATTTCTTGAGGAGCATGAAATACCTGCTTTTACGCAAATTAAGATAGAAATAAAAGAAAGGGTGTTATTTTGCAATAGTGGGTGATTTTGCAAAATAAGAGGGGTTTAAAGATGAAAGGCTAAGGCTCAAAGGGGTTAACTAGGGGAATTTTTTGTGGAGTGAAGGAGGGGGGGGGGGGTGAAGAACGGAAGGTGATAGATCCTAGGTGCCTCAGTCATTTACATCAGTGTTTCCAATCTTTTCCATTTTGGGACGCATACACATGTCAAGTTCTACCTCTATCGAATCACCAGGTTTATCTCATGTTTAAGGGAAACAAGCATGTATATAGGCAATATTGCAAAAATTGTGATTAAGCGGTGATTAATCAGCGATTAATCGCTTGGCGGTCCCCCACTGTCTACGATTAATGGTTTAATGATCAGTTTGTCAACGGAGGTCAACATCGATCCTTGGCGGTCGTTGGCGGTCTTGGCGGCCTTGACGGTTGGCCAATTTTTTTAATTAAAAAAATAAAAACTTAAAAAATTGTAGTTTTTGGCTTTAATATTGTAGTGTTTGACTTAAATGTGTTTGTTTTGGGGATTATTAAATGTATTTGAGTTTATTATTGTAGCTTTTGACTTAAACATTTATATAAGTACTAGTTTATTTCATTTTAAGGTCATTTACTTATTTGCTTATTAACTATATTAGGATATTGCCATGTTGGAATATGTACATGTATATATATATATATATTGAGAGAAAAAAAGTAAAATTCAAATCAAAGTTGGACAACCAAAAAATATTATATAGGTATTTTACTAAAATACTCAGGTTTTCAATATTTAGGAGGTTTTTCAATAATCATATATATATATATATATATATATATATATATATATATGTTATATTTTACGGTCTCCAATTAATCGCCGATTAATCACGATTACTCCGATTAATCGCTTAAGACCAGCCGACTGTCGAGCTACCGTCAAGCGATTTCTGCAACCTTGTATATAGGTGATCATGTTATATTTTAAGCTCAAATTCTCATTGGACACGGGGGAAGGGGAAATATAAGTTTTCTAAAAGTAAATTTATTTGATTTGCCATAAAGAAATATTTCAATTTATTTTCAGAAAATTTATTCATAAATTAAAAGAATTTGAAATCTTTTAAATTCGGGAGGAAAAAATTTTATATGTATCATTCCGTTTTGGCCAACAAAGTTTTGAAAAATTTAGGAAGATATCAAGGCTTATTTGAAAATGTTTTGTGTAAGGATTTTTATTGGACAGAGCAACTGTTAAGTTTCGAAAAAGTTTACCCATAATTTTCCCGTCCCCACACTTAAAATGTACATTTTCCTCAATGTACCCGTACGTTAGTAGATTAGAGACAAAGACAATAAAAAATAGTTTTGGGTTTTGGAAAATCTTGGCAACACTTTCTCTGTTTTTCTAACTTGCATCCCGTGGAATGGTTACCACGCCAGACCTAGGAACCTTCTGATCCGAACCAGACTATAAAGTTAGGACCTGCATTTGAATCTGCTCAAAACAACATTATTAAAACAAAAATTAAGACTAAATTAAAAATTAACTAATCCATAGTCAAGCTTGTCAAGATTACATGTTTAATAATTACAATGAACCTAAGGGTGATAGATTGCAATTTCTAATCATATCAAAATGATCCCGCTAATCGGGATTCTGTAGTCATCAAGCTTCATACCTACTAGTCTAGCTGCGTTATTCTTCCTACCTCTACTCCCACTTCATGCATCTATGACAACTTCAAACCGGTGGTGCCTACTGCTGACCCGCTAACTCTTGGGGAAGCTGGGGGGGGGGGGGGGTAGTGTCATCGGTCAAGTCAATGATGAAGTTTTCGACGACGCCGTCGAGAACCGGGACGTCGGAAAAGAGGTCCTCATCTATGTTGTGGGTCTCGAAGATGATGTTTCCAAGCACCTCGTCTTCGGGCCATGGTACGTCCGAAGGGACAAACGGTGGCACCGGAGCTGAGTCAAGTTGCGCAGTAAGGTTGGCCAAACATCCGGCAAGGAACTCGAATGCCACGGTCAAAAAGTTGACCCGATCGTTGAGTTCAAGCATCCCCTCATGAGTTTCGTCAAGACCCGCGCGTAGTGTTAACACTTGATTCATGAGTGATACAATCGTCGGGGGAGCTCCAGACTGCACGTTGTGTTCTTCAAGCTCGTCGATTACCGCCATCTGAAGAAAAAAATAAAGACTTTTATGCATGCACAGCAGCGAAGCACGGCCTGTGCCCGTCTGAGCATGGGGCGTGTTGTTCGTCGTGACATGAAAATTTGATTCTGAAATTTCCAGAGAGGCTGTGTTTCTTTAACCCATTCCCGATTTTGTTTCCAAAAACCAGTTCAGTGCATGTCTAAGTCATGATTTTTTTCTCTTTGAGCAAAAACCTTTATTATTTGAAAACTCAAAGATAACCTTGAAGGTTTCATGACTTGGATATGCATTCAGGGTTGAAGGAACAAGAAGATGTTGATTAATACTCCATGAATTTTCTGGGTTCATTGTGTTCATGCCTTGGAGAGGAAGTTGCAAGAAGTTGGAATGATGAAGACAAGGAGTCCTTACCTTATTTGGTGTGTGTTTCTTTGTTTCTTCAAAGGGGGTAGGATGAGAAGATGGTAGGAGGATCTTGAGACAGTTAAACAACAGGTAGGTGCAAGAGAAATTCGGATTTCTCTGCATAAGTCAGGCGACACGGGGCGAGCGTGACAGAGCATGGGGCGTGTTCTGGTGTCCGACTTCATTGCTGATTCCCATGACCTTGACTTCTGATTACACAAGCGGCACGGGGCGTGCCTGGTTCAACACGGGCCGTGCCACAAGAGCATGGGGCGTGCTAAACAGTTTTCTGCGTTTTTCTTGACTTTGACTTTTTATTTAAGTTTTACACTAAGGATAGGTGACCTAAATTTATTTTCGGGTCCTAGGTCGGACCCGTTGATACACCATGCGTATCATCCTCTAAAAGGGTGTTTTCTTCGGTGTCATCAAAGATTCCCTCGTAGAGTTTAAGATGATGACCGTTGACTTTGAATTCTGATCTATCTTTATCACTTATATCAACGGCACCATACGGATAAACACGAGTCACTCGATAAGGTCCAGTCCATCTGGATCTTAGCTTGATAGGAAACAGTCGTAGACGGGAGTTGTACAACAGAACCTTATCTCCTTCTTGAATCTTCCTTAGCTTCTTCAGTAATGAATCATGGTACTTCTTGGTTCGGTCTTTATAGATGCTTGAGTTTGCATAGGCTTGGCCGTGTAATTCTGTGAGCTCAGTTAGTTGACCGAGTCGGTTTTGACCTGATTTCTGTAGGTCCATGTTTAGAGTACGAAGGGCCCAATAAGCCTTATGTTCGAGTTTTATAGGGAGATGGTAGGCCTTTCCATACACCATTCGGTAGGGGGTAGTACCAATTGGATTTTTATAGACCTGGCAAAAAGTGCGGGTCGGGTCAGGTTTGGTCGCGGGTCAAGATGGGTGCGGGTCAGAATGGGTGCGGGTCAGAATGGGTGCGGGTCAGAATGGGTCATTTTAAAAGCGGGTCAAGATGGGTGCGGGTCAGAATGGGTGCGGGTCAGAACGGGTCATATAAACAAATTGCCTAAATTCTTTATTTATGAACAAAAAATATAAGCATACTAATAGAATAAGAAATTGCCTGCGATGTTCTTATATTTTCATCTTCATGTTAATTAACAGACTAGACTGATACTTGTTTGAGAAATACCCAAACTAAAACCAAGTATAAAAAATTCTAACTTTACAATCCATCCAAACATGACAAACGATGCTCCTGTAGACCTGATTCCATCTAAGCACTTGCAGATTACTTGATAAAAAGCTCACCCTAAGCTCAAATTATAGGACAATTTAGTTCCATATCATCGGAAACTACTATCAAAGTCGGAATCAAGTCGTCAACGGATTGAAAAGTCGTCTAACCTCAAGGAAAATCCACCACAACTATCGCCATCATCGTAATGTTCGTCATCATCTACGAGTCCTGCAAATCATTGTCTCTGGTTATCCACGAACGATCCCTGAAATCAATCGCAGAAGGTTGGATCGTATTTCTCCCCAAAAATCAGTAGCATTTGAGTCATTTTGTGCATCGAAATTTGCTGCAAAACTTATCGATTACTAGATCTAGATGAGAAAGCTAGAAACCTGAAATCAATCAGTGGCATGTGAGCCATTTTGTGACTGAATTTTGCTGGATCTAGATGAGAAGATGAGGACGATGAAGAGAGAGAGAGAGAGAGAGAGAGAGAGAGAGAGAGAGAGAGAGCTAGAAAGGGTTTTGGAATCTGGAAGCAAGAAACGTTCACACTCTGACCCGCCGACCCGCACAATTTACTTTTTAGTTTTACATCGACCCATTCTGACCCTCCATTATTATTAATTAACCCGTTTTGACCCATTTGATTTAGAAAATGACCCATTCCGACCCATATTTATATATGCGGGTTCAGATTGCCACCCCTAGATTTTTATAAGTTGTTCGAAATGCCCAAAGTGCATCGTCTAGCTTATCAGATCAATCCTTCCGGTGATTACCTACCGCTTTCTCCAAAATTTGTTTTATGCCTCGGTTAGTTACTTCAGCTTGTTTGTTTGTCTAGGGATGGTAAGCTGTTGAAACCTTATGGATTACTCCATACCGAGCCAGGACTCCTTCCATCTGAGTGTTACAGAAGTGGGTACCTCTAGTCGCTTATCAATGCTCGTGGAGTCTCGAACCTAGAAAATAACTTTTTCAGAAACTTAACAACCACCCGGCCATCGTTAGTGGGTAATGCGTCGGCTTCAACCCAATTGGACACGTAGTCTACGGCCACGAGGATGTAGTTATTTCCTCTCGAAGTTGGGAATGGTCCCATAAAGTTGAGACCCCATACATCAAAGACTTCACAGACCTAGATGTAGTTCTGAGGCATCTCGTTGCGCGAGGATATGTTCCCAGTCCTTTGACATGCATCGCAGGTTTGTACCAGTTTATGAGCGTCTTGATATATCGTTAGCCAATAAAAGCCAGAGTCAAGGACTTTTCTTTTAGTGGCGTTGGCTCCATGATGGCCGCCTCAAGGTCCAGAGTGTTAATGTTTAAGAATGCTAGTGGTCTCAGTACCATAAACAAATCATCGTATTAACTGGTCGGCACATGTCTTGAAAAGATATGGGTCTTCCCACATGTAATACTTGACATTAGCGAAGAATTTTCTTTGCTGCTAATGTGTTAACCCTCAAGGTACAAGGCCTGTAGATACAAGATTTGTGCATCGTGTGAAGTATCAAGTCAAGACAAGACCAAGATCAAGACAAAGATAGCTGTCAGCCGAACCTGGTCCGAACCTGAGGTTCGGATCAGACGAACTTCAGGTTCACCTAAGGTTCGGCGAGTCGCTATATGTAGGTGTTTTGTTCTTTGTAATGGGCGATTGAGCATGTGAGAACAAGTGTTAAGTGTGTGTTTGTCAAGGTGTTTTCTGTTCTCGGTTCTGAGTGTTTACTGGTTGTAATTGATCTCTTTGATTAATAAAACAATCGGTTAATTACTTGTTTCGTATACGAATTAGCTAGATTGAGTAGACGATCCGATGCTCACGCATTTTCAAGTGGTATCAGAGCTATCTGGTTCATTCTACTGATATGTGGTTGCTTTTTAAGAGTTTTTGAAACAAAATGTGTGGTTTTTTAGTGTTTTTGAGTGTTTTTGAGTGTTTTTACGAGTTTTTGATCATTCCGATCGATTAGTTTGTGAAAACTGTGCTCCTAAATCAGATTTCATCACTGTTTCTGATCAACTGCTGCAAATCTCGTCAAATTCTGTCTAAATTCAAAAAATTTTAGTCGAGTATGTTTCTGTTCGGATCTACAGTTGTCCAAACTTAAGGTTCGTCAGAGTAACCACTCCGAACTTAGAGTTTGTCTAACGTTCGGATTCATTCTTGTTCGGTGATCATTTGGAAGACGTTCAGAAAGGGTTCGGTTAAGGTTCGGATAGTATTCTGGTTCGGTCGAGGTTCATTCAAGGTTCGGAAAGTTTCGGTTTTCGATAATAGTTCGGAGAAGGTTCGGCATAGGTTTGGTTAAAGTTCGGATCATATAGTGAGGTTCGGATATAGTTCGAACAATCAGAATTCAAATTTTCAAGATGTCGGAATTTCAAGCTTTTGCTGCCATGCAAAACGCAATGCAAACAATGTTGAACTTTGACAACAAAATTGGAACAAGTCAGAAAATTCCCAAGTTGTTGAAGTTGGAAGATGATCAAAATTGGAAGCAACGATTTGTGGATTCCGATTTAGAAGCTTTACCAACATCCAACTGATCAAGGAGATTTCAAAGAAGTTCATACCTTCGATCTTGCTGAAAGAAAATCGTATGAGCTTGACCAGAAAGCTTTTGGTTATCTTACGATGGCATTACCCACTGAGTTGTTACATCAATTTAGTACTTGCAAGAAATCAAAACAATTGTGGGATGCTTTATCAGCAAGGTGTGAAGGGAACGATCAATACAAGAAAAGTAGAAAGAAGGTGTTGAGTAAAGAGTTTGATCATTTCCAGCATTATAAGAATGAAAACATCACAGCTCTTGTATCAAGATTATCACGTCTTATAAGTGAATTAAAGATTGTGGGAATTGAGAAGACTGATGAAGAGTTAAAAGAAAAGATTATGGAGGCATTACCAGTAAAGTGGGAAAATTGTGTGTTGTTGCTTACACATGATAAAGAATTTTCCACATTGACATTTCATGATCTAACTGGTAAACTTCATGCTCATGAGATGGAAATGATGAATTCCAACAAGTCCAATGTGACAATACGTCTTTTCAGTTCATTTTCTGACATTAACTGAACGTAAACCGTATTAAATGTTGTGAACATTTATGTGATTGGTTGTGTTGACTTTAGCAAGTAAGGTTTTGTGTGACCATCACTACGAGCATGCACTTAAGTCTAGACGTTTGATATTCTGCGATTTCACTTTATGATTTTATATGATATATATGTATATATATATATATATACATTCACGTAATCTATTCTATAATTTTATGTGGCAACGTGTCAAGTAATTATATGTATTATTTATGATTTTATGTGGACTAATCATATAAATATAGATTTAATATCTATAATTTTATGTGTGTTTAAAATAAATAATTGTAGATTATTATTTACGATTTTATGTGAAGATCTAAGGTTAATATATATATATATATATATATATATATATATATATATATATATATAAATGTCAACGTTAGAGATGGATTGATATATATACTCGTCCGGGCATTTCTTATATTTCCCCCCGTTAACTCCGTTATCATCCTATAAACTGTGAGGGACCGGAATTGCCAATTCCCAAATTACTCTAAACTAACCAAACCTGGAGGGACTACTTTTGTAAATACCCAAACTTGCTTTCCTATGTTGTAAGTTAGTGAGGGACTGAAGCTGCAATTATAGGAAAGTCGATTTAATGGCAAGTAGATCTTCGGACGCTCGACGCTCGGAAACGCATTTGCGTTAACTTCAGTCGTCAATCCGGCAATCAATTTCCGATGGTTACACTTGAAATCATTAATCATGATAAACAACTCACTCTTCTCCATCATGATTCACCCCATTTACCTCTCTCATTCTTCCTTTCTCGCCTCTGTTCCTTTCGACGAAACCACCACCGCAACCAACCATGTCCGACCAAATTCTCACTGTTTCACCACTGTTTACAGTCTTTCGACACCCCTTCGTGGTCGCAAACGCAACAGCAATCAAAAGAGCATCCCAATTCGTCCCGGGGTTCGAGTTCGAGATTGTTCGGGTTTAGTTTCGACAACAAAAAAACGCATCAAACGCTCGTTCCAACTTGAGGTAATCATTCATCTCTGTAAATCGCATTTTTTTCTGGTTTCGTATAAGCTTTCGCGTTTTTCCGGTGACCGGAATAAAACTCCGGCCACCGGAGTTCTAGAGGAAGAAGAAGACTCGTAACTGTTATTAGTTATATGTTTTCAATTCCGGGTTATATCAGAAAGTCCTGGATAGCCCAGTGGGTAGATCATTCGCCTCCTATACTCGAGGTCACGGGTTCTAAACCCTCTCTCTGCGTTTTCTTTTACTTTTTTTTCCTTTAAACCTAATTCTGGCCGTCCCTTGCTGGTTAAAAGATTTCATTTCCGGGTTCTAAACAAAAAGCAGGGTTGGCCGAGTGGTATCTTGTCTGCGCATGGAACATAAGGTCGTGGGTTCGACCCGTATAACCTACAAAATTTTCTATATATTTTTATTTGATGATTCAAGGGATTTGTTCAAACTAAAACTTGATTAACTGAGTTTCTAGGAATGTCTAAACCTGTAAAACTATGTTTTGGACTATTAACCCGTAAACTTTGTCGTTTTAAACTAAAATATAGTTTTTATATTTTATATAGATTAACTAAAAAATCATGGTTCTATGTAAAATGGTAAAATAGATATATTTGCATAGACTAATATAAATAATCATGTGTCGTCGGTTTAATGAAACAAATGATACTTTAGGTGAACTTTTATATGTTTCTTGTTTTCACAAACCCGTTATTAACGTCAATTGCTCGTTTGGTTAAAATATATATATTATATATATATATATATTTATTTATTTTTGAAATCTTTGAACCTAGAAAAAGATATATAATATTATTATATATTGTATTTTCTCTCGTTATTTCGATAATCGCTCGGATTTGGCACACGTGCCATCCTCGACTTGTTTCGGACTTCACGATCATTCGTATTTGTCGGTTACGTTAGACTTAGTTGTTTGGTGGAACACACACTTACACTCGTATGCTCGTTAGGTGATTGATTGCTTCACCAGACTCGTTCTTGCTACGTGATTAACTGTTTATCTGGAAACTTTTGCTGTGCAACCTAAGGTGAGTTTCACAGCCCCATTTTACTGTTTTAAATCCTGTTGGGGGAGATTAACATGCATGATTTACACAACTGAGATAATTAGACTTTTATATATCACTTGAAGTACTTGTAGCACACTGATACAACAAAGTCCTTCTTATGGTACCGTTAGTATTAATGACGATAGCGGGAGATATATTGTAGTACTACTGGGTCTGACAAACCCCACCCGGGCCAGTCGCGCTGGCACGATCGGATATCGAACGGGTGTTATATTCGTCCTAAACACAACAAGGCAAACTGCGCAAACTGTAAACAACTGTTAGCTTCGGTGACCATCAACGTGCGAAGTTTCATGTATATAGCCTAGCTAGCTATTTGATATATATTAGTGATTATGCTCTTACAACTTGACTGTTGTTGAACAGTCAATCTTAAACTCAACTGACTGTTGTTGAATAGTCAATCTTAAACTCAACTTGATTGTTGTTGAACAATCAATCTTAAACTGAACTTGAACTGTCGATGAACAGTTGACTTACTCTGAACTGGGACTGTTGTTGAACAGTCGATTTACATTAAACTGGAACTGTTTTTGAACTGATAAACCTGTGAACTCACCAACCTTTGTGTTGACACTTTTTAGCATGTTATTTCTCAGGTTGCGGATGTTCGGGTATCACGAGTACGCATGCATGAGTATTTGAAAACCCCTTTTATTGTCTTTGAACAAGCCACGTCACCTTGGGTGATGGTGTTTTTACATTAATACTTTCATTGTATTTACGCTTCCGCATCTGTAAAACTCTGTATTTATATTTTAATGAAATATACAACCTTTTTATTTATTACTGGTCGTTTGGTGTAACTAATGGACGGCGATCCTGGTTTGTCACGCTCCCTGTGGCGCGTTATCGCGCGTGAGATTATTGGGGGTGTGACAGATTGGTATCAGAGCCATTGGTTGCAGCGAACTAAGATTCGTCTTAGACTGTAACTGTTTTGCATTAGTTGCACTTAAACATTTCTCTCATGCATCGTGATACTCACTCCCACACGCACCTGGTTTACGATTTGTCGTTTACATCATCCAATCACCTTATAATCTCGGCGAGGAGCCGGTTATAAGTCTTGACTCGTTTTTCTTAATTTCTCTAAGTTGTGTACCTCTTGGTTAACATTCATGAACGACGAGATGTCGAATCAGATCGAAGGATCACGTTTATACTTTTGACGAGCTGATTGCTACTCAGGATTTTTCCGGATTGAACAACTGGGCGTAGTGCCCATACTATGGATGTATGCTGCATAGGGAATGTGGTGTAATACCTCTTCTTGTCCCTAAACCTCTATCTTAGCTTAGGAGGTTATTGTTATACTTGCCTTACGTATATCTCTAAACTCATCCGTTCAGGAAATGTCATCTCGATGTGCTAGTAGCGCGATTATTTAGCTTCACTAGAGTTAGCAGGGTATGAATTCAAGTAGCTGCCTATGGGGCACTTATATCAACTTTTGTTATCCTGATCGTCTTCACATTTGCAGTGATCTATTAAGATCTTTCCCTTCTCGATTTTATCGCGTTTTGCGTTGAAATAAGACAACTTGAGTACAGTTCGTATAACCCTAATGAAACCTGATGTGGGTCGACTGAAATTCCCTCTTTGTGTATCGGACTGCGATCACGCCAGTATGTGTGATAATTATTCTCTAACTTCGAGCTAAGCTAGGGTCATTGTGATAAACCCTACTCGGATTCTATTGAGCTAAATTTCTGGTTGACTCGCTTCGGGTGGGTCATTCCAAACTGAGTGAGCATCCTATTCTCGAAAACTTGTCTCATTAACAAGTTCTGGTCAAGATAACCATGGGTTAGTGACCACACCATGCTTGGTAGCTGAAGTAAGAGGAACTAGGGTGATCATATAAAGTAAATCACAGTTACGGGTGCACACGTAAATGTAATTTGCAGTATATGGAAATCCTGGAAAACCCTACTAGGCAAGCCAATGGTCGTATTGGGACCAAATTCTTGTATTTTTTTTTCTTTCTCCTCGTGGTATTGAATGTCAAACATGTTGAACTCAACCGAATGATCGAAGTCATCTATCTTTGAAAACGCTATTGCACCTGAACTTGCCCCTTTACCATTGGATTCTAATCCATGCGTGAACCCCTTTGAAGCATGTTATGAAAAGTTGGTCCTGGTAGGACACTGTCACACTCGTGTATTTCAATGACCAATCTTCCTTAACTACGAACACTCTCGACGAAACCCTTGACTGGTTTGAACTCATCCTGAATCATAATTCTATTTTCACGATCTTACCGACCATATCAATCCCTGGAACTTTACGATCGTGAGATAACTTGGATATACATTCACTGGACGAATACCCAGACAACATTGGATAAACAAACTAGATCAAGCATATACCGCAAGCATTGGAGCATATTTCTTGGCTAAAAACTCTTATGAACTTTCTATCTGAAGATTCATACTCCCTGGTTTTCGTGTGCGAACCAATACTTGTTGCCATCAATATCGACACGGTTGTACAAACTGCCTACCACACCACAAGCATACTTATCTCTAATGGGGCTAATGTTAGTGAGAATCCTTCCCGACTTTCAAACTAATGACTCCCAGCTTTAACGTAAGGACTGTTTCGCTTGATCTCCTGAGCCTGAACTATCGATTTTGGTTTGCATAACACAACCTTTCATGATTTAACAACCGGAAATTTCTGATTCTCGTGCTTGGTAATCCTTTATGTCCTGGATAAGCTTCTAATCTTTGAACCGAAGGGTGTTACACTTTTGGTCAGTTATCTACTAGTTAACATTGATGATAAGACGACCTTGTGCTTCAATCGCGGTAACAATACCCAGCTTTATACGGAAACTCTATTTGCACCCATCGAGCTTGAACTTCTTGATATCGATAGTTAACTGTGCGATCGAACTATACTTACCCTTCTTACACATTAAGTACACCAAGTTATCCGCACAATTTGTACATTATTAGCGCTCCTATCATAACCACTACCGACAAATTTCTGGTATACGGACCCTCAACATCCATTCAGGAAACTTTCATTGATGAACCCAACTTGAACTTAAACCTTGTGGCCTACTTAAATCTTGATCTTCTTGAAATATGAAGCTTTATGATACTCGTCATGCACGCGCCAACCTCTCAACGACCTTCACTAGAATAACAAACCTTACGCATTTTTCTGGTATTGTGAATGAAAACTCTTACACCTTTTGTTTGCATAACGTATTGAGGTTTTACTCTCTCACCCCCTTTACCTTCAAGCGTATGGGAAAAACTTGACGTCCTCTACTTCCGATAAGAATAACCAGTGTGGTTGGACTAACAATTGGTAATGGTAGGTAGTTGGTACACCTTCAAGGTGCTGGTAGTGTGGTGGGTTAGCTGCGGTACACCCTATATATAAACATTGGTGGCACGTTGAATGTGGGACCAGTACCGGACCAAGTAATTGACTTTAGAGTCATACACAAGAGCATCATCATGAGAAACTCCATCTAACGGGACTAGGTCCTCGACAAAACTGTTTGATGCTACTTTCTCCAAGATTACAGATATCCCTTACGTATTTCTAACCAGAAGAGACATACTCGAAATAATCAAACTCCATGTTTTTAAATGTCCAAGTCTAGAAGAAAACTCTCTTAAAGCGAATTTCCTGCCACGATTCAGAAGCAAGTTCTGATTCAGAAGCAAGTTCTGACTCAGATGAACATCAACGTTTTGAAAACCAGAGATTTTCCCTTATGGATGACAAACCACCTGATCGAATGATCAACTCCAATTTTTAGAAGCATGTGAAAAGGAGTAGATCGACTTCCGTTTAAAGGACGCTACTTTTGGGTCGACTGCTTTGTTTTTATAAACTCTTTGGCATTCACTGAGGTGATAGCCTTGATCCTTTCCTAAGGAACAACCGATTTGAGCTTTTGACTGCGGTAAACCTGCACTGAACCCTAGCAAAGATGCATATATATACAGGTAACCCGAGCCAAAGCCACTTTTGAACATCCTGATGTTTTTGTTTCGCATTCACCCTTCTATAACACCTTTGTGCTTTATCTTGCTTTTGAAAACCATTTGAATTGATGCTTTGACAAGAAAGGAATCAAGACGCATGAAGCGCAAGGACATCAAGGAGACTGGGCATGCCGGTGAGCTTAAACAATGAAGATTTCCCTAACGAGACGTTACTCTATTGGATTGTATAACCGTTACCACGTTCATTTTGATATCTGTTTATGCAAAATTCCTTGCCAAATCTTGTCAAGCACATATATACATCTCTCCGAATTTTATACTACCCATTACGTTATTTGCATCCTCCCTACTGGTATCTTTACCAGTGCCAGTTTAAACTCACATGTCATTCTTGGAATGTATAGCTTCGGCTACTAAGCTGGATATCTCATCGCTTACTAGAATTCACGAACTAAGCCGTTGGCGCTCTTCATCTTAAATTTGCTATTCTCATGCTTGATGGGCACCTTTCGATATTCGGTAACTCATAGTTTACACTTTTGTTTTGTTGAACTTTCGCCCTTATTTTTGGATACTTTACCAAGGTAATATGAATGATGATATGTTGTACTATGCTCCAACTTGAATTTGAACCTAATTATCCATGTTATTTCATGAAAAGTTCTTAACAGAATTTAGTAATTCCTTTCTAAAACAAACTGCTATATGTTACCTTTTTAAATGGTTGTGAACTCTTGATTGGATTTCTCTTTAGACCTCAGTCCTCTTGTCACATAATCAGTGTGTTACCGGTTAGATTTTAGTATGCGAGTCACTGTTGAACCTTTTTAACCATGATAAATAGTTTGTTTGCTTCTGAACTTCTCATGAGAAATTTTTATAAAACATACGTGTTTATGGATGCTAAAATTTAAGAACCTAATTCTATGTTTAGGGTATATAAATTGATTAATCACTGAAGTGCTTGTTTAAACATAGGTTGCATAGAATTGCATGATTAGTTATGTGTGTGAAACGTGTTAGGGACCAGAAAATGACATGTTGTGAATGTATTAATTTGATTAGGTATGAAAACCATACAACTTACAAGGTCCTAAGTCTCCTACCGCGGTAGGAATGACAAGACTGTGTGAAGTTGCCCCGTCAACTTTGCACCGTATGGGTTGTGTTGGTTAGTTTATGAACTTATATGCTAGAGATGTGTCATGTTAGGGTCGTATGCTAGTATATAAGGTGTTGGGACAATTGTATGCGTTGTATGGTAAAACCTTCATGGATTTGCATGCTAGTACGCTTTGACTGCATCAACCTTTAAAAGAAATATTCGTAGAAACCCGTATGCTATCTGAACTGTTATTGCATGAAATGTGAATTTGAATGTTCTCATGAATCACGCGAATATACGCAGTTATAAATCTATGAAGTACTTTATCAACTATTGGTTCCTCGTATGAAATTGATCAGTGTTAAGTCATTTTATGCTACTTGCTAATTGTTATGCAAATCTAGATCTTTGTGTTGTCGTTAAATAACAAGTCTATTAGGCAAACACTGGTTGACTTGATGCACACACAATTTTCTCATACTCAAATCTCTTTCTCTTCGATCCACTTGGGTTAATTGGTGAATGCGAATTTCTTAACTAAAAACGAGACACGATAAGGAATCTCACTCCTGGCATTGAGTACAATAGTTGGAAGCTACTCGGACGTATCATGATTCTTCTTCGTATGGAAATTCTGATTTTAGATACTTATATTATAGTGTCACTCTGTTCGGTCTGGTCACACGACACGATTCCTGTATTGTATTTGTACAACTCTTCTCGTAAGAGAACGTCCAATAAGAAATCATTTTCTATACTTTGTATTCGAATTCCTTTCGAAAACCTCTAAACATTCGACATCTCCTCAACATCGGGTACATATTCTTGATCATAACATCAATCACTCCATTTGGAGTAGGGAACCTGAATTCGTTCGATATGTTACTGTTAATTCGACTCTTCAAACAATGGTCACTGATTTAAATTTCGAGACGAAATTCTTTCAACAAGGGGATGATGTGACGACTGAGAATTTTTCTTTTCTTTTCCTTGTGTCTAGCTTATTAAATTTTACCGCGTTACGTAAATTTTCGAGGACGAAAATTCTTCAACAAGGGGATTATGTGACAATACGTCTTTTCAGTTCATTTTCTGACATTAACTGAACGTAAACCGTATTAAATGTTGTGAACATTTATGTGATTGGTTGTGTTGACTTTAGCAAGTAAGGGTTTGTGTGACCATCACTACGAGCATGCACTTAAGTCTAGACGTTTGATATTCTGCGATTTCACTTTATGATTTTATATGATATATATGTATATATATATATATACATTCACGTAATCTATTCTATAATTTTATGTGGCAACGTGTCAAGTAATTATATGTATTATTTATGATTTTATGTGGACTAATCATATAAATATAGATTTAATATCTATAATTTTATGTGTGTTTAAAATAAATAATTGTAGATTATTATTTACGATTTTATGTGAAGATCTAAGGTTAATATATATATATATATATATATATATATATATATATATATAAATGTCAACGTTAGAGATGGATTGATATATATACTCGTCCGGGCATTTCTTATATTTCCCCCCGTTAACTCCGTTATCATCCTATAAACTGTGAGGGACCGGAATTGCCAATTCCCAAATTACTCTAAACTAACCAAACCTGGAGGGACTACTTTTGTAAATACCCAAACTTGCTTTCCTATGTTGTAAGTTAGTGAGGGACTGAAGCTGCAATTATAGGAAAGTCGATTTAATGGCAAGTAGATCTTCGGACGCTCGACGCTCGGAAACGCATTTGCGTTAACTTCAGTCATCAATCCGGCAGTCAATTTCCGATGGTTACACTTGAAATCATTAATCATGATAAACAACTCACTCTTCTCCATCATGATTCACCCCATTTACCTCTCTCATTCTTCCTTTCTCGCCTCTGTTCCTTTCGACGAAACCACCACCGCAACCAACCATGTCCGACCAAATTCTCACTGTTTCACCACTGTTTACAGTCTTTCGACACCCCTTCGTGGTCGCAAACGCAACAGCAATCAAAAGAGCATCCCAATTCGTCCCGGGGTTCGAGTTCGAGATTGTTCGGGTTTAGTTTCGACAACAAAAAAACGCATCAAACGCTCGTTCCAACTTGAGGTAATCATTCATCTCTGTAAATCGCATTTTTTTCTGGTTTCGTATAAGCTTTCGCGTTTTTCCGGTGACCGGAATAAAACTCCGGCCACCGGAGTTCTAGAGGAAGAAGAAGACTCGTAACTGTTATTAGTTATATGTTTTCAATTCCGGGTTATATCAGAAAGTCCTGGATAGCCCAGTGGGTAGATCATTCGCCTCCTGTACTCGAGGTCACGGGTTCTAAACCCTCTCTCTGCGTTTTCTTTTACTTTTTTTTCCTTTAAACCTAATTCTGGCCGTCCCTTGCTGGTTAAAAGATTTCATTTCCGGGTTCTAAACAAAAAGCAGGGTTGGCCGAGTGGTATCTTGTCTGCGCATGGAACATAAGGTCGTGGGTTCGACCCGTATAACCTACAAAATTTTCTATATATTTTTATTTGATGATTCAAGGGATTTGTTCAAACTAAAACTTGATTAACTGAGTTTCTAGGAATGTCTAAACCTGTAAAACTATGTTTTGGACTATTAACCCGTAAACTTTGTCGTTTTAAACTAAAATATAGTTTTTATATTTTATATAGATTAACTAAAAAATCATGGTTCTATGTAAAATGGTAAAATAGATATATTTGCATAGACTAATATAAATAATCATGTGTCGTCGGTTTAATGAAACAAATGATACTTTAGGTGAACTTTTATATGTTTCTTGTTTTCACAAACCCGTTATTAACGTCAATTGCTCGTTTGGTTAAAATATATATATTATATATATATATATTTATTTATTTTTGAAATCTTTGAACCTAGAAAAAGATATATAATATTATTATATAATGTATTTTCTCTCGTTATTTCGATAATCGCTCGGATTTGGCACACGTGCCATCCTCGACTTGTTTCGGACTTCATGATCATTCGTATTTGTCGGTTACGTTAGACTTAGTTGTTTGGTGGAACACACACTGACACTCGTATGCTCGTTAGGTGATTGATTGCTTCACCAGACTCGTTCTTGCTACGTGATTAACTGTTTATCTGGAAACTTTTGCTGTGCAACCTAAGGTGAGTTTCACAGCCCCATTTTACTGTTTTAAATCCTGTTGGGGGAGATTAACATGCATGATTTACACAACTGAGATAATTAGACTTTTATATATCACTTGAAGTACTTGTAGCACACTGATACAACAAAGTCCTTCTTATGGTACCGTTAGTATTAATGACGATAGCGGGAGATATATTGTAGTACTACTGGGTCTGACAAACCCCACCCGGGCCAGTCGCGCTGGCACGATCGGATATCGAACGGGTGTTATATTCGTCCTAAACACAACAAGGCAAACTGCGCAAACTGTAAACAACTGTTAGCTTCGGTGACCATCAACGTGCGAAGTTTCATGTATATAGCCTAGCTAGCTATTTGATATATATTAGTGATTATGCTCTTACAACTTGACTGTTGTTGAACAGTCAATCTTAAACTCAACTGACTGTTGTTGAATAGTCAATCTTAAACTCAACTTGATTGTTGTTGAACAATCAATCTTAAACTGAACTTGAACTGTCGATGAACAGTTGACTTACTCTGAACTGGGACTGTTGTTGAACAGTCGATTTACATTAAACTGGAACTGTTTTTGAACTGATAAACCTGTGAACTCACCAACCTTTGTGTTGACACTTTTTAGCATGTTATTTCTCAGGTTGCGGATGTTCGGGTATCACGAGTACGCATGTATGAGTATTTGAAAACCCCTTTTATTGTCTTTGAACAAGCCACGTCACCTTGGGTGATGGTGTTTTTACATTAATACTTTCATTGTATTTACGCTTCCGCATCTGTAAAACTCTGTATTTATATTTTAATGAAATATACAACCTTTTTATTTATTACTGGTCGTTTGGTGTAACTAATGGACGGCGATCCTGGTTTGTCACGCTCCCTGTGGCGCGTTATCGCGCGTGAGATTATTGGGGGTGTGACATCCAAAGCAAATATGCAAAATCCAGAATTGTATCATGGTGAGAATGCTGCTAGTATGATGACTAAGACTAAACAAAGTCTGAATTCTGCACCGTCTACTGCTTTTATTGGAAATATATCTGGAAATTCTGATAGTAATTCATCATGGGGTTGTAGCTAACAATTCCAGAATTATCAATAAAGAATGCTTTTTCTGCTGACACAACGGATGATTGTGCTAAAATGATTGCTGCTTTGATTTCATCATCTTTTGGATTGGTTATCAAGAATGTTGCTGATGCAAAAATCACAAGGGATGATCGAGACGAACTTGATGATGATCAATTAAATGAATTGGATTTATCTTGGCAATATGCTATGCTGGGTCAAAGATCAAAGAGATTTTTCTAGAAAAATGGAAGGATTACTTCTGATTTTAATGGAAGATTGGGTTTTGACAAGTCAAAGTTCAAATGCTACAAATGTTCAAAGCTTGGACATTTTGCTAAAGAATGTCAACAAGCACATGCTAACAAACCTGGTTTTACATCTAATAATGGTTCTCAACCATCATCAAGTAGTTCCAATAAGACAGCTTTAATGGTTCAGAATGATGGTGTGTATGACTGGGGTAAACAGTTTGATACATCTGCTTTGATCGTCACACATGAGCAAGATGACTATTATTCTGATTCTAGTTCTTATGAAGCTGCTGAAAATGAAAATTTTGAATCAAGAATTGAAAGTTTGATGAAAGAAAATGAATCTTTGATGGATGAAGTCAAAAAGCTTACTGATAAATTCAAATTGGTTGAAGCAGATTTGGAAGTTTCTAAGAAGAACGAGAAAGAATTGGCTATGAGAATTGATATGTTGGAAAATGAGATTACCTTGAATATCAAAGTTCTTAAATATGTAAAGAATGATTTGGAGATGTCTCAAAAGAATGAAAGGGATTGTGTAGACCAAAATGTTAAATTGATAGAAGAAAAGGAGGAATTAGTTAAAGAAGTCAAGAAATGGAAGGATGAAGCAGAAGATGCTGCTAGTAATTTTTAAAATCTTTTTGATAAATCAAAAGTCAAGCTTGATTTGTTCACAAAGAATACTGAAGAAAATGTTGCTAAGATTGAGGCTTATCAAATTGATATGGAGAAGCTGTTGGATGAGAAAAGAGAGTTGGTTAGTGTTAACAAAGTGTAAATTGCAAATCTAGAAATTCAAAAGCAAAATGAGGTTAAGTTGAAGAAAGAATTGTTTGAAGGGCTGGAGAATCTTTGGTTGCAAAAATTTGAAACTCATAAGGTTGCAAAAAGATTGATCAATACTGAAAAGGAGTTAGCTGAAGCTCAACAACAAATTTCTGATTGAAAGATTCAAGTCATTGATGCTAATAGGTTGCTAAATAATGTCTCAAATTCGCAATTGTTCACTGGCTTCTTAGCAAATGATGCAAATTTTGAAAAGATGTTTGATAAAACTGCATCAGCCCCTGCAAATATCAAAGAAGCATTCAAAGATGTAAAAGAGAAGGTTGAAGATTTTGATTATTCAAAGTCTTCATCATTAATTTGAGAAGAAGAGAAGATTGTGAAGAAGAAGAAGAACAAGAAAGCCAGAAAGAAGAAAGGAAAGAAATTTGCAATGCCACCAGCTCCACAATTTGTTCTATGGTTCATCTTCAACAGAGAATGAAAAATCAGCTACATCAAGTGAGAAAATTCGTTCTCAACCTGACTTTGATGAGACGATTTTCTATGAGCAGAAAAAGATTAGTGATGTCAAAGCTGAGTTTTCAAGGTTGGCAAAGAATGGTCATACGACATCTAGTTCTGAGGACAAGATTTCTGGAAAGAATATTGATTTGGGTTTTCAGTTACAGAATGTTAAAGGTGCGGAGGAGGTTCCAGCTTCATTTTCTTTGGTGTTTCGTATAACTCATCGGACTTTCTCTGCGTGTACGGGAGTACCGACCTGATTGTTGTTCGGTTATACAGTTTCAATTTGTTTTATCTTTCTTATTTTGTTAAATCCGAGGCCTTATATGCGTATCAAAATATCGACCTTAAGGTAGACGATTTAACGTTCTTATTTCTTTTTGCATGGAACACAGTTGACAATATCATGAAAATATTTTGCTTTGTGATAATCACAAGTGTAATCACACAAGAAAAGGAAGCAATCACACAAGAAAAAGAAAATGTCTGATTATTTTTTATAGTGTGGGATCCACTGGTCAAAGCAAAATCTAATCAATATCTTAACATATCCAGATGTTATGAGTATGATTTTGCCTGAGTTTAAGATGGACAAATTATACCGACAATGCGCATGACTTATGTGCTTCAACTAGTTTAAAGTGAAGTGTAGTTCAGTGCGTCATGTTCAATATGATCCCGTTTAGTGATCTTTCTCATACCATAAATAGAGTTTGATTCTGTATTGCAATTTCATTTCATTTCAGAAAAGCACAAAAAGATTTTTAGTGTGTTTTAGTATAAGTTTGAAAAATCAAAAAAAATTTAGGTTTGTTTTGATTTATACTTTCTAAAAGCCAAAAAGATTTTGTTTCTGCTTTATTTTCGATCTGATCAACACGTGATGCAAATTCAAATTTTCAAAATCATATCTTGAAGTCTCGAAGAGACGTTTTGCACCAAGATTATTTAAATTTTGAGCGGATTGTTAAAGTGAAAGAAATCACAACTTCAAGTCTTCTGAAGCTGTTGATAAGAGACAGAGATACACCAGACATTGTTAAGTATTCAAGATCAAGCTAATATATAATTGAGAAAAAGCTTGTTCGAAGATTCATTTCATTGGACGAACGGAATCTACATTTGAGAGAGAGCTTGATTGAAGATATAGTTTTGATGATGTTGAAGAGATACTGCACACGACGAGGGGAGTTTGTAGATACAAGATCTGTGCGTAGTGTGAAGTATCAAGTCAAGACAAGACCAAGATCAAGACAAAGATAGCTGCCAGCCGAACCTGATCCGAACCTGAGGTTCGGATCAGACGAACTTCAGGTTCGCCTGAGTTTCGTCTAGTCGCTATATATAGGTGTTTTGTTCTTTGTAATGGGCGATTGAGCGTGTGAGAACAAGTGTTAAGTGTGTGTTTGTCAAGGTGGTTTCTGTGTCTCAGTTCTGAGTGTTTACTGGTTGTAATTGATCTCTTTGATTAATAAAACAATCGGTTAATTACTTGTTTCGTATCCGAATTAGCTAGATTGCGTAGACGATCCGATGCTCACGCATTTTCAAGGCCGCTTGCAAGATAGTTTGCCATGTCTGCAAACCAGGGGTCAGCAGAAGAATCAACTCTTTCAAGGTACTCTGTAGGAAATCTTTCATTTATTTCTCCTCCTGAGGATTTAGTATCGTTTTCAAGTCTTGAAAGGTGATCGGCAGTAGTGTTCTCAGCACCCTTCTTGTCTTTAATCTCAATGTCGAACTCTTGAAGGAGAAGAATCCAACGGATGAGCCTAGGTTTGGCATCTTGCTTCTTGAAGAGGTATCTGATGGCTGCATGATTAGTGAAAACGATAGTCTTGGATAACACCAGGTATGAACGGAATTTATCGAAAGCAAACACCAATGCTAATAACTCCTTCTCGGTAACTGTGTAGTTTTCCTGGGCGTCGTTAAGCGTTTTACTAGCATAGTAAATTGGGTGAAAGTGTTTATCTTTCCGCTGACCTAATACTGCCCCCCCCCCCCACACACACACACAGCATAGTCACTTGCATCACACGTGATCTCAAAGGGATGAGACCAGTCTGGTGCAGTCATAATTGGTGCATGGAAAAGTTTGTTCTTTAGGAGGGAGAAAGCTTCCATGCAGTCCTTGTCGAAGTTGAAGACTGCTTCTTTCTCTAGCAGTTTTTTCAAGGGCCTAGATATCTTGGAGAAGTCCTTGATGAAACGTATGTAGAATCCTACATGCCCGAGAAAACTACGGATGTCGCGCACGAAAGAGATGGTGGGGGTAGACGAGAGATGGTATCAATTTTGGCTTTGTCTACCTCTAATACGGCTTGGGAAATTTTATGGCCGAGAACTATGCCTTCTTGGACCATAGAATGACACTTCTCCCAGTTTAGAGCCAGATTAGTTTCCTGACATCGGGAGAGCATCTTCTCAAGGTTTTGCAAACAATGGTCAAATGAGTTGCCAGAAACTGAGAAGTCATCCATGAATACCTCCATAGACTTTTCGATCATATCGTGGAAGATGGCAACCATGCAACGATGGAATGTGGCAGGGGCATTACATAAGCCAAAAGGCATGCATCTGTAGGCAAAGGTACCATACGGGCATGTAAAGGTTGTTTTTTCTTGGTCCTCTAGATCTATGAGGATTTGAAAATATCCAGAGAAAACATCGAGAAAGCAATATTACATGTATCCCGATAAGCACTCTAGCATTTGGTCTATGAATGGTAGAGGAAAGTGGTCCTTTATGGTGGCGTCATTTAGCTTTCTATAGTCTATGCAGACTCTCCAGCCAGTGACTGTGCGAGTGGGAATGAGTTTATCTGTTTCGTTTGTAATGACAGTCATTCCCCCTTTCTTGGGCACCACCTGAACAAGACTGACCCAAGGGCTGTCAGATATAGATATATAAGGCCGGCATCCAGAAGTTTAACAACTTCCTTCTTCACCACTTCTTTGGGATTTACCCTTCGTTGTGGTTGGACAACAGCTTTATATATGTCCTCCATTAAGATCTTGTGGGTGCAAAGCGATGACCTAATTCCTCTGATATCCGATAGCCTCCAGGCTATGGCCTTTTTGTGCTTTCGTAAGATGGCTAGCAATGCTTCCTTTTCATGTGGGTTTAGGCATGCAGAGATGATCACGGGAGAACTGCGGTCGTCATCCTGAAATGCATACTCCAGATGTTCTGGGAGCTCCTTTAATTCCAGAGTTGGTTGATCTGCAGTTGCCGGCTTGCTGTTAGGATTTTCGTCTTCTGGGTTAGCTTGGATAGCGTGGATTAACTCGTGTGTTGTGTAATCAGTGATAGGTGACGGGTTTTTCTCCTCTTCCAGGACTTCCTGGGTGAGTTCTTCTTCTCCTACTTCTTGCAACCAGGGAGGGTCGTCAGACACAGGGTATCCGAGGGATCGTTCGATCTTAACGGACAGCATCTGATCTCCCAGCTGTAGCTTCATTTCTTCCTTGTTCGGGTTGATCATGGAACTCCAAGTCTCTAAGAGGGGTCTTCCAAAAATTAAAGGGGTATCATCAAGAATGATGAAATCGGAGGGAATGTTGACATTGTCAACGCAGACTAAGGTATCTTTGACGACTCCTTTAGAAAGACGGATAGAACGATCCGAGAGGATGAATGGCAGACAGAAAGGGGTCATTTCTACTAGCTCTAGTTTATCAAGCAAGTATGTGGGCATCATATTTACAAGCAAACTATCATCAATTGTGGAAACATGTATTTTCTTTTTGATAAAGCATGGCATAGAGTTTTTATCAGAAAGTTGTTTAAAGTGTGATGGTTGTTCTTTTGTAAGTATTACCTGCTGCAATTCTTCTAGCTTAGGTGAAGTGAACAGTTCCTTGAAAAATCTTTCATTAGTTGGTACATTAGAAAGACTTACAAGAGAAGGTGGAGAAATGTGTACCTGGGTTGGAAGAGGTTTACTCTTACCATTACTTGTTGTTTCATTTGGCCTGGGCATTTCTTCTGCTTTATGTGCTGGCTTATCGGCTTGGGTGTTCAGATCGAGAAGAGAAGGGGCTGCGTCCAACTCCTTTGCTTCAAGATTTGTTGGAATGGTAGCTGGAATGACGGGATCTGGTGGAATATCCTTGATTGTGATTTCTTCTTCATCTTCGTCCCTTATACGACTAAAGTAGTCCTTGAGAACTTTTATATGTTCTAACATTCGCTCCGTGGTTTCTTCAAGATCTGACTTAGGACTCATGAACGGGGGTTTTTCTGTATAAGGAGTATGAGCAAAGCTTGTGTTTTGGGAGTTTTACTCTTTACATTTCATACAAACAAAGAAAAAATCATGGGAACAAGTGGTAGAGTTTGAAGTTGTTGGTTCATTTTCAAAATTTCGCGTTCTAATATCTTGTTGCCAATTATTCTGTTTAAGCTCATGTTGGTTTATGTTTTGACAAAAATCATTTTTGTGTGAAGATTGAGAAAAAGAACTACAACGATGACTGGTGGACTCAGCTGGTGATTCATCTGTATACAGGAACGTAGGCGTTCGCGCTAATATGTAGCAGTCCCGAGAGTAATGGGGACCACTACAGATTCTGCACCAAACAAATTGAGGCCATCCATCGTTGTAACCGAGATATTCCTCCAGATTTGAATCCATCCTTGCAATATTTCTCAGAGAAAAGTAGACGAAAAGAAGAAAATAGAAGAAAAAAATTGGAAAATAAAAATCTAAATCTAGAGAAAGGATAAACTAATCAAAACTATTGGCTAGGCTGCTCACTTAGACATTTTTCCAAATCCTCGTTTGTGTCCCCGGCAGTGGCGCCAAAAAGCTTGGTGTGTGCTCAGGTGTACTTATAATATGGTTATAGTTTTCAAACCTTTTTAGCAGTTTTAAGCTTTTAACTTTGTAATACCTGATTTACTTGACAACTACTATTTCACCATATTACACATGCAAGTATACCCATCGTGGAGGAGTATAACAGTGGTAAGTTGAATCAGGTTTGATCAGGACACAATGGAATATGAGAGCTCTGAATACTAAGTCCGTTGTTATCATCTAGCCACATCTAATTTTAGTTTTAAGAAAAGAAAGGAAAATAAACTAAAATAAAAGAAAGATAATAAGATGGTGTTTAAAGAAATGCAAATCGAAGTTAAGATTTCTTGGGAGAACTTATCAGTGGTTTAGGAAAGTTAAACAGTTGCTTATATCCTCGCTTAAGATTGTTCACTGGTAGAAAGTTTACCACCTTTCGGCACATTTTAGTTGACCACCATCCAACTGCTAATCGTCTACGAGGAGTACAAATGCCGAGGGAAGGTGCTTCCAGTGACCAAACGAAGTGGTGTAATGCTACTGAGTTGTAGGGCTCCTTGGTCGGGCAACCATTACACTCGACACGCCATCATGAATCAGCAGGGGAACAACCATGCGTGCCGGATTATTTTATTATGAAAATGATCTTATAAGGGACTAAGGTCCGTTTCTTCCGTACACCGCTTTCGCGCATGCACGTCTGGCGTAACCAGAGCCAAGTTCACAAACACGTACCTTTCGACTTCCGTGAACTGACAAAATATTACCAACCCTCATTCCCAACCAAATACTTTCAGCCAGCACTTGCGTGGTCAGCCGAGTTTGCTTACATAGACATAAGGACCTCGAACGTATCATGTAGCTTGGGGCGCGAGTCACGTTTCGGATCATGCATCGTCCCCCGACCGGGTGTCACAAGTCCGGCCTTTGGGATTTCGACTCCCTAAATTGTCTGTGATACGTGAAGCACGCTTGGTTCAAAAAATCAGTGATACAGTTTTAATAAAAAGGTTTTCATAAAGTCATTAAACACACCTTAAGCGGGTTTACAAGTGTTAACCAACCCTCCAAAGGTTTGTTACTTTCAAAGTAAGTATAAGAGTTTAGCCAAGCATGGTTATAAAGATTTGCTTAAGAGAAAAGGAAGAATTTATAGACAAAAGCTTACTAATTCTTACTTAAGTTGATGTTCTTACAAACTTGATTACAAGTCTTAAAACGACCAAATGACTCAATATACGAGAGGGGTAGAGAAGAATTGAGCCATGTTTCAAGTGGGAGGAGCTTGGCTTTCATAGGAAGAATCCTAACTCGGGCACGGCCCGTGCGAGGTTGGGCACGGGGCGTGCGATGTCAGAGAGATCTTCACGAATCTGCACGCTGTCAGGTGGCATGGGGTCGTGCTTAGCGGGGCACGGGGCGTGCGATGTCAGAAGGTTTGTCCGCTGGTTAGAGGCGTGTGGCGTACTAAGGGAGGCACGGGCTGTGTTGTGTCAGTGAAGGGGCACGGGGCGTGCTTAGCCAGGCACGGGGCGTGCTGGTCTCGCCGATCTAGGAACTTTTGTATTTTTCTTCTGTATATGACTGTAATTTGTTCCTTTTGCGACTTCTGCCCTTTTGAACCTGAGAAACTAAGAGAAAAACAAAATAGACTTGTTTTGGCGTTAGTGACTAAGATTTGTGCCGATTTGTGAGGAATATTTAGTATAAAAATATGTATATTTTAGCGTACTCATTTATATTCAAAACCAACTTAGGGTATTATTCATTATAACATTTTATAATATCCTTTAACATATCAAAGCTTAGTTCAACACCATTTACTCGAAATAAACTTAGGGATTTCTTAAATCACATTATTTTAGGATTACCTATAAAAAATCGGACCCTAATTCCCATCTGATCACCCAATTTTGACAAAACAAGCCCAAGAACCCTAATTTTAACACATTTTTAAAAATCATACTTAGAGACTACTGAATTTGAGCTCCTAACTCCAAACGGATTGATCGAATTTGAGAGAAGAAGGTTCGGACCTTTACTAAGGGTTTTTGAGTGTTTGATTTGAGAAATTGGTGAAGAATCGTGATGTTATGATCTGGTTTTTATACTGGTTGGGTGCGCCTTTGGGTCTAGGCACGTATATGGATGGTTAACATATCAAAATCGACACATAGCTAGTTCAATTTGGTCAAAACATGAAGAACAAACCGAATTCGTGGCTTAATTTGGTCATTCAACGGCTCGCGTATCGCGAGCTAGGCTTCGCCTACTGCGGCCCACTTTGGGTAATTGACAATTTTAGTCCCTCTACCTTTTATTTACATATTAAGCCCCAAACTTCTACAAAACTATTATTTTATGCTTAAAAACATCATGGGGCATATTTATAAAAGTTTCTAAGGCTCGGGATACACTCGATGATATACGTATACATACGTATATATATATATATATATATATATATATATTATATATCTTTCATAATTTTGCGTTTTAGCCCCTCAAACTTTGCAATACTTATTATTTGTCACGAATCATGTTAGGACATATTTTTACTATATTCTAAGCCTTGAATACTTATGATGATTATAAACACGTATAATATCCGTAATGTTTATAAAATTACGCTTTTAGTCCTTTTACTTTCTAGTTAACTATTAAGCATGCAATTTTTCATGTACGTATATATTTACTAAACCTTTATTATACATATATGTAATGACATCTTATCATGATGATTTCAAGCATGTATACTTATATTTTAAATACGTATACGAGACGTAATCATTCATGTCTCACCATTTCTAAACCCGTTCATTACTTTTATCATATAAACATGTGTTTATGCGTATAATATCATTTCCTAACACGTATATATAATAAAGGCACATATGTAAACATATTAAGATACGTAGTTACCTAGACGTGAATATCGGGGTGTTACAAAACTGTGACGAACTTGATGTACTCCCCATTTCATAGTCAAGCTCATACTCGCAAAAGATAAACTCCATTGCGGTTGTGATGTCACCAACAATCTTTTCCACCTTGGCATCAATGTCCTTTTCTTTTTCTTCTGCTTTCTTTTCCGCCATTAAAATCTCTTTATACACAACACCAATCATCCAGGATTTCTGTCTCTTGTCCAAAATGGTTGCAAAGTATAGCAACTTGTTCTCAAATTTCTCGGCACACAAATTGACGTGTGCTGAAGTGTCTATCAAAAATCGGTCAAGTCAAAAAGGGAAAATCCCGAGTGACTAAACACACACGTAGGGCAGTGTACCCATCGTATGCATAATAGTATCGGCAAATACCCGGATGTCCAATCCAAGGACGCAATGCAGGCTCTCGATATGCGAACTTTGCTAATATTTAACCTAAAATATTTTGAATTTCAGATAAGCAAGTAACTAGAAAAAACTAAGGAACAAAACAACAGAATCTGAGAATGAAAATCAGTAATGAGACAGATATCACTCGGATAAGAATCCTCTAAGCATGACTTTGACCTCCAATCTGACTAATCAATATGACAACTACCCTGCAAATGATAACTACCAAGGCAACCTAGACTATAGACACATCCTAGTTACCAAGGCAATCCCAAATAAAAGTCCAGGTAGAAAACTGAATGAAACTGCCTAATTGCCTAGTTGCTTCGGTCAAAGCAAACCAAACATACATGAAACAGGGATCACACGAGGAAGGTCTTCCTAAGTAGGCCCTATAACATGAATAAATCTGAATTGAGACCCTAAGAACATAGGCAATGCTAAACATGAAGTGACAAGTCAAAACCTTACGGTCATAAGCGTTCTAACCAACCAATCAATATCTAGCAACCACCTAATGTGCAAAACGAATCGGCCAACTCAATTTCAACACAAATACATACAAGATCACCCCCAAATCCAAATCATACAATCATGTAGATGGTCATCGGATCATGCATTAACCTAAAACTATAAAAGTCCAAGATTAACAATGAGGAATTTAACAATTTGATTGAAGTTCTTCAATCCACATCAAATTACTCACATCATATGATTCAAATAGAAGCTAACAATGTATATATGATCATTCAAAGCATCCAATTTAGAATTAATAGGCAATTTCATCAAGTCATAATGAAAAGTCAAACCGAAAAGTCAAAACATGCTTAAAATCATCAAATCCAAGTGATAAAAGGAAATCTAGCCTAACATCATGAATCAAAACATGAAGCAACTCAGATCTGATGTAAACATGTCAATACAAACAAGATCTAGGAAGAAATCAAGGAAGAATGATGAAACCCAAACCAAAATCTTCACTTTTCCAAGCTTTTACTCCCAAAATCCTTGCTCCTTTGGCCTTGATCTCTCCAAAATCAATCTCAGAACCCTAAAATTATGTAAACTAGTCGAAATGGGGGAGAGTGTGTGGAGAAAAACGGCCTCCAATATTTTTATAAGGGTTTTCAAGGGTTTTTCACGTCTGATGGTCGATGCGGGCCATCTGGGTGTGAATAAATGGTGCAAGTGGTCCGCATAAGGTATTCCTGAAAAAATCTGCCCAGCCTGCATGCTGGCTATCTGAGTGTCTGTGTAGCAGGCATGCTGCCTGCATGGCCCAGTTGACTGCAGTTTGACCAGACCATGCAGCCCATCTGAAGAACATAAGAAATGGGCAGATGGCCCGCATGTCCATCAGAATCACAAAAATCTCTATTTTCTTCTATCTTCACCTCCGGATGCCAATCTAACTCCAAAGTGCCTCGTTTCCATCCAAAATGACTACACGACCCCGACCAACACCTAAAATCCATATATATATATATATATATATATATATATATATATATATATATATATATCAATTAAGCATCGAATCCAACCAAAACATAACCAAAATATAATCAAAATGAGGGATTTATTCATCAAAAATAATAAACAAGATGCTATGCATCAAATATCCCCACACTTGAACCTTTTTCGCGCCTGAAAAAGTCCGCAATGAGATCATAACCGGAGAATCGACCTTCTAATTTATTCTAAACTAGATACTCACGCGCTAAAAGTGATTACCGGTATTTCGGTCCGACTAAACCCAACCGCCGAAAACCAAAGCCCCTGAACATGCTTTATTCAGAATATTTACCAATTATGGGTCCCACACTTACAGTTTCGCAACTAGGCCTAATCCCGTCTCAAAGCACGAATCAGCACGGGTCAAACTGGATTAGGGCTTTTCCCACCGCAATTGAATACAATATTTATGATTTGGAGATTATGGAAAGTGAATGGATGGAATGATGGGTGAGCTTGAATTAAATTTATTTATTTGATCCTAACACTAGGGCGAGTCTCCACCTGACATTACATCTCCTGAGTCCATATCCCGAGAGGTAGTAAGCATGCTTTGACCCTCGCACACAAAACCACATCACCCCGATAGATCATCTCCGGAGTCACTATCCCTAGAGGTCGAACGTAGGATCAGCGAATTTTGTGCACTTTATTCGATTTTTTTTAATAATAAATAAAATTCAAAACAAGCTCAAGATTGATGGATGAATGGGGCGCCACTATTTCTCGGATTTATTTTCATAAAAAGATCATAGTGTGCCAGGTTATCTCCAAATCATAAACATTTTATTCAAAAGAGGTACCTATCAGCCTATTCTACAGTTTCGGCTTTGCTACTATGCTAAAGGCGGGAACCCACAATATTTATTATTAAGGTTTATTTAAGTAGCAAAATCAGGATTTTTAAGCTTTTAAAAATCAGCTGGGCCTACCAGCACATCACAAATTAGGCACGGTTTCAACTTTATTTATTTATTTATTTACAAAAATAATCAAAACTCCGGTTTTACCTATCATTTCTCATTTTGTTGCAGACAAATTTAAAGGCATTTTTGAAAGATTTTAAAATTTAAGCGCAAATTAAACAATTTTATGTTTCCTTCAACCGTTTCCCTCCCCACACTTGAATCGTACATCGTCCCGAATGTACGTGAATGACAAAAATAAGAACAAGGGTGAAGGAAACTGAAAACTCCCCTGATCAAAGATATGCAGCTCTCGACGAATGCTAGAACTACGAGAACGAGTCGCGAGAGGCCACACATATTCGAATCGGCAAGAACCACAAATCTCAACCGTAAGTGCCAGAAATGGGTCTCGAATGCTCCACAGCCAAGAATGTAGAGAAACAGCTCTCGACAAACAGGTGCCAGAACTGTCTCATCATATCACTATCAAGCAAAAACATGGCAAAAACATCAACCAGCAAATATAGATAATAAGAGCATAGACGCCCAATCCATATACAAAAATACCCGAGTTTGTAAATCGAAGTATGACATAATATAGCAAAATAAAAATACAACTCGGAAAGGGTACAACCAAATCATCACGGCTGCTGGTCGGCTGGTGGAACACCTGGAAACGTAGGCAACTGGATCTCTGGATCTCTGGAGGCAATCTGTGTAAGCACATGTGTCATCCAAGTCATGGATGGTACTAGTGGAGTCAGTTGGGCTATCTGAGCACCATCGCATCAATGGTGTGTGTCTGAGCCTGAACGAGCTGAACTAACTGACGAAGCTGGGCCTGAGTGGATGGAGGACGGGGACGAGGAACTGGATCCGTTGGTCTCTGATCAGCCTGATATCTCTCCAATGCAACCCGAACAAAAATCTGCTGGCCGGGTGGTCTCTGAACAACAATCGGGGGAGGTGGCGGGCGGACTGGGAACTGGACAGGCCCCTCATGTACATGCGCGTCGTCATCATCTAGTGCGGGCTGCTGGTCGCCCGAACCTCCAATGGCACCCTCCGGAGGGTCAGAAACGGCTCCCATCGGTATCCAGGTGATGGGCCCTCCCGGAGGTGCGAGAATCATACTCATCGATCGGATGGCGACGGCGGATAATCTGGCAGACTGTGCCGCCGCAACCTGTGTCAGTGCCTGCCCGGCAGGGATCTCTGGACGCTTATCAGGCAAAACACCAAGGCTCTCGGCTAGTCGCGTGACATACTCAGCACCGCAGATACCACCTCGTGAAGAACGTTGTCGGTTCAGTTAAGCAGCAAGAGTGTGTGCTAGCTGAAAAGGAATACCCTGGAGCAGAGAATGGAGCAATGTAGCATCAATAAATGTCATCTTCTCTGTGCTCTCTTTCCTCGCCGCAATCGTGTGAGCGAGAGTTCTGTGGAGGTAGCAATGAAATGGGTCTCTAATCCAATGGGCCTTCGTGCCCTCCTTTAATACACCATCAGCAATGGAAGGCCACCATAAAGATAGCTCAAGGGATGAGATATATGTACGTGCCTCTGTGAAAATAGGCAGTGTCGTCTCAGCCTCCGTATATAACCCGACTCTCCAAGCAAATTCTGCCAATGACAATCGCCTCTCCACTCCTCCAAGTCGGAATGTAAATGGCTCGGTCGTACGAATAGTCCGACGGGAGGCCCGCATAATGGATAGTAGAGAAAAACTCCAATGATAGCTCACGGTATACTGGGCGGTCAATATCAAATATACCCCTCCAAGCGCCCGTAATAAGTTGCTCTGCTCTCTCTGTGGATCCCACAATGCCAAAGAATGGCCAGTCAATAGTCTTGATTGGATGGAACGGAAGACGAAGCAAACGGCGTAAACTCTGATATGCCGTAGAATCACAATGGAAACGCAACCACTCATGTGCGTGTAGTGGAATATAGGCTGCTCCGGGTGTTGGTGCCTAGCCTGGAACTGGCAATGGCTCCATCATCGGTGGTGGCGGCTGGCTTGCAGCCGCATCCGGAATTTTGCGCTTCTTTGGCTTTTTCCCATTTTGAGAAGAGTCTCCCTTAGCCATACCTACACATTTCTCAACAAATAAGAGTTAGAATCAATGAAAAGCAAGAGAAAAATTAAGCAAATCGGGTTTCATACGGGTTAAGGCTGAAAAATACGGCAAAACAATGAAATTTGGTCGAATGCAAATTGCGGGAATGGAGATTGAGTACCCACAATTTGCATTGACCAAAATCAACCAACCCGAATGGAACCCTTACACGAACCGCTCATTTGTGGTTTATGAAGAGAACGGTTCGTGCTGAATGATCACAACAGTTTAGAAAACCAGTGTGCGGATGTTTGTTTAAAATTATGAAGTGAACGTCACACAAAATTGAATTCTAAACAATCCTGAGAATTTGTACCGTTCTACGGACCATTGGAATGGAGATTGAGTACCAATGGCCCGCATTACGGCACAAATCTCCCGAAAATCGGGCATGACCCGTTCGTAAAACGGACTAAACCAACACCCAATTTTGGGTGTTTCAATCAACCAATCAGACAAATATCAAGCAAATATGCATCAAGGCACCCAGAATTGAAACTTTAACAATTAAAACCTAAATTACCATAACAAACATGAGAAATGCACAAAAACAATTTAAATGAAACTAAGAATCGTAACGAAACAAGGAAACTAAACCTAAAACGAGCAATGAACCTAAACGATCAAAACATGAACTTGATATGAAAATTGAACTACTTAAAATAACTAAACATTTTTTTTATTTATTATTATTTTTTTTTAATTTTAATAAAATACACGCCAAACTAACTGAACAAAAACAAAGAAATAAATTGACAATTAAACAAAGCTTAAATTAACTATAACAATTTAAAAAGAGCATTATACTACTTGAACAATTGAAAATGAACCTAAACAGCACAACCTTGAAGATGAACAATAAAACGAAACTTAAACTAATCCTAAAGCTAAAAAAAAATGAAATGAAATGATGACGACGGAGGATAAACTAAACCCAAATGATCTGAATGCCACAATCTAAGCAACCGAAAACAAGGAAAATAAAAAAATTTACTGCAAAAGTATCTTAAAACAAAGCCAGTTAACACGCAACATTAAAAACGAAACCTAAAAAAAATAACACTAGTACTACAGAAATGATCTCAAAGCACTTGATGTTCTTACCAAATAAAAACCAGAATACGAAAGTTAACATTTCACAAAAAACAGAACTACTTCAAATTTCATAACATATATCATAAAGGCTCATCAATGTTCCATCTAATGCTAAAAAATGAACTTTTTTTTTCAGAGAAAATTTAGTGCATTGATTAGAATGTTTGTGAAGCAGCAAGTTGAATCAAAGAAAACCATAAAAACATACCTTGAATGATGAAGCAAAAAAGGAATTAGGAAAATGATGATCAGGGATTGACTGGCAGTTACCGTCGTCGTGGTCGGAGAGTAAAACAGAGGTGGCGGCGGTGGGCAAGGTGGCGGTGGTGTAGTGGAATGAGTGAGGGGCTGGTCGGTTGTGATAGTGAAGATACGGTGGATGGTGGTGGCTGGCGACTGTTGTGGTAACCGGAGAGGGAGGAGAGAGAACGAAGGAGGTGGTGGTAGAGAGCTGGTGCGCCGGCGGTTGTGAAAGGCGGAGATGGATGATGTTGTGGTCTCGCCGGGGGAGAAAAGAGAGAATGAAGGAGGCGCTGGAGGGTGTAGGAGACGGTGGTGGGATGTGATGGTGGTCGGAGGTGGCAGGGGAGAATATCGCCGGCGAAAGGGATGTGGGGAGGAGGGAAGGGAAATCGCAAGAGGGAGGGGGGAAAGGAAAAATTAGGGCTTAAATTGATTTGGGGAAAAATTTTAAATGAGGTCTTGATTTATGAACACATGCGGGCCATCTGATATGCATATATGAGTAGGCATGCGGCCCGCATGACCTGTGCAGCAGCAAACATAATTTTTTCTAAAACTGCACCAAACTCACCCGAATTGATTTTCGATTCCAATCACCATCAAACAGTAAAAACACAAACCCGGGACTGTTTAGGACTTACCAAAAATGTCACAAACCTGTTTTGCCTCAATCTTACCCGAAACAAGTCCAAAATGCCAAAAAAATGCAAAATTGATAAAAGTCTCCAACTTGCCATGCATTCCAATGAAATCTCCATCCAAATGAATCTGAATTTTGCTCCGGATGTTCTATCAAACCTGCAAAACTTAAAACCAAGCGTAAAATGGAAAAAGAAATCATAATTGGAACTAATTTGACTAAAAATCAACTAAAAGTCAAAGTTAACTAGCAAAAAGTCAAACTAAGCTAAAAATTACCAAAATAACCACAATAGAACTAAGTAAACTAAAAACCTAATCGGGTTGCCTCCCGCAAGCGCTGAAGTTATTTACGAGTCGTCAGCCAGACTCGGTCCCGCGATCAACACGCGGGGGCTTCCAGACGCATAACAACCTCCTCGTTCACGTTAACCGGATCCGCAAGATAATGCTTCAACCTATGTCCGTTAACCTTAGACGAGCTACCATTCTCACATTCAATCTCAACTGTCCAGTACGGATATACGTGTTTCACAATGTGGGGACCGGACCATCTAGACTTCAACTTACCCGGAAACAGTTTCAACCTCGAATTAAAGATCAGTACTCGATCTCCCGGTTTGAAGTCTTTCCTCTTGATGTGACTATCATGAATCCTCCTGGTCCTCAATTTGTACAAGCCCGAACTCTCGTACGCGTGGTCGCGTAACTCCTCTAACTCATGTAACTGAAAGAACCGTCCTCTAGTCGCCTCATCCAGATCTAGATTGACGGCCTTCATGGCCCAATACGCGTGATGCTCAACCTCAACTGGTAAATGACACGTCTTTCCGTAAATCATCCTAAACGGTGTCGTACCCGTAGGTATCTTGTAAGCCGTACGGAAGGCCCACAGTGCGTCATCCAGTTTCTCCGACCAATCCTTACGGTTCTTACCAACCGTTTTCTCCAAAATTCGCTTAATCCCGCGATTCGTGACCTCAACTGCCCACTCGTCTGGGGATGATATGGTGTAGCCAATCTATGCGTAACCCCATAACGCTGCAACGCTTTCTCCATCTGCGCATTGCAAAAGTGGGTGCCACGATCGCTAATCAGTTCCTTCGGCACTCCAAATCTCGCGAAAAGTTTCCTCAAAAACCTCACGACAACTCTCGCATCATCAGTGGGGAGGGCTTGTACCTCAACCCACTTGGAAACATAACCAACTGCAACCAGAATGTACTTGTTCCCGCGAGATGGCGGAAACAGACCCATAAAGTCGATACCCCAAATATCGAAAATCTCACAAACCTGAATCTTAGATTTGGGTATCTCATCTCTCCGCGACAAATTACCTGCACGCTGACAATTGTTACATTTCCTAATCATCTGAAACGCATCCCTGAAAATAGTCGTCCAGTAAAATCCCGACTCAAACACCTTCTTCACGGTGAAGAGGGTTGCGTAGTGTCCACCAGTCGGACCCTCGTGACAATGTCTCAAAATCTGGCGGGCCTCACGCCCATGCACGCATCTCCGAATCACAGAATCAGCACCGATCCTATAAAGATAAGGATCCTCCCAAATGTAATGTTTCAAGTCAGAAAAGAACTTCTTCTTCTGCTGAAACCCGTACCCTTTCTTCATGATCCCACTCGACAAGTAGTTCGCAAAATCTGCAAACCATGGACTCTCATCGTCATCTCTCGCGCGTACATAATCGAGTAACTCGTGGGGAAAACAGTCATTTATGGGCATCCCCTCGAGTTTCTCATCATCCGCGTTCTCCAAACGCGAGAGGTGATCGGCCGCCACATTCTCGGCTCCTTTCTTCTCACGGATCTCAATATCAAATTCATGCAACAGCAGGATCCATCGAATGAGTCTTGGCTTAGCATCCTGTTTGCTGAACAGATACTTAATAGCCAAATGATCCGTATACACAATAGTCTTGGACAGGACAAGATATGATCGAAATTTGTCGAAGGCAAACACAACAGCAAGCAACTCTGTCTCGGTAGTAGTGTAATTCTCCTGTACATCATTAAGAGTTTGACTCGCATAGTAAATCGGATGGAAGTGTTTGTCCCTCCTCTGTCCCAAGACTGCCCCTACTGCGAAATCGCTCGCATCACACATCAACTCAAACGGTTGCGACCGTCACCAACTTGTCCTTAATCAAGTTGAACGCTGTCAAACACTCCTCAGAAAACACAAATGGGGCATCCTTCTCTAGGAGCTGTGTCATCGGCCTCGTGATCTTTGAAAAATCGCGTATGAATCGGCGGTAGAATCCTGCGTGGCCTAAGAAACTCCTAATCGCTCTAACCGAAGTGGGAGGCGGAAGTCTAGAAATAGTATCAACTTTGGCTCGATCAACCTCAAGCCCCGCATGTGAAATCTTGTGCCCAAGCACAATACCCTCATGAACCATGAAATGGCACTTCTCCCAATTAAGCACCAGGTTTGTCTCCTCACATCGAGCTAACATCCGTGATAAGCTCGTCAAACACTGATCGGAGGAACTCCCGAAAACAGAAAAATCATCCATGAAAACCTCCATGGAGTCCTCGATCATATCATGGAAAATCGCGACCATACAACGCTGAAATGTCGCTGGAGCATTACATAATCCAAATGGCATGCGTTGGTACGCAAATATGCCATAGGGACATGTAAATGTGGTTTTCTCCTGATCCTCCGGTGCGATGGGAATCTGGAAATAACCTTAAAAGCCGTCAAGGAAACAATAATAACTGTGATCGGCTAAACGCTACAACATCTGATCAATAAACGGTAGGGGAAAATGATCTTTCCTCGTAGTATCGTTGAGTTTGCGATAATCAATGCAAACTCTCCACCCCGTAACCGTGCGTGTAGGAATCATCTCATTCCTCTCATTCACTACAACTGTCATGCCCCCTTTCTTGGGCACAACCTGAACCGGACTGACCCAAGGTGAATCAGAGATAGGATAAATCAATCCAGCATCCAAAAGCTTCAAAACCTCTTTCTTCACCACATCCTGCATGTTCGGGTTCAGTCATCTATGCCTCTGCACAATAGGCTTAAACTCAACCTCCATCAAAATCTTATGCGTGCAGAAAGAAGGGCTAATCCCCTTAATATCCATAATCTTCCACGCAATAGCCTGTTTGTGCTCTCGCAACACATCTAACAACCTAGATTTCTCATCAACCGTCAGATCTGATGCAATAATCACAGGAAGTCTCGAATCCGTCTCCAGAAATGCATATTCCAAGTGAGGATTGATAGTATAGACAAAGTAGAGGGTATCATCCTGACCCTGAGGATGTCTCATCGAGTCACGGATGTCAAAGGTCACCGTCTCGTCCTCGACGCGTAAAGTAAGCATACCGCTGAAAACATCAACCAAAGCGCGTGCGGTAGCTTGAAATGAGCGACCTAAGATAAGAGGCACATGCTCGTCCTCATCCATGTCAAGGATCACAAAATCGACCGGGAACACAAATTTATCAACTTTAACCAACATGTTCTCCATAATACCCCTCGGATATTTGACCGAACGGTCAGCAAGCTGAATGCTCATGCGCGTGTGAAAGTGCGTGAGCGTGAGGATCTTCTACTTAGTTGTATAGAAATCAATGTAAACGAGTAACACGCAGAGAGTAAATACAACTGAGACTTGTATTAACCACAGAGACCACAGAGTACACTTAGAGAAAGTTATGACATGGAAGCCTTCTAAAACTAAACAAGACAAACCTATTTATAGACTGAAACCACGACTGGCCGAACCTCAGATTCGGCCAAGCTTCGGCGGCTCCGAACCTGGAGTTCGGCCAAGGTTCGGCCAACCCTAAACTTGTACGTTCCGTCTTGTTCTCGATACTTCACATGACGATCAGGAACCATGTATCAACAAACTCCCCCTCGGCATGTGCAGTATCATCTCCTCTTAATAAAACTTGTATCTTGTATCTTCAATCAAACTCTTCCTCGATCTAGACGATGAGTTCAATCTTGAATACTTGATATTGCAACGTGTGTAGTCTCTTTATCAACAATCTTCAGAAGACTTGAAGTTGTGATGTTCTCTTTCCACTTAGAAACCTGCCAACATAAATAATCCTGGCGCAAAACGTCTCTTCGAGACTCCAAGATATCTTGATTTTGAAAATGATTTCGTATTCCGTGTTGATCAATCGAAAACAAATCAGAAACAAAATCTTTTTGATTTTTAGAAACTTTATATCAAAACACACCTAAAATCTTTTTGGTATTTTCTAATAATGAAAACTAAATGCAATACAGAAACAAACACTATTTTTGTCTTTTGTGAGAAAGATCACAACTTGGGATCATATTGGTCATAACATGCTGAACTACATTTCAATTTCGATTATTGGAGCACATAAACCATGCCGACTGCAGATATACTTAGTCCAACTTTAAACTCTGGCACAATCATACTCATAACATCAGGATATGTTAAGGTATTTATTAGATTTGCATTGACCAGTGTACCCCACACTATCAGACATACTCAGATATGCTTTGCTTATCACATTTTGTGATTTCACTTGTGATATTAATCACATAATAATTGTATTCATGATATAGTCAACCGTGTTCCATGCAAAAAGAAATAAGAACGTTAAATCGTCTACCTTAAGGTCGATCTTTCGATACGCAGATAAGGCCTCGGATTTAACAAAATAAGAAAATAAAACAAGTTGAAGTTGTATAACTCAACAACAATCAGGTCGGTACTCCCGTACACGCAGAGAAAGTCCGATGAGTTATACGAAACACCAAAGAAAATAAAGCAGAACGTCAAACGAACAACTATGAGGTCGGTCTTTCGACACGCAGAGAAAGTCCGATCGTTTGACAAAATAAAGAAAATCAAACAAGTTTAAATCTTTGCAAAATGAACACAAGTATACACAGTGACTTCTCATTTTATTTTTCACATATCTTTTTCTTGATATATCATGAGATATGCATCAAGATGTCGTCCACTAGGTCAAGCATCAGATTTAATGTATATCACATTTGTATACTTTCTGATTTGCCGAGCCTACCTTGCACATCAATCAAATGGTCTTATGGCTTTTTCACTTACTTTATCCATGAGTCAGACACTGTCAGCCAATGTACCATCATTTCCCAATCATGTCAGATACATTTTCTCATTTTTCAATGTTTTTAGCTTTTTGCATTTTTAATGCTTTTGTCTTTTTCAAATTTCTCCCCCTAAAAATGACAACTCTATGTATAGATTTTCATTTTTTACGATTTGAAAAACAACACACTATTTTTGTATTTTTACAAAAACAAACTCCCCCTCAGAATGAGACGAAGTGAAAAACCAAGAAAAATTGATCAACCAACACGAATACTTACAGTTGAACTTTGGGAAAACAAAAATGATTTGGAAATGCAGTTTTAATTAGAACAGATATTTCACAATCAGCAATTATCCAATCACTGAAAGGTCTTCTTGAAACACCTGTTGACACCAAATAAATCATTAGGCGCTCTGGGATCGACCTGATGTAACATCGTCGGGTCGCCCGGTGTCTTCCACAAAGTCATTGTTGGCCTTGGAAACAACTTTTGGTTTCCAAATTTGTAAAATTTGCAATTTTTGATCAGAACCTGAATCAGACTCAACCGACGTACTTGGTTTAGACCAAAACGATTTACGAGTTAATTTTATCTTTGGGGACCATGGTTCATCAAAAATTTGACCTTTGTTATCCACATATTTGGCAGTGTTGTGGATATATGCAGTCGTCGGACAATCAGCAGCTAGATGTCCAGGTTGACGACATACATAACAAAGTCTTTCTCGAAAATTGTTTGAAAATGATTTTGATTTTGAAAAACCAGATGAATGCTCAGAATCAAAATTGTCAAAGAAATCATCAGAGGAATCATACCTAGGAGATGGACTCCTTGAAGATGACGATCTTCCAGAATAGTAAGCGAATTCCTTCTGAGATGGTGATTTCTGTGCATTCTTTGCTATAGGAGCCGTGGCAACTTTCACCGGTTTCTTTGTTTGAATCAATTCTTCCTGCACAACGAACCCCACACCTTTGTGTTTGGAGCCTGAAACCTTTGAAATACTTGAGGAAGAACCCGAAGCTTCTCTCGCCTTAGCTTCACTAGTAAATTTGGCTTTAATATCCTTCAGCCTGTTCTTCTCAACCAAAACTTTTTCTTCTTCAGTTGCAGATGAAGAACTTGACACAATCTTATCAAAAACCTTCTCATTTTCCAACAAAACAGACTTTGACACAAATTTTGGAGCTTCACCCAAAGGCTGTTCCTTCTTTTTGGACTTGGATTTGTTCTTCTTAGGTGGAGTAGCAAATTTGGAATAATCATGCAATTCATCTTTTGGATCAATCTGAGCAGCAGTAACTTCAGTTAAATCCACTGGTTGAGGAACCAAGTGAACATCAGCCTTCTGAGAACTGTCTGAACTCTGATCCTGCTTGTATAAGAAATTTAACATTGTTGGTGATAAATTGCAATTCTTCACTTGCCGCTTCAACTCCAAAATCTCCAGTTTTAAATCATTGATCTTTTGTTGAGCTTCAAAAACTTCTTTCTGTGACTTGATGAACTTTGCATTGAGATCATCATATTCATACGTTTGTAACTTTCGGATCTCACATTCAGCAAATAACTCTTCAAGAACACTTTCTCTCTTTTTCTTGTAAATCTCAACATCCTTTGTCAAGACTTCGTTTTTATCACGATAAAGAGTATTCTCATCTTGAAGCATAGAAATTTTGTTCTGAAGCTTTTCAACAGTAACAGCAGTTGTAGCAATAAGAGCGGTAGCTTCTTCATACTTTTTCTGAACCGGATAACTTTTCTCAAACAGATTCTCAAAATCTTGAGCTGCATCTAAAGCTTCAGCCTTTGCTTTCTCACATTCTTCAGCCAATATTGTTTTCTCATTTAAAACATCTTCATGAACATGAACCAACTCATAATATTTCTTTTGAAAATCTTCCAATTCTTGCTTTAACACCACTATTTCTTCAGTAGATATTTGATGACTTTGTTCAAAACTTGCAATCTCCTGAAGAAATTTCTTACATTTAAGACATTCAGTCTCTTCAACCTTTGAACTCTCAGGAATTTTAGATAATTCTTCTTGAACCAAAGAGACACTTGAATAAGAATCAGAATCAGTTAAGATGCTATCATCATCAATATGACGAACAGTCAAAGCAATTTCAGGTTTAGAATTATTCCTTTTAGCTTCTGTATCTGCATTCCATGCAAACTCATTTGACTGTGGAAAAGTATTGGTCCAATCATGAACAAGATTAGCAGATTTCATCTCAACCTTCGCAACTTTATTTGGTGAGTGATAAACTAAATGTGCATGTTGACCAGTTTTCAATTTATGTTCTGCAAAACTTGGACATTCTCGAGCAAAGTGACCATAATTTGCACACTTGTAACATTTTACCTTAGATTTATCCAAACCAATCTTACCCTCCTGATTCAATCTCTTCTTCCCAGTTCAGTTGAAAAATTTCTTCGTTCGTCGAACCAACATTGCATACTGCCAATTTAGATCCATTTCCTCCAAATGATCATAATCAATCTGATCATAATCTTCATTTGCTAACTCAGCATTACTCACAGCACCCGTGATAACACCAAAATATGAAGATACCAATGCAGACATTAAAGCATTATAATCATCGATAGTTTGAGCAGACAATGCAGTTTGATTTGAAAAACTTGGAACAGAAACATTACAACCAGCAGAAGAATAACTTGAAGATTCAGATTTACCTGCCAGGAATGCTGTCGGGGGTGCAGAATTAAGAATATTCGATTTCCCAGCATTCATTGTAGAATCATTTTCACCATGATACACTGCAGGATTCTGAATTTGTGTAGGAAGAGACTTGTTCACCATCAATTCCATATCCCTAGCCTGAATTCTTTGAACTAAATCATTGAAAGACAATCCTTGAAAATCCTTGTCATGAGTAATCATCATAACATAATTCTCCCATTTTTCAGGTAGAGCTTCCAAAATCTTCTCTTTCATATCAGCTTCGTCTTTAGTGAGATTCACCAATCGCATTTCACTCATCAGATGAGCAAATCGTGCAATCAGATTGGGAATCGTTTCATTCTGATAATGTTTGAAACTATCAAACTCTTTCTTCAAAACCTTTTGTCGACTTTTCTTGTACTGGTCATTACCTTCACATCTTTTCTCTAAAGCATCCCATAGACTTTTCGATGTGTAGTTACTAGCAAATTGATGAAGTAATTCTTTAGGCAAGGCCATCGTTAAAGTACCATATGCCTTTTTCTCAGCTTGATAAGCTTTCTTTTGTTCAGAAGACATTTTTCTTTGAAGTATAGGTTCACCAGTTTCATCTTTAGGATAAACATATTGCTCAGTGAACGCTAACCACATATCAATGTCATTTGTATCGACATATGCTTCAAACCGTTTAACCCAACTATGATAATCTTCCAACTTTAGCAATTTGGGAACTTTCTGACTTGTTCCAATTTCATTATCATAGTTCATCATTGTTTGCATAGTCGCTTGAACTGAGTTTTGAATAGCCGCGAACGCTTGAAAATCGGACATTTTCGAAACACAGGTTACTGTTCACTTCGAACCTCGTCCGAACCTAATATACCCTCCGAACTTCCTCCGAACGTGATCCGAACTCAGAAACACAGTCCGAACTCTCTCCGATCTCTCACCGAAACCAGTTAACTCCGAAATCCTCCGAACGAGCTCCGAACTCTCACCGAACTATAAAACAGACTCCGATCCTTCACCGAACACCTCCGAACGTACTCCGACCCTGGTGTTCGGAGCAGTTATGCCGAGCGTACTCCGAACCTGAAGTGCGGAGCAGTTACGCCGAACGTGGAGTTCGGCCGAACGCGAAATTTCGGAAAAACTTGGAAAAACTCACTGAAATCGACACTTCTCGAGCTGTAAACACTCAGTCAACTGAAAACGAACAAACAGAGACATATTGGACGTAAATCATGATGATTTGAACGCTAATTTTGAAGGATGAAGATGATAAACGAATTTTGAAACTCAAAAATCGTGAATTTGAACTTTATAACTCGAAAAACACTAATCTCTGACTAGTAGAGTAAACCTATAGCTCTGATACCACTTGAAAGTGCGTGAGCGTGAGGATCCTCTACTTAGTTGTATAGAAATCAATGTAAACGAGTAACACGCAGAGAGTAAATACAACTGAGACTTGTATTAACCACAGAGACCACGAAGTACACTTAGAGAAAGTTATGACACGGAAGCCTTCTAAAACTAAACAAGACAAACCTATTTATAGACTGAAACCACGACTGGCCGAACCTCAGATTCGGCCAAGCTTCGGCGGCTCCGAACCTGGAGTTCGGCCAAGCTTCAGCCAACCCTAAACTTGTACGTTCCGTCTTGTTCTCGATACTTCACATGACGATCAGGAACCATGTATCAACAGCGTGGGTGTCGGCTCACCTAGGTCTAGTCTCGCAAAAATAGAATATGGCATTAAGTTTATACTAGCACCTAGATCAGCAAGAGCGTTGCTAACGGACAAGCTACCAATCAAACATGGAATCTTAAAACTCCCAGGATCCTTCATCTTCTGTGGTAGCTTGTTCTGGAGAACTGCTGAACACTCCTCGTTCAGTGTAACGATCGACAACTCCTCAAGTTTCTTTTTGTTACTCAACAAATCCTTAAGAAACCTGGCATACTTAGGCATTTGTGCTAATGCCTCAACAAACGGAATATTTATGTGAAGCTGTATAAACAGAGCAAGAAATTTGCTTTAATTCTCCTCGGCTCTATCCTGTCTCAAACGCGCGGGATATGGAACAGGATGTGTGTAGACTCTCACGGGCTCCTTGGGGCGTGCTGTACTTGCTGGGCGTAGCCTAGTAGGGTGCACCTGCCCAGGGACCTCAATCTCAACCTCAACATATATCTCCTCAGTAACCGGCTCAACAGTGGCTGGCGGTACTGGATCCTGAGTGGTCTTGCCACTCCGAGTGGTAATCGCCTTTGTTGTTTGGCGTGGATTTGTCTCGGTATTACCCGGAAAACCTCCCTGCTGGCGCTATGACATCGATTTGGCAAGCTGGCCCATCTGTCTCTCAAGATTCTGCATATGAGTGCCCATGTTTCCCATTTCTTTCACAACAGTGGAGATATCCTGCTCGTTTTTAGAAAAACGTGATTCATTCTGTTGAGCAACTTTCTGAATATCCAAGGCAGATTTCTGGTTCTGCTGCATCATCTGAGCCATCATGTCAGTAAGATTCTTCATGCCCGTGTCCTCAGACTGAATCGGGATCTGTGTAGTGCTCTCATGGTTAGGGTTGTAGAAACCCTGCTGTCTCTGTGGCGGTCGTGGCTGAAACCCCGGTGGGTTCGAACTGCTCGGCTCCTGCCTCCACCCCGTATTCTGGTTTGGTCTCCAAGCCTGATTGTAGCTATATTGGTTAGGCGGTGGGTGGGCCTGGCTAGCCATGTAATCGACCTGCTCTGGTAGCTCGGTGCTACCAACAATGGGACAACTCGTGATATCATGAGGACCAGCACACAACTGACAAAATTTAACATGCTGCTGAGTCTCCTGTGGCTGGCTCATCTGTTTCTGACTCGTCTGCGTCTCTTTCATCATCTGCGAGAGCGCATCGACCTGCGCTGAGAGAGCTGTAACGGGATCTACCTGATGAACCCCTCTCGTCTGGGGCAGTCTGCTCGTACGCGTGGTAGACCACTGGTAGCCGTTCAGTGCAAGCTCCTCGAGTAAATCACGCGCCTCCTCTGGAGTTTTGCTGCTCAGAGATCCACCGGCGGAACTATCAACAGTAGGTCGCGTGAGGGCGTTCAGACCGCCATAGAAAATCTGCACCTGCTGATGCAACTCGATGCCATGAGATGGACATTTCCTCAACAACTCCTTAAATCTCTCCCATGCCTCATACAAACTCTCGGTGTCCTCCTGCACGAATGAATAAATCTTGTTTCGGAACATTGCGGCTTTGGATGGAGGAAAGTACTTGGAAACAAATTTCTGAGTCAAAGAATCCCAAGTAGTAATCGAAGCAGGCGGGAGGGACTGAAGCCATGCCTTCGCTGCGTCGGGAAGGGAAAATGGAAAGAGTCTCAACTTAATGGCCTCCGATGTGACCTCCATTGAGTTTGAATGTGTCGCAAACCTCAAGGAAATTTGAAATATGAGCCATCGGGTCATCGTTCGGAAATCCATCGAACTGAACAGAATTTAAGATCATGGAAATGGTCTGAGGCTGGATCTGGAAGTTGTTAGCTTCCACGGGTGGTCGTATGACACTGGGCTGCGCCCCCACAATGTTGGGACGAGCGTAATCGGTGAGCGTGCGTCTCGGCGGAAGTGCCATCGGAACTGGAACAGGTAATGTCTCCAAACGTCGAAGTCTATGAAAAACCCTCTCAGGCTCTGACAACGGTGAAAAGGGACTCCTCCTCCGACGAATGCGCATAAACAGACGAAAAACGAAAAAGAAAAAAGAAACAGAACATAAAGAAACTAGACTAAGCTAATAAACTAACTAACACGTAGGTAAACACAGAAATAAGCAAACATACTAGAAACATGCAAATAAACAAGTAACAAACCAACTAAATGGCTAAACTACTAGCTCCGAACTTTCTCGAAATCTGCGCGTCCCCGGCAGCGGTGCCAAAAACTTGACGTGTGCTGAAGTGTCTATCAAAAATCGGTCAAGTCAAAAAGGGAAAATCCCGAGTGACTAAACACACACGTAGGGCAGTGTACCCATCGTATGCAGAATAGTATCGGCAAATACCCGGATGTCAAATCTAAAGACGCAATGCAGGCTCTCGATATGCGAACTTTGCTAATATTTAACCTAAAATATTTTGAATTTCAGATAAGCAAGTAACTAGAAACAACTAAGGAACAAAACAACAGAATCTGAGAATGAAAATCAGTAATGAGACATATATCACTCGGATAAGAATCCTCTAAGCATGACTTTGACCTCCAAATCTGACTAATCAATATGACAACTACCCTGCAAATGATAACTACCAAGGCAACCTAGACTATAGACACATCCTAGTTACCAAGGCAATCCCGAATAAAAGTCCAGGTAGAAAACTGAATGAAACTGCCTAATTGCCTAGTTGCTTCGGTCAAAGCAAACCAAACATACACGAAATAGGGATCACACGAGGAAGGTCTTCCTAAGTAGGCCCTATAACATGAATAAATCTGAATTGAGACCCTAAGAACTTAGGCAATGCTAAACATGAAGTGACAAGTCAAAACCTTACGGTCATAAGCGTTCTAACCAACCAATCAATATCTAGCAACCACCTAATGTGCAAAACGAATCGGTCAACTCAATTTCAACACAAATACATACAAGATCAGCCCCAAATCCAAATCATACAATTATGTAGATGGTCATCGAATCATGCGTTAACCTAAAACTATAAAAGTCCAAGATTAACAATGAGGAATTTAACAATTTGGTTGAAGTTCTTCAATCCACATCAAATTACTCACATCATATGATTCAAATAGAAGCTAACAATGCATATATGATCATTCAAAGCATCCAATTCAGAATTAATAGGCAAGTTCATCAAGTCATAATGAAAAGTCAAACCGAAAAGTCAAAACATGCTTAAAATCATCAAATCCAAGTGATAAAAGGAAATCTAGCTTAACATCATGAATCTAAACATGAAGCAACTCAGATCTAATGTAAACATGTCAATACAAACAAGATCTAGGAAGAAATTAAGGAAGAATGATGAAACCTAAACTGAAATCTTCACTTTTCCAAGCTTTTACTCCCAAAATCCTTGCTCCTTTGGCCTTGATCTCTCCAAAATCAATCTCAGAACCCTAAAATTATGTAAACTAGTCGAAATGGGGGAGAGTGTGTGGAGAAAAACGGCCTCCAATCTTTTTATAAGGGTTTTCAAGGGTGTTTCACGTCTGATGGTCGATGCGGGCCATCTAGGTGTGAATAAATGGTGCAAGTGGCCCGCATAAGGTGTTCCTGAAAAAATCCGCCCAGCCTGCATGCGCGCCATCTGAGTGTCTGTGTAGCAGGCATGCTGCCTGCATGGCCGAGTTGACTGCAGCTTTGACCAGACCATGCAGCCCATCTGAAGAATATAAGAAATGGGCAGATGGCCCGCATGTCCATCAGAATCACAAAAATCTCTATTTTCTTCTATCTTCACCTCTGGATGCCAATCTAACTCCAAAGTGCCTCGTTTCCATCTAAAATGACTACACGACCCCGGCCAACACCTAAAATCCATATATATATCAATTAAGCATCGAATCCAACCAAAACATAACCAAAATATAATCAAAATGAGGGATTTATTCATCAAAAATAATAAACAAGATGCTATGCATCACAAATACTTCTGATTGTTTCAAGCAAAAATAATAAACAAGATGCTATACAATTGGTATCAGAGCATATCCAGGCGTGATTACACATCGTTTTTTTACCGAAATCAGTGATTGTTTCAAGCAAATTCGGGTTGTTTGACTTTTTCGAGTCAAACTTTGTTAACTTTGACTCTGAAATTCATTCAATCTGTTCAGTGTTGGTGCGTATGATTGTTACAGTTAGTTTGAAAAGGTGATTACGAATCTTTTGCAATTTACGGAATCAATTATGGCTCTAATTTGAGTTGATCGCAATTTCACAGAACGTTCTTGTGTTCTTCATGTGTTCTTCAAGCTCTTTAATGGCAGATTTGTTAATTCTTGATCATTGTGAATGAAATCAGTTTCTACAAGTTCTATTTGATCATACGAAACAGTTGCAACAATCAGAACGTGATTTGATTAAGATTTGATCCGATTTCAGATTGTCAAAAATGTAAGTTCGTTCGAGTTGATTTCTCAGTGCTCAAATCATCACGAAACATATTAACAATGGTTCTAGTTTAATTCGGTTCGTCGATACGAGTTGAACGCAATTTTCAGAATCAATTTTGGTTTAAAAACGAGAGAGTTATCGTTGTTTGATGAATGGGAGTTTTCGCCGGAAAAACGGGTTTACCGGAATTTTTCTGTTTTCACCGGAATTTTCAGTTCACCGGAGGTTTTGGTTTGTTATAACCGTTTTCTGGTTCGCCAGTGTTCATTTTTAGTGATTTCCGGTTTGAAATCGGTTTGCCGGAAGTTTTGAAATTGGTTCGCCGAAGTTCATCCGAGCGCCGAGCATTCTCTGTTATTTCTTGTTAGCTGAAGGAAAAAAAAATTTAAAAAAATTCGAAAACAGCGGTTCTTCTAGTTTTCACGACTATTTTGTCGTATTATTAAGTCATCTTCAACATTTTTGTTCATCGTTTCAAATCTTCAAATCAATGTCAAATTGTCACAACTCATTGGTATAAAATTTGGTCTCTTTTAATTTGATATTATGGACTGATCACGTATAGCTTGAATTCAAAATCAAAGTCATCTTCTTCACAGTAGTTTCAGTTCATCATTTTTATTGTCGAACCTGTTCATTACATTAGCATCGATCACAACTCAACATTGAACATCAGAATTGGTTTCACTAGTTTCAGTTTGCATTTGTGAGTATATTACATCTAGCAATTTCGAATTTAGATCAGATTTTTGTGGAGATTAGAAGTTCGGATCATCATCTTCATTGTTGGTTTTGTGATCGATCTCGGTTTTTTCATATTTTCATTGAAACATATCAACAATGCATCTAGTTCGGATCGTCTTTCAATTTTGCACACAATGGTGTTCTCAATTTCGTATTTCGATCAAATTTGAAGAAGTTATGATCGATTGAAATTTGGTTTGAATTTTTTTTTAATTAAAATTACATTCGTACGAGATTTTTGAATATTTTCATTTTAAACCTTTTTGTTAATTGAAAATTTTATTTAAAAAAAAATTAAAATTACATTCGTACGAGATTTTTGAATATTTTCATTTTTTGTTAATTGAAAATTTCATTTAAAAAAAATTAAAATTACATTCGTACGAGATTTTTGAATATTTTCATTTTAAACCTTTTTGTTAATTGAAATTTTCATTTTAAACCCTGCATAATAGAATACTTTTATTTTAAACCCTGTTAAAATTTTGGAACAATTTTTGAAGTTGAAGAAACGGCTCATACAGTGAATTGAAATTCGAAAAGTTGGGACACATCAGGTTTATTCATTGAAAGATTTGTTTTGAAAGCTTTTCAAGACGGTGTTTACAAGGGCTCACTGTTTGAAATTAAAGAGTTCAGGTTTATACCTCAAGAGATTTGCAGAATTTGTGGTGACAAAAAGGTTCAAGTTTCTTCATTAAGATTTTTGTTTACTCAAAAAGATTCAGATTACCATTTCAAGATTTAAGTGGTTATTCAAAGAATTTGAGACAAACGAAGATGGGTTTTAATAATGATTCTTCCATTTATTCATATTATTCTCTGGGAAAGTTTCAGCTGATTGAAAGCGAAGTTCCAATGCTTCTTCATTTGGATGATTATTGCAATTGGAAAGGTAAATTTGCGGACTTCGTGGCGGGTACATTAGGTGAATATGTTTGGAAATCAATTCAAGATGGATATGAGTTTCCTGTTCTAAATAATTCGGATCAAAAAGTACCACCTCCAACGTTCTTATCAAGAATGACCGAATATGAGGTTAAATATCATGATAGTGTGAAGATAGCTTATTATGCTTTGATGAGGGCATTATCTAAAGAGATCTTTTGGCAATATCAAATGGTATAAAACTTCAAAAGAGGTATGGGATGCTCTTGCTCAGGAATGTGCTGATGTTGAGAATATAACAAAAGCAAATGTGAGTGATGCAGAAACAACTGAATCTGGAAAAGAGATTGACAATGAGCAAATCTGTTAGAAACAAATTGAAAATTTAAGAAAGGTAAAGAGTTTGTTAATTGGAGAGTGCAAAATTACAAAAGAGAATTTGGAGAATTGTAAACATGCGGTGAAAGAAGTTACTGAAGACTTCGATGCACTTTATTCTAAAAGTGTGATTTTAAAAGAAAAATATGATGCACTTCAAAAGACTTGTGTTGAACTTGCTGATAAAGAACTTCGTCATCAAGAAGACAACACAGAATTGCTTGATGCAAAGACTAGGTTGATAGATGAGAATACATTTTTGAAGGAAAATGTTGAGATTTATTAAAAGAGGTGGACAGATACAAAATTGGAGTTAAGGAACATGCGTTCATAAGAAATCAAAAGATTGAGCTGGATTGTAAGTACGAGGAACTTATTCCATGTAAAAAACAATTGGCAGATTCACAAGCTATGTGTCGAAAGCACTTTAATGATGCTTAAATTGAGATTTTGGAACTTCAACGGAATTTAGATGGTTATTGGAATTCGCCTTCCACAATTAGTTTTATGTTCAATGCTAATAAAGAAGTTGATTATTCTGATGTTCTTTCCCCATAAAATTTTACTTCTACTCCATCAATTAGATCATTTGAAGATGATATGTCTGAATTAAATATCAAATTCATGCATAAAGAAGAAGAAGAAGTAAAGAAGCTTAGAGTTGAGTTAGACATGGTTAATAAAAGATTTGCTGAGGCACAAACAGAGATTTCAAATCTTAAAAGAAAACTTGATGAATTGCATGATTATTCAAAGTTTGCAAATCCTATTTTAGAAAATAAGAAGAAGTCAAAGTTTGAGAAGCAGAAGCTTGAAGGAGGAACAATGTCAACATTTTGTTCAGCTTCAACTTCTTTTGAAAAGGAAAAGGTGTATGATGAGGAAGTTGGTGAGAAGGTTGATAAAATTTCGTCTGAAGAGAAAATTGATGAAACTTTGCTAAAAAAACAGTCTAAAGGAAATTAAGGCTTCGTTTACCAGAGTTGCTAAGATGGAAAAAGGAGAATCTAATTCTCAAGCCGAACTTTCAAAGCTACCTGATTATAAACAGAAAGGTTTGGGTTTTGAGAACAAAAATGACACAATGCATGAAGAATCAATGGTGGATCAGACTAAACATTCATCTTCCGATACATCGCTTAAACTTTCTGAGAGAATTACATTAAAGCAAAAGGAGTTTGTCAACAAAATGGATGAAATTTTAAATGATGTTCAAGATGAGAAAGTTAGTTCTAGAAATGCGGAGTTTATGCCAAAGAAGAACTTTAAGTTAGAGCGTCAAGAGAGTGATCTTTCTTCAAAGTCTACAATGTCTACGGAATCCATGTCATCTCCTAAAAAGGTTGATGAGAGAGCTTGATTTTACTGCAACAAGACGGGACATGTGATTCGTGATTGTGCTACTCAAAAAAGGTTTTCACGTGGTTCAAATCGATCATCATCATCTGATTCGCTGATTTTCAATGAGGTCCCAGTCAAGCGACATCAGAATCATCAACGAAAGTTAACTACCAAGAAGCCGTTTGTTGGTAAAACTTTACATTTTGATGATGATTTCCCACAGTTTTCAAAACCAAAACAATTTTCAAAAAGAAAACTATATTTCAGTAATGATTTTGAAATGCCTTACTCAAATGATTTTTGTACTATGGGCATAAACAATATCACCAACGTCACTCAAAATCTGAGAAAATGTTGGTTGGTGAGTTATTAAATATTGTTTCCAGCTTGTCACAGTATGTCAATGGTTTTGATTCACATCAGGCAACATCATCAAAACCATTTCGTTCTTGGAAACAGAAAATGGCAACCTCGGCGGGAAACGATTTTGTTGAGGATACGGGACGACCCAAGCCGGTTTGGGTTCCCTTATTTAACTAAAAAATTTGTTTGTGGTTGTGTGCAGGATACTTCAAGAAGACCTATTAGTGATTTCAAAAATAGAGTTTGTTGAATTTTAGGGGGAGAATATTTGAAAATGCCAAAAATAACGTGTTTTTCATGTAAGGGGGAGAAAATGAAAAATATAAAAAAAAATGAGAAATTGATCCGACTATGTGAGAAATGATGGTACATCAGCATATACGTTATCTGCCATGGATAAAGTAGATGTAAAGGTTGTAGGTTATTGTTTGATATGTGTGATGTGCATGACAAATCTGATATATGCAAGTATGATATCAAGATAATGCTTGCCTGATAACTGTGGTTTATCATCTTGATGAGTATTGTGTGATAAATCTGCAAAAATAGAATAAGAGATATCCTTGTGTATGCATGCGTTCTTTATTTTCTCAAACGATCGGACTTTCTCTGCGTGTCCACAAGACTGACCTAATTGTTGTTCGTTTGAGGTTCTGCTTTTTTTTTCTTGGTGTTTCATATAATTCATCGGAGTTTCTCTCCGTGCACACAAGACCGACCTGATTGTTGTTGAATTATACAACTTCAACTTGTTTTATTTTTCTTATTTTGTTAAATCCGAGGTCTTATCTGCGTATCGAAAGATCGAACTTAAGGTAGACGATTTAACATTCTGCTTTCTTTTTGCATGACACACAATGGATGTTTATATCTCTGAAAGATAATTCTATAAAACAAGCACAAAGATGTGTATGATTGAAAATATCTAAATGATATGGCTTAGCTTGAAAATTGATGAGTTACCAATATCTTTGAAAAGTGTGAGGACCATGTTATCAGTGCTTGAAAAATATACCCTCTAATATATCAGAAAGCTATAAAAATTGATTCGTGCATGCTGAAATAAATAAGAAATTATTGTATTTTCTATCATCTTTGCCTGCATGCTGACTAAGTCGAAATTGAAATGTGCTAGATACGTTATGACTGATAAGATCTCACTTCGTGATCTTTCTCACAAAACCAAGAATAGAGTTTAATTCTGTATTGCATTTATGTTTCAGTTTCATAAAATCCAAAAAGATTTTAGGTGTGTTTTGATATAAACTTTGTAAAATCCAAAAAGATTTTCTTTCTTCTTTGTTTTCGATCTGATCAACACGCGATGCATCAAATATTCAAAACTGATTTCAAATCATCTTGGTTCTCCAAAGGAGATTTTTTAAAGTTATGATTGGAAAAGAAAAATTGCAACTTCTGTCTTCTGAAGGTTGCAGGTTAAAAAGATCAAAGTCTCTCGGATACAGATCTCAGAATGGATCTCAAGCATGGTTGCAAAGCTGTCAAAGAGTTTATTCCTTTAGCCACAAAGGATACTTTCAGAAATGGTTCAGTCGACTCAGTCTTGTTTCTACCATGCCTACCCTACATCAACTAACAACATATTCAAAGAGCTTGAAGATCTGATACAACACACATAAAGGGGGAGTCTGTTAGAGCTTTTTCTGTGTGATGTGTGTGTATCACCGTTACTTGTGTTAGTGATGTTAGGTTAGTTAGGATAGTTAAATTTTGTATAGGGTAGTTTGTGTCAATCTTCAATAGTTGAAGGGTTTTAGTTGTGTCAAATGTATATATTATATGAATCTCACATTTGAGATTCATATTACTGTCCATCAAACCCATTAGAAGAGGGATGGTACAAACCAGAATTTGACATCAACGCACCAAAGGAGGAAGCCAGCGTACCATTGATTACTATATATATGGATTGGTTGGTTAGCAGCTGAGGAAAACACAAGAACCAAACGTACCATCAAAACCCCAATTCGTTTCTCTGTGATGATTTCTAAGGGAGATAGTTTTTGATCGTGTTTCTAGATTACATTAGCTTTCTTGAGTTCATATCATGTAATCTGGATCAAATCTATGCCATAAACAGATTTTTATTTACTTGACTTGTGTTCTTCGTGTTCTTAGTTTTCGGTTAACTTTCGATCCAATTTCGGTGTCCAAATCACTAGATCGGGACAAATTGTGTTTACATTTTTTCATCTCCTTGATCTTTTATCAATGGCCATCACTTCTTTAAAGTAGCCATGAACATTTACATTGGACGAGGCAAATGCATATGTGGTTTTTTTAAAAGCTCTAAAACTGTTGATATCTCTATAGCATTATGCCAATCTCCAGGGTTTACAATATCATTTTGTAGCTCTTTTCTAAAGTTGGGATCGTCCAAATCATAAGATTTAAAAGCCATCTCAAATTTTGCAGCCCTACTAAGCATATCATACATTGAATTCCACCGTGTTGAAGCTATTCTTGAAGACACTCTGATCTTTATCGCTCGTAAAAAATATTTATAATGCTTTATCACAACAACAAAAATTCAAGCTTATAACTTCAGTACATAAACTTCAAGAAACTCTTCCATGTAAGAATATCATATTTTACTACCTTAGTGGCTAGAGAAAAGATTGAAAACCAAAGTAATTACATAGGATCATGTTTTAGGGTTCTAAACGTACCTTAACAACAACCATTATGAATTTGTGTTTCACTTCTTCAACATTTGTAACATACTAGATGGTGACTCGCCCGCGCGTTGCGGCGGGTCACTATTGACAGTCATGTATATGTACAAAGTAAAAGTAACAGGTAGGAAATTTCATACATATCATGTTTGTTTACATCCATATGTGATTCAAGACATCATCCATTTTCAAAATTAACAATACCCCTAATACTATAAAGTAGAAATATCATCCAAGATGCATAAACTTTGTGCATGAATCTGTAAGGTGCTATCACTCCTCGTCTTTTATTCTTTTTGGGGTGGTAGCTTATCATCTGTATTGTTTTTGTATAAATAAGCACTAAGCAAACATCTAAATGAATAACAAAAGCCATGCACATCAGAATCCTTCAACTTTGTTGATACCTGATATGTGCGTCGTGTGAAGTATCAAACAAAGTACAAGATCATGTCAATCTAGGTCTGGCCGAACTAGGTCCAAACCTGAGGTTCGGACTGGCCGAACCTGAGGTTCGGCCGAAGCTCGGACCAGCGGGTATATATAGGTGATTGGTCTTTGTAATTGCAGAGTTCTGAGCAGGTGAGATTTCTTAAGTGTGTGTTTTCAAGGTGTTTCTCTGTGTTGTGTTTCTGAGTGTTTCACTGATTGTAATTGTTCATTTTGATCAATAAAACAATTGATTAATTACGTTTCGATGCCCGATTAGCTAGATCGAGTAGACGATCCGATGCTCGCGCATTTTCAAGTGGTATCAGAGCTTTCTGGTTCACTCTACTGATCTGTGGTTGCTATTCTCGGATTTTTGAGCGTTTTTGAATTTTTCTCGTGCTTCTTTTTGTATTTTCAATCATTTCTGACGTGCGTTTTGTGTCAAACTTGCTCCTAAATCGTTCCTAATCATTTTTCTGGTCTGTCTGTTACAAATTTCATCAAAATTCATCAAAAATCGAGCGTTTTTGAAAAATTATGTTGAAGTTCGGAGTCTCCAGATCAGGTTCGGAGTAACTGCTCCGAACTTGAAGTTCGATCCATCTTCGGTGAGAGTTCGGTGTTAATTCGGTCAAAGTTTGGAGTTTCTGTGTTCGGTCACTAGTTCGGACAAGGTTTGGAGTTAAATCAAGGTTCGGAGGTAGTTCGGAGCTAGACCGGAGTCTCTTAGGAGTTCGGTCTGTTGATTTTGATTCGGAACAAGTTCGGACGAAGTTCGGAGGTTGGTTTTAGGTTCGGACAGAGTTCGGAGCTTAGTAATAAGTTCGGAGAGAGTTCGGCCGGCAGAATCTAAAATTTTTCGAACGATGTCGGAATTTCACGCGTTTGCTGCGATGCAAAGTGCCATGCAAACCATGCTGAATTTTGACAATGAAATCGGAACAAGTCAGAAAGTTCCCAAATTTTTGAAGCTTGAAGATTACCAAAATTGGAAGAAACGATTTTCTGCTTACATAAGCACGAATGATATCGATTTGTGGATCCCGCTCAAGAAACTTTATCAACATCCAACTGATGCGGGAGATTTCAAAGAAGTTCATACCTTTGATCTTGCTGAAAGAAAATCATATGAGCTTGAACAAAAAGCTTATGGTTATCTTACTATGGCATTACCTACTGAGTTACTTCATCAAAATTTAGCACTTGCAAGAAATCTAAGCAATTGTGGGATGCTTTATCAGCGAGATATGAGGGTAATGATGACTACAAGAAGAGTCGAAAGAAGGTTTTGAACAAAGAGTTTGATAATTTCCAGAATTATGACAATGAAAATATTACTGCTCTTGTTTCAAGGTTGTCACATTTAATTAGTGAGTTAAAGGTTGTTGGAATTGAGAAAACTGATGCGGATTAGAAAGAAAAGATTTTGGAAGCTTTGCCAGAAAAATGGAAAAATTATGTTTTGCTACTCACGCATGACAAGGATTATTCTACAATGACATTTCACGAGCTTACTGGAAAACTTCATGCTCGAGAAATGGAAATGTTAAACTCAAAGAAGTCAACTGCTACTTTGCAAAATCCTGAATTGTACCATGGTGAGAATAGTGCAAGCATGAATGCAAAGTCTAAGCCAAATCAGAATACAGCACCAAGTGTTGCGTTTATAGCTGGAGCTTCAGGAAATTCTGATAATAATTCTTCAAGAGGTTGCAATTTCACAATTCCAAAATTTTCAAATCAAGATGCTTTTTCAGCTGAATCAACAGATGATTGTGCCAAAATGATTTCTGCATTGATTTCATCATCCTTTGGATTGATTCTCAAAAATGTTGCTGATGTAAAGTTAACCAGTGAGGATCTTGATGCTCTTGATGATGATCAACTAACCGAATTGGATGTATCTTGGCAATATGCTATGTTGTGTCAAAGATCTAAGAGATTCTTTAAGAAACATGGAAGAAATATTTCTGGTGATAAATTGGGTTTTGACAAGTCCAAATTAAAGTGTTACAAATGTTCACAGCTTGGACATTTTGCTAAAGACTGTCAACAGACACATACAAACAAGTCTAGTGTTCCACTATCAGCAAAGCCTGATTTTACTCAACCATCTACTAGTAACACTAGCAAGTCTACGGCTTTGACAGCTCAAAAAGATGGTGTTTATGATTGGGGTCAACAGTTTGGGTATGATTCATCTGCTTTGATAGTTACTCATGATCAACAAGAAGATTTTTGTTCAGAAACTAGTTCTGATACTAGTTCAATTCCAAGTTCTTATGAATCTGCTGAAAACTTAGAGAGTCTGATGAAAGAAAATGCTTTATTGATGAATAAAGTTCAACAACTGTCTGAGGCATTTGATGTGATTAATTCAGAGTTGAATATTTCTAAAGATCATGACAAGGAGTTGACATTAAAGAATGAGTATTTAACCATGGAAATCCAAACATTGAATGAGGTTTTGGAGGTTTTGAAGCAAGATAAGAAGAATGTTGAAATTTTAAAGGCTAAGATTTGTGAAGAACGGGATGAGTTGGTAAAAGATGTCAAGAAATGGAAGGATGAAGCTGAAGATACAGCTGCTGATTTTCAGAATTTGTTTGATAAATCAAAGGTCAAACTTGATCTGCTTACTAAGAATGTTGAAGAGTCAACTGCTAAGATTGAAGCATATCAAGTTGACATGGGAAAGTTGTTGGATGAGAAGCGGGAGTTAGTTCGTGTCAATAAAGTTCAAGCCGCGAATTTGGAGATTCAAAAGCGCAACGAGGATAAATTGAAGAAGGAATTACATGAGGGACTTGATAATCTGCGTTTGCAAAAATTTGAAACTCACAAGGTTTCAAAGCGATTGATTGCTAAAGAAAAAGAATTTGCTGAGGCTCAACAGAAAATTTCTGATCTGAAGGTTCAAGTTCTTGATACTAATCGATTGCTTAATAATGTTTCAAATTCTCAAGTCTTCACAAGCTTTTTAGCTAATGATGAAAATTTTGAGAAGATGTTTGATAAGACTGCTTCACCCCCTGCTCATATCAAAGAAGCTGTCAAAGAAGTGAAGGAACAAATTGAAGAATTTGATTATTCAAAGGTTTCGTCATCTACTGCTGAAGATGAGAAAGTTGTGCCGAAGAAGAAGAACAGGAAGAATAAGAAGAAGAAGGAAAAGAAATCTAAGGTTTCTCCTGCACCAAAGTTTGTATCTGGTTCATCGTCTGCTGATAATGAGAAGTCAGTTACTTCTAGTGACAAGCTTCAAAGTTTGTATCTGGTACTTCTAGAAGACCTATTGACGATTGCAAAGTTGTTGATGGAGGAGTATTCTGCTTAAGTTAAATTTCATGATAAATCTTTCTAACCTGCAAATTTTCTGAATTCTAAATCTGCAAAGTATCCGTGTTGATTGATCACTTTTCTTTATTTCTAAATTTTCTCAAAACAAAACCCAAAAATAGAGTCATGTTTTTGTGTAAAATGAAAATACAAAAATAGAGTTTTCATTTTAAGGGGAAGAATTGTATGTAAGGGGAAGTGATTAAGAAAATGCATGTTATGGAGAGAAAGTGAATACATGTCAAATATATAATGAAGGAAGGTGAATACATGCTAAATATATAAAATTGTGAGAAATTGATCATTGGGAAATGATGGTACATTGGCTTATGTATCTGACTCATGAATAGAGTAGATGAAAGAGCCATAAGATCATTGTTTGATATGCTTGGTAGGCTCGGCAAATCAGAAAGTATTCAGATGTGATATACACTAAATACTAATGCTTGACCATGTGGATAACATCTTGATGCATAGTTCATGACACAAAAGAAAATAAGTGTGAAATTCAAAATGAGAAGTCACTGTGTATACATGTTTTTTTTTCAAAGATTTAAACTTGTTTGATTTTCTTTATTTTGTCAAACGATCGGACTTTCTCTGCGTATCGAAAGATCGACCTGATTGTTGTTCGTTTGACGTTCTGCTTTATTTTCTTTGGTGTTTCGTATAACTCATCGGACTTTCTCTGCGTGTACGGGAGTACCGACCTGATTGTTGTTGGGTTATACAATTTCAACTTGTTTTATTTTCTTATTTTGTTAAATTCGAGGCCTTATCTGCGTATCGAAAGATCGACCTTAAGGTAGACGATTTAACGTTCTTATTTCTTTTTGCATGGAACACAGTTGACAATATCATGAAAATATTATGCATTGTGAAAAATCACAAGTGCTGTCACACAAAAGGAAAAAGAAAAGAAAAACTAAAAATGTCTGATTATGTCTGATAGTGTGGGATACACTGGTCAATGCAAATCTAATCAATACCTTAACATATCCAGATGTTATGAGTATGATTTTGCCTGAGTTTAAGTTGGACAAATTATAGCAGCAATCAGCATGACTTATGTGTTTCGATTAATTGAAATTGAAATGCAGTTCAGTGCGGTATGTTCAATATGATCCCATATAGTGATCTTTCTCATACCAAAAATAGTGTTTGATTCTGTATTGCAATTTCATTTCATGTCAGAAAAACACAAAACGATTTTCGGTGTGTTTTAGCATAAACTTTGAAAAATCAAAAAGATTTTGTTTCTGCTTTATTTTCGATCTGATCAACACGTGATACAAATCGATTTTCAAAATCATATCTTGGAGTCTCAAAGAGACGTTTTGCGCCAAGATTATTTTAAAAGCTTGAACAGGTTGCTATGTGCATATTATCACAACTTCAAGTCTTCTTAAGATGGTGATGAAAGACCAGAGATACACTAAAATGTCATCAAGTATTCAAGATCAAGCTACGATCGAGTTGAGGAGGAGTTTGTTTGAAGATTCATTTCACTGAACGAACGGATTCTACACTTGAGGGGGAGCTTGATTGAAGATACAACGTTGATGATGTTGAAGAGATACTGCATACGACGAGGGGGAGTTTGTTGATACCTGATATGTGCGTCGTGTGAAGTATCAAACAAAGTACAAGATCATGTCAATCTAGGTCTGGCCGAACTAGGTCCGAACCTGAAGTTCGGACTGGCCAAACCTGAGGTTCGGCCGAAGCTCGGACCAGCGGGTATATATAGGTGATTGGTCTTTGTAATTGCAGAGTTCTGAGCAGGTGAGATTTCTTAAGTGTGTGTTTTCAAGGTGTTTCTCTGTGTTGTGTTTCTGAGTGTTTCACTGATTGTAATTGTTCATTTTGATCAATAAAACAATCGATTAATTACGTTTCGATGTCCGATTAGCTAGATCGAGTAGACGATCCGATGCTCACGCATTTTCAAACTTACTTCCAGATATTAGGTAATCACATTCTGAGTACCCATTTCTACTCTTTAAATAACATATCGTTAGTGCCATCTATCCTTTATACTCTTTAAATAACCCATCTCACTTTTGTAATCACATTCGGACACAACAAAAGCATAGTAGAATAGAGCTGCTATCAAAGTTTGAAAACCAATGCTATCAAAGTTTGAAATCGAGACAATCCATTACGCCCTTTTGTAATCACATTCTGAGTACCCAAAAACCTTTTGAGTTTAGCTAACAAAATTCATCACCCAACCCTTTTTAAAGCACAACGAATTGTTGAGTGTAGAAGTTGCTGGAATTTTCTTAATTGAGTGTCTATTTTCCAGCATACCTTCACACTCTGTAGTTTTGGTGGAAATAATTGTCGGAATTTTCCCAATGACGTAATTGCCAACGAATGAGAACGCCATCTTCTCCCATAAATTGAACTCTATTAAGTGCTCACTGGAACGTCGCAAACATAATGTGAGAACATCGTAAGTAATATTTATGGAAGGATTTTTTATATTTGTTGAGTGTAAAAATTGTAAAATTATAAGAAAGGAATAACCAATTGACAAACAGTACTCAAACGGTTATGATGTAAATAACTGGAAGATGAGAGGCTATGAAAAAGACGTTTTTCTTACTTGCAAGAATAATATGGGTTGCTTTTGAACTATAAATTGACATCATATAATCGATAGAAAGCTTACACTGAAACTCTTCCACTACAAAAAAATGTCATTAGTGGCATACACAAAATGCCACAGAAAACATAAAAAGTGCCACTGAAGACCCCTGTACAAATGTGTGGCATACAAAAAAAGTGCTACTACAAGCGGTGCCACTAATATTTTCAGTGGCACTTTTGTGTGTGCCACACATTCCTTTAGGGTCTTCAGTGATATTTTTTTATGTGCCACAATATTAACTTCAAAATGTATATACTACTTTTAGCGACACTTTTTTATGTGCCACAATAATTACAACAAAATACCTATACTACTTTCAGTGGCATTATTAACTATAAATATTAATATTATTTTCGATTAATTAAATCATAATTTATTTACGATACTATATAAAATTGAGAACATGTAAAATTATAATATCATAGCTTATTTATAGTTTAGATCCACGATATATATCAATGTTAGTAAACAAATACGGTTTCAAACATGTTTCAAATATTTACAAAAAAAGCTAAAACATTCTTTCGGGTTGTCAACTCTATCCATAAATCTTGTTATCTCTATCCCACCAAGCCTTCACCTTTTGTCAACTCTTTCTCCATCATCGGTACTTCTTGAAGATAACTCAGTGACTAGAACCAATACAAGGGACCTAAAAACATAAATTAATACAATTAAATGCTAATATAAAGTATAAATATCACATCTACATGACTTGAAGTTTCTACTAACATTTTCTTAAAGTTTTGACCCAATTCCTTGATCAAAAAGTTTATATTTTAGAAATTTAAACTAAAATTTCTATTAAAAAAAAACATGTTTCCCTAACCGTTCCAACCAAAAATCTTTTTGACTCGAGCCCATTCTTTGTGTGTTTATGATCAATAATTGTAACATGTAACGTTCATATATAAACCGTCTATTAAAGTGTACCTGGTTTGGCTTTATTTGAGAGGTATCCATCAAGTGAAACCGTCTTGCCCTAGTGTCTTGTTGTTTATGGACACACATATATAGCAGCAACCTCTTTCGCCATTACACCTACCTCCCTTCTCATCTTTTTTGCCTCAACCTCCATAGCCTTGGTTAATGTATCTACTTTCTTGCTAGCATCTGAAACCGGTATAATAATCAATATACAAAATGAAATAACAATAGAGAAAAAGAGAACGAAATACCTTCCAACCTATGCAACCCTTCTTAATCCAGATTTTTGAACACTCAGTATATTCCCCCCATAGCAGTTACCGCACTACATCTGGGAATTTGTTAAGAGGATTCTGAATACGTAGACATAGGATTTCACTAAAAAGTTGTCCTATATTCAGTCCAATACAAATCAGATAATTTTCAATGTAAAATAATGTAACCACAGCTCTGCAAACCTGACACCCATGAATCGTCACCCCTGCACAATGAAAATGTCACAAATGTAAGTGTAAAATAGTATGATCTCACTACTGCATTATAATTCAATCAAATGTCAAAATGTCACAAAGGGGGTGACATTTGTATCCTCAAGACACACCACTTAGTTGTATATATGTTATGTGAATGGGTTTGGCAATTATATAAATAAAAGTGATTCATCCATTTAAACACTGCAATGTAACAGAGATCTAATAAAATGATTCATGTTCCTTACATAAACTTAAGGTGGTATCCACTAGTTCTCTATATCAATATACAAAAATAAAACAGTGAACTTATAAATGAGATAAGTATACTAGCAACCCAAGACTCCATAGTCATCAAGATACATTCTGTCATGCCCTATTAATTGTCACGAGTGCACTTCACATTCAAAACATCTGACAAAATTCCTTGCTAGAAAAAGTCATAGCACAACTATAATTGTTAACTTCAAAAGCAAGTGCAACTTATTTAACATATAAGCGAATAATCTAGGTAGTTTTGAAGATTTATAAACACAAATGTCATAAAGAGTTTTATTTTAACAAAATATAATAAATAAAGTTTGATTTCTAGGTCATCATAGAAAAACCCGAACATAACTTTGTTTACATTAAGTTAAATATTTAGTATCATATAGGTTCAGATTATGATTATCATTTTGGTTTGTTCATTAAAAGAAACATCTTGACCACAATCTTGACCACAAATAGCTTATTGCATTTTGAGCTATAATCTAAAACATAATGGTTTTACAGTTTATAATAAAGGATACAACATTTCTATAAGACAGAAAAACAAAATAAAATGTCTAATTTGTGTAGTTTTAACTCTAAAATCTCTATTTTTTCCTCATATATACCAGAGTATGCCCACAAAAGTACAAAAATAAAACACATAAAAGTAGATAAATATGATATAGTTAATAGTTACTTGAAGATCAATCATGGCTGTGTACTTATGCAGAGGTACTTCATATTGATGGAGATAAATCAACGTCTTTTTTACCTGGTGATCAACATACTTGACTATTCAAATGTTCTAAGTATCAACAAAGTAAGGTGTGTTTAAGATTCTTATTTTACTCTTTAATAGTCAGACATGAAGTTTCTATAAGCAATCTAAACACCGTAAAAATAGTTTATTGTGGCAAATCAGCACTCCAAACAGCCCGCCCTTAAAGATCAAGGAAAATGAATACCTGTAGATTATGTTTAACAACGGTAGAAGAAGTCAACATATGTAATGAGCATCTTTTTCTTTTTATGTGAATGCTAGACCTTTGTTGTGATGTGGAATGAATACCAACTGTATAAAAAACTATGTGTTATATAGTATTCAATGAAATATTCCAATGTACCAAAATTGAAACACAGTGAGGATATAAATAGTGAACAAAGTAAGAACATTCCATTCTTAGAGAGCTTGCTACTGTTTAATTAGCTCCATATATCGCCACTATGATAGCTGATAGTTTTGATGCTGTTAGAATATTCTGGTCAAATTAAATCACTACAATTACGGATTAAATATTGTGTAAATGTCATGCAATATTTTCCATAGTTAGTTGGTTAAGGTCTATATGTTATATTCATGTATGCTATTTTGGATATAATAAAAAAGGATCTGTTTCCTCAATTCCTTGATTTCCATCGTAAGATGGTATCAGAGCCAGTTTCGTAATTCTTCATCATCGATTAAGCCGCAAAAAGGTTCTTGAACCCTACATTCAAACATGGCGGATGGTGATTCCACAGTTGCCAAAATTCCCGATGAATTAACATTGCAGATCGTTGCGCTTCTAAGAAGTGGTCTTGGAGCACAACCAACAACAACCAATTCCGAGAACCTGTCTCTCGGAATCAAACTCGGTGGAGAAAATTATGCCCTATGGGCAACGTTAATGAAAAAGGCTATCGGGGGTAGGGGGAGGAGTTCTCATCTTACTGGAGATCCTTCACCTCCTGAAAAAACTGATAAAGCATACGCACGATGGGAGCAAGACGATCAGTGTGTGTTTACATGGCTAATTCAAAACATTGAATCGAGTTCGGTAAATAATGTCTCGCAATACCCGACTGCAAAGGCTCTTTGGGATGGACTTGCAGTCACGTATGGCTCTGGAACCGATTCGCTGCAAGTATTTGATCTCCACAAGAAGGCAAAATCATTAAGACAAGGAGGAGATACACTAGAAGATTGTTGGAACAAGTTGCAAAAATTATGGATGACCATTGATAGAAGAGAGCCAAATCCTATGAAACACCCTGAAGACATTCAGATCTACACCAACAAAATTCAAGAACAAAGATTGTATCAACTTTTAATAGCCATCGACGACAAGCTGGAACCAATTAAGAGGGACATATTAAAAAAGGAACCTCTTCCGACGGTCGAGTCTGCATATGCTATCATACGTCGAGAGGTAGCAAGACTCAATATTCTGAAACCTGCTACCACCGAGGGGGATGGTCCATCTGAGATCGGATTGGGTCTGATAGCGAGAGAACCGTCTGGAAGAACAAAATCTCGTTTCGAAGTACAACGGAGCAAGGAAAAGGAAGATAAATCAAAGTTGTATTGTACCCACTGCAAGATGAAAAAACATACAAAGGAAACGTGTTTTAGGCTCGTGGGGTATCCAGAGTGGTGGGAAAACAACCCTAAAGAGAGATCGGAACAGAGGGGCAAGGTGGCAGCCGCGATCGGAGGTCAGAACAACGGAAAAAATCCCGTGACATTGGAGCAAGACGAAGATGCCAAAGGGTTTGGGGGTGTGGCAGTAGGGATGAACCAGGAGGGCGAACCAGGTAAAGGGTTTGGAAATTACCCTCCAAGCCCTTCAACTATTAATCCTAATTTTTCTAAACCCTACTGTTTTAATTTTGTCACTCATGCCAACCCTTGTAATTTTACTTCAAAACCTAAGGCCTATCAAACCCGATCTGTGTAAAAAATAGCCCAGGAAAATTAACCGAATGGATATTTGATTGCGGGGCCACAGACACTATGACATATGACCACAAAGATTTTTTAAATATGTCTCCAACATCCAAAACTCATATTGAAACAGCTAGTGGAGAATGGGTGTTAGTGAAAGGGGGAGGCTCAATTGAGTTCTCTAACAAACTAAAGCTACAAAACTGTCTTTACATCCCGACTCTGTCTTCAAAGTTATTGTCCATAAGTCATGTGACAAAAGAATTGAACTGTGTGGTGCTAATGTATCCTACTTTTTGTATCCTGCAGGACATTCATACGAAGGAGATAATTGGGCGTGGTACTGAGCGAGGAGGCCTTTACTTTGTTAATAAGGTGACTCACGAGGGACATGCCATGCTTGCTCACGGAACGGCTGATAGACAACTTTGGTTATGGCACCGACGTCTTGGTCATCCGTCATTTGGGTATCTTAAGTTGTTATTTCCGAGTCTTTTTTTGAACAAATCCACTCATATGAAGTGTGAAACTTGTGTCCTTGCTAAGAATCATAGAGTGTCCTTTGATTCGAGTAACACTAGGGGTAATTATGCTTTTTCATTAATACATTCTGATGTTTGGGGACCAGCTCCAAATTCTAATAAAAGTCGTTTTCAGTACTTTGTGCTATTTGTTGACGATTTTTCTCGAATGACTTGGATATACTTTATGAAACATAAGTCAGAAGTCCCTGAGAAATTCTTTATGTTTTATCAAATGATTCAAACCCAATTTCATAAAAAAATACAGATCCTTCGCTCCGATAATGGTGGTGAATTTGTAAACCAATCTATGCATAATTTCTTTCAGAAAAATGGCTTAGTTCATCAAACTACATGTCCACACACCCCCCAACAGAATGGTGTGGCTGAACGAAAAAATCGGATTCTTCTTGAAAAAAGTCGGGCCATGATGATTGAATCCCTTGTACCTAAGTCACTTTGGCCTGAGGCAGTAGCCACATCTATGTACCTTCTTAATCGCCTTCCTACTAAAATTTTAGAGCATAAAACTCCACTTCAGACTCTAGCACAACAGGTTGATATTCCTTCTATTCTAACATTACCTCCACGTGTTTTTGGATGCACTGTGTTTATTCATATTCCCAAGATCAATAGAAACAAATTTGATCCATGCGCGGAAAAGTGTATTTTCGTAGGATACGCTACACAACAGAAGGGATATCGTTGTTATAATCCAAATTCACGTCGGATCCATGTCACTATGGATTGCGACTTTGTAGAATCTAAATACTATTTTAATACCCAACCTAGCGATAAGGGGGAGAGAGATAGTGAATCACTAGGTTGGTTAAGTAACCTAAGTGGTCCAGAAGTTGTTCCAAAAGAGCCGGTAGATGGAGCCGCCGAGTCGCCTTCAATAAACATGGAAGAGGCTAACAAACCAGTATACACAACCAATGAGTCTACTTTGGATGATGTCCAACAAGAGGTAAATGAGTCACAAACTGATATGTCTTCCTCTAATTTAAATAATATTACTGGTCATGGCAATAGTACAGGTTCAGATATGGCGTCTGAAGAACCACAGACTCGTGTTTTACCTCCAAGGAGGAATAGGGGTGTACCTCCTGATCGCTTCTCGCCAGTGCATATACCTCGTGCCTCAAGATACCCAGTAAATGCGGATAGGGGGAGGGTTACTAATATTGCAAAAGCCTTTCATACTACCCTCCTGTCAGAGGAAATTCCAAAAACTCAAGAAAGCACTATATGGTCTTAAACAATCTCCACGTGCATGGTTTGGAAGGTTTACGATGGCTATGAAGCGATATGGATACCGACAAAGTAATGCTGACCATACCCTCTTCTTTAAACGAAGAGGGGGACTGATTACATGTCTTATAATTTACGTTGATGACAGGATTATAACAGGTAATGATGAAGAAGAAATTGCCATGCTTCGGAAAAACCTCTTTACAGAGTTTAACATGAAAGATCTTGGGGGTTGAAATATTTTCTTGGGATTGAAGTTCTCCGATCAAAAGAGGGAATCCTTATATCTCAACGGAAATATATTCTAGACTTGTTGGCAGAGACAGGTATGGTGGATTGCAAGCCTAGTGACACTCCCATGGTGGTGAATCACAAACTTAAGACAACTGAAGGAGCTAAGCTAGCGAACCGAGAAAGGTACCAGAGACTGGTAGGAAAGTTAATTTACTTGGCCCACACTAGACCTGACATTGCATACGCGGTTGGAGTTGTAAGTCAGTTTATGCACCAACCCCAGGTAGAACACATGGAAGCAGTTATGAGGATAATACGGTATCTTAAGGCACTCCGGGAAAGGGTATAGTGTTCAGGAAAAATGGACACCTAGATGTCGAGGCATTCACTGATGCTGATTGGAGGAAACCTGGTTACATGGAAAAGTAAAAAACAGAAAGTAGTGTCTTTATCAAGTGCTGAATCAGAATTCAAAGGTATCGTGAAAGGAATAGCGGAGGTCTTGTGGCTGAAAAAGTTAATGAAGGAGATTGGTTTCCCATTAGCGTGTACAACTCGATTGATGTGTGATAACAAGGCTGCTATAAAAATTTCAGAGAATCCAGTGCAACATGATAGAACAAAACATGTGGAAATAGATCGACACTTTATAAAAGAGAAGATTGAAGACGGCACTGTAATGCTTCCGTTTGTAAGGTCTAAAGACCAGTTGGCCGACATCCTTACAAAGGCAGTTCCATCAAGTATCTTTGAGTCGGTATTGAGCAAGTTGGGTATTGGAGATCCCACTACACAACTTGAGGGGGAGTGTTAGAATATTCTGGTCAAATTAAATCACTACACTTACGGATTAAATATTGTGTAAATGTCATACAATATTTTCCATAGTTAGTTGGTTAAGGTCTATATATTATATTCATGTATGCTATTTTGGATATAATAAAAAAGGATCTGTTTCCTCAATTCCTTGATTTCCATCGTAAGATATTCAGACCACAAAAAATAAACCTACTCCTCTCTAGCCTCATAAACAACACATATTATGCTTTTATAATAATTAAGATTGCTTTGAAAAAGCAAAATGAGAAGATGGAAAAGTACTCACAACATACTAAAGTCCAAGTTTTAACGTCTCGTCAAATTTTCTTAGAATATTTATTAAATTGTTAATTATGAATAAAATGATGTCATGATAATAATAATTTAAATAGATTAATAAAATAATTTTGAAGAGGACTTCTCCCTTTTTGTTAGTACGTTCTGGTTGAGATAAAACCTATTCATGGGTTACAATTGCTGGTTCACTAACAACTCATGCTTCTTGTGAAACCAGCATGTCAAGAAAGATTAAATTTCAATCTTTGAACAAAAATCATACCAAATGTATCACCAAAATTGGTCACTACATCTGCACGGATGTATTGTACACTCACAACGACAATAATTACTTCAACAAAAGCAAAAGCAGTAAGAGGAGATGGCCTTTGGCCCTTCACAGCAGTTTCCTTATCATCTGTTGATCTACCTGTTAGACCACCAGCATCAAGATACACTGCCTGAATCAGTGTCCGCACTCTTCGGTCCATGTAACTGCAAAGAAGATCACCATTCACAAGAACAGCTGGGTTTGATGTACCCATCCCTTATAAACACATTGAAGTTTACTCAATTTACAAACCAATGATTTTAAAACAACTACTACATTGTGAGGTATATAGATCTCTAGAAGGGACGCAAAAAGCCACACAAAAACTTTTATCAAACAGTTGGTATGAATATATCTAAGGTGAACAATGGTGCAGCAATTTTCTTGAAAAAACCAGTAAATCCCACAATCATATTCAATATGTTTTCGTTAGTAGCACCGATATACATCTAGAAAAAATTACAAGCAAGTGGGTAAAGGTTATAAACAGATCAAAGCATAGAAAAAGTCACAGTCAATAATATTAATAACATATCACCACATATATACATAAAAGGATTCGGTACTAAGCTGTAGTTGTGCGCAGCAGTGGATGTTAAATCAATATTGTTTTCGTTTCGAATGGAATGGAAATTGCAGCACCCCCATCCAATACAGCCCACCTACAGTTGATAACGAAAATTATAAAATCTGTTTTCTGATCGAAAATCGTTGATTTTTATAAATGCTGGTTAACAACTGTGGAGTGCTTACATTTGGTTTTAAATATGTATGTACAAGGTAAGCAAAACCATACAACCAACTAAATATTTCTTTGCTTCCTATAAAATTTCTTGCACATGTGGCCTACACATGAGGAAATCAGGTTTTAAAGACATTGAAATTAGCCACATACCGAAAACAGTCGTTAAATTTGTTATTTTTTTATCATATCACGAAGCACAAAGACAATATCTGCACCAGCACAAAAAGAAACTTCCATAATATTTTAAATTATTAGGCTTATAGACCTAAACTGTTCTAGTTTAATGATTTTGGAAGTTGTATTAAACTTATAGACCATGAAACTTTAAACATTATAATTGTAGAAACAGCGGTCCCGGCCGGACGGGTTATCAGGATGAACCGGTCCGGTTAAGACGGATTGCTTCTGGAGAGTTGGAGAGGTAAGCTGCTCCGGCTCGGAGCACCTTGATTGCTTCTGCGAGTTAGTATACGGTACCCGACACGAAGGAAGAGTTAGAACGTGGGAGGGAGATTGTCCTCCGGCTCAGACTGGGACTGACAGGTGCATCATTGCCATCCCAGGTCTACCCTCGTGCATATAGGATGTGAGTGTGGGGAAGGGGGGATATCTTCTCTGCCGTACGGTCAGGGAAGATGTTTAGTGCCGGAGCTAGTTGTAGTCCGGAGGGATTAAGTGTCTTTCCCCCCAAGTGGTTGGGGGGTATTTATAGTGGCTTACCTTTGTCTGATGCGCCATTAATGCTCCTGGCGGCTAACGGTATGGGCGGGCGCAGTAGGTGCGTAGCCTACAGTCCCATTTTGGGCAAAGCGGGGCATGATTGGCTTGTGATGTGCCAATCATTGCCCGTCACTCTTGTTCGTATAGGCCGTGCGGCAAACTCATGTGCGTTGTATGTTGCTATAGTGGGCCTTTGGTTCGGCCTGATAAGGAGCAGCATCCGATATAAGGCCGGACCGGACCCACGTCATCAGCCCCCTAGGCCGAAGCGTTGCTGTCACGTAGCGGGGCTTCGGGCTTTGTCTTCTTAATGGGCCTGGATGGGCCGGGCTTCCCGGACCTTCTGCGCTGGCGGGTGTTTATTGGGCGCTGGCTCGGTAACCGTCCCATCAAGAATATTAACCGTCGCCCTGTATATAGCCTATATATAGCCGGACGTAACTCCCTTCGGTCATATCGTCTTCTTTCCAAACTTGCTGCCAAAACTTCTTGCTGAAAATACTACCTGCCTGTATACCGCGCGGTACGTTACCCCTTTCTTCTGTATTTTGTTTTTTTCTTTTTACGCCATGGGTGAGAGTAGTAAGTCCGATATGGACGTTCAGTTTAATTACCTTACTCCCAAATCCCTTAGTGCCGAGGTAGCGCGGTACGGCATCCCTTTAGAGCTGCACCCTACTTTACCGGAGAGAACCCATACTATCCGTGACTGTCCGGACGGTAAGATTGGGCTTTACCTTCATCATTTTAGCTTCGCTCACCTTCGTCTTCCCTTCACCATCTTCTTTCATAACCTCATCAGGGCCCTGCGCGTGGATATCCGGCAGCTTCCCCATTTGGCCGTCGCGCGAATAACCCAGTTTGAGATTGCCTGCTGGGCGTGCGGGGGGAAACCCACTGTTAACCTTTTTAGGCAATTTTTTCGCCTTAACCACCAAGGGGACTGGTACCTTATAGAGGTCGCCCGCCATGAGGGAGCCGTGCGGCTGTTCACTCCCCCTACCAGTTTGAAGTCGTGGAAGGACAAGTTCTTTTGGGTAGATGCCCCTTGTCTTGGGAAGATGCACTGGAGGAAGCCAGAGGAGGATCTTGTGCCGTATGACGTTTTTAAACTTCCTCATGACCTTGTCCTTCGTGCGAAGTTGATTGCGAACACAATGCCTCTTCGCAAACAGGCCGAGGAGGTGTTGGTTATGACCGGCATGAGCCGCAACTGGCTGTGATTGCTCACTGACCCCTGCCTTAGAATGAATGGGGCCGGTACGGTTCTTTCTTACTATTGCTGTTTTTGTTTTTTTTTTAATATATGCCTAACTCTTTTTTTTTTTTTTTTTGCAGAGATGGGCCTTTTGGATTACTTGAAGCTGTCGTCAACTCTGGAGGTTGAGCATACGATGAAACCAGTGCCGGAGGGTCCGGATACCTTTGTGAAGTCGAATGAGGAGAGGAGGTTTACTGATTTTACTGTGAGGGATGGGGAAAAGGTGATTGCGGGCAAGGATCTGGGTGGTGCTTCCCATACGCTAGTAGAGGAGCAGAAAGCCGAGCGGCGTCGTAAGCTGGCGCTGAAGGAACGCGCCGACCGGGCGAAGGGTAAGGCCACCGCCCCGACCGAGAGGGTCTCCGCCAAGAGGAAGAAGGCGTCCGCCAAGGGGCCTTCTAAAACCAAGAAGAGGAAGTCCGGGACGTCCACTTCCCCTGCCCTGGTGGACGAGTCCTCTGCCGACGGATCTCCAGACCCTACCTATAAGGCCGGGGACGAGTCTGAAGAGCATGTGGATATCATTCACAACACTGATTCCGAGGTTAAGGGGCCGAAGGACGAGGTAGACGGCCGCCCGGAGGGGGATGTGTCCCCTACATCGAGCGAGAAGCGTTTTGCTCATGCGCTCGAGACGGGTGGCGACTATACATCCGACGTGGTTGGCCGGAAACTGAAGCCTGGCATGGGCAAGGGTGCTGATGCTATTGCCAAGGCCATGGCCACCGGAGACATGTCCTCGCCGCGCGGCCATGAGAGAGACGCGGAGCCTGAGGAAGATAGTGAGTCCTCCCAGGCCGATCCCGACGCTGTATATGTGCCCGGGTGGAAGTTGCGGGTTGGGGATGTGTTGTCCACACCCAGGAGGGCGTGGGATTTTGTGCAGCACGCCGCCCCGTCCGGGGCGGTGTCGGCGGCGGAGGAGGATACGGACCTTGCGGCGATGAAGAAAACCGCCCACCGTCTGGCCCAGTCCTTTGTTCAGACTCAAGACCTCATCCATCGCCATGCTGAGCAGCGTCGCACCGTCCGTGATCTGAAGAGAGATCTGGCGGCCCGGGATGCCGAGTTAGCTGAGAGTAAGTCTTAGCTGGCTGTTCTGAATACTGGGGAGGTGAGGAAGTTGAGGAGAAGGGTGGAGCAAGTGACGGGGGAGAAGGCTGCTGTTTACAACGAGCTTGTTGTTGCCAACAGCCGTGCGGCTGGGTTGGAGAAAGCTCTGGCGGAGGAGGCTGAACGCCAGAGGGAGGAGGTCTCAGCCCGGGTTGTTGAGCTAGAGACGGCGAGGAGGGAGAAGGCTGCGGTTGAGGCCGAACTGGAGGCTTTAAAGGAGGGTAAGGCGGGGGTGAATGCTGAGCTAGCCAGGGCCAATGCGGTTGCTGGTTCGGCGTTGGAGGATAAGAAATGGTTGATAGCCGAAGGCTTCCAACATGTCGTTATGAAGCTGCTGAAGAGTTATGAATTTGAGAGCAGGCTTGGGGCCGTGCAGCAGGCCGTGATGGACATGGGTACCACCGAAGGCGTCCGGATCGGTCATGATTTTGCCAGCTCGGGGTACGCCCTTGCTGACGTCCCCGCCGTGAAACCTTCCGCCGAAGCGGATTTGAGGGAGGCGGTCACCCTTTTTGAGCAACACAAGTATGCGTATCTTGAGGAGCTTGCTAGTCTTGCCTCCACTTTGTTTTCTTTTGGCTTGTTGGCCGTTTCTGTGGTTGTACACCCACTTTGTTTTACTCCGTTCGGAGGTGTAGCGCTTTTTTAACCATGGTGATTGTGGTCCCGCTTTGCTGTTCGATAGGGCACTGGGCCGTTAGAGCCCAGTGACTCGTTAAGCGTGTTTGGGTCACCCACTGTAGGGTAGGGTTCTGGTCCGGCTAATCCGGTCCGTCCCCCTTTGTGTCCCAGCCTTCGGTTGGCCTGTCGAGTGTTTTTGCCGACGTTATTTACCGTGCGGCCGCAAAGGTCCGTGTGTGTGGTAAGTTAGATTTCCGGTCTTGAATTAGTTTGTAGGGTGCGTTGCCCCATTAAGTGAACGCGTTTCGTAACAAAATGTTGTAACAAAATGTCGTAGCAAAATGCCGATCGGCTTACTTGAATAAGGTGCAAATTACAAACAAACGTCGTGCGGTAATAGTAAACTTAAATATAACATTTCTTTAGCTGCATGCCGTTCCAGTGCCTGGGTACAGCTTTTCCGTCTAGAGTTGCAAGCTTGTATGACCCTTTCTGGTGAGCTTCCTGTATCTGGTACGGTCCTTCCCAGTTAGGGCCAAGTTTACCTTGTTTCTCTTGTCTTGAAGCTTCGTTGTTTCGAAAGACGAAGTCGGCCGGTCTGAAGGTAACTGTTTTTACTTTAGCGTTGTAGTAGCCTTCGATTGATTGCCGCCATATTTCACCGTTCTTCCGTTAGGGACAAGTTTACCAGCAGCTCGGTGTCGTTGGTTGTTTCGTCCATTTCCAGGATTCGCTGCGAAGGCATTCCTATTTCCGCCGGGATGACCGCCTCCGTGCCGTAGGTTAGGCTGAAGGGGGTGTGTCCGTGGCTCGTCCGCTCGGTCGTTCTCATTGGCCATATGACGCTTGGCAACTCCTTGACCCAGTTTTTTCCTTCAGCCCCCAACCGCGCTTTTATTCCGGTGACTATGCTTCGGTTTGCTCTTTCTACTTGCCCGTTCGACTGTGGGTGGGCGACCGAGGTGAAGATCTGTGCCATCTGTAGTTCCTTGCACCATGCCCGAAAGGGATTTTCTGTGAATTGCCTTCCGTTGTCCGAGACGATCTTCCCTGGGAGGCCGAAGCGACAACAGATGTTTTCCCAAACGAAATTTATTATTTGTTTGCCCGTGATTGTCGCTAGTGGCCGTGCTTCCACCCACTTAGTGAAGTAGTCCACTGCGACCACCAGGAACTTGACTTTTCCTGACGCCTCTGGGAATGGACCTACGATGTCGATTGCCCATTTATGGAACGGCCACGGCGACGTGACCGGTATCATTTCGCGCTTCGGGGCACGTTGTACACTGGCGTGCATCTGACATCCCCTGCACTTCCTGATTTCCTTTTCCGCGTCCGAGTACATGGTTGGCCAGTAAAATCCGGTGTTTAACATTCTTGTCACGACGGAGCGCGGCCCAGAGTGAGTGCCGCAGATGCCGCGGTGGAATTCCTGGATTACGTAGAGCCCTTCTTCCTCTGTTAGGCACCGCAGCCACGACTGTAAGTAAGCCGTGCGGTATAGGCGACCATCCTTGAGTGCATAGTTCACTGCTTATAGGCGGAGCTTATTTGCCTCCTGACTGGACGCTGGTGTGATGTCGTCCGTCAGATACTTAATGAACGGTGTCATCCAGGAGTCCGTCTCGGTGCTTACTTCATTAACTTCCATCGGTTCGCCCATGGGTGTGGTGATTACCTCCACTGGTATTTGCTTTGTTAAGTGAGCAAATGCTAGCGAGGCCAATTTGCTGAGTGTGTCAGCTTTTTTGTTCTGGCCGCGCGGCACTTGAATGATTTCGAATTCCAAGAACGATGACGCGGTAGCCTTTACACAATCGGCGTATTTTTGCAGCGCGACCTCTCTTATTTCGAACTCTCCTTTTACCTGATTTGCGACCAATATGGAATCCACCCGTGCAGATAGCTTCTTCACTCCCATCTTTTTCGCTAGCCTCAGGCCTGCCAATAGGGCTTCGTATTCCGACTCATTGTTTGTGCTTGGGAATTCGAGCCTAATGGCGTAAGTTACTACCACGCCGTGCGGGTCAATGAGCACGAGGCCTGCACCGGAGCTATCTTTACTAGACACCCCGTTTGTATACAGCGTCCAGGCATCTGGGCTCGTGACCGTGGGAGGTAGCATTGGTGCCGAAGGGGTTTCTTCTGCTTCTTTGCTGTCTAACTCCGTTATGAAGTCCGCGAGGACTTGGCCCTTTATGGCCGTCCTTGGTCGGAATTTCAAGTCTAGTTCGCCGAGCTCAATTGCCCACTTTGCGAAGCGACCGGATGTTTCGGGGCGCTGTACTATCTCTCTCAGCGGATAATTGGTTAGTACGGTGACTCTGTATGCCTGGAAGTACCGCCGAAGCCGCCTGGTTGTGTGGACCAGAGCGAGCAGAAGTTTCTCCAACTTTGAATATCTTGTCTCCGGGTCGGCCATTGTTCGGCTGACGAAGTACATGGGTATCTGCTTGTCGTGCCGTTCGGCGCACAAGACCGAGCTTAATACTCTCTCTCCCGCGGCTAAGTATAGGACAAATTCTTCGCCTGGTTCTGGTGCGGTAAGTGATGGCAGTTCTGCCAGGGTTTTCTTGAGTGCCTGAAAGGCTGCCTCGGCCTCTTCGGTCCATAGGAAATCTTCTTTGGCAGTGCACCTTCTCAACGCCTCAAAGAATGGGGCGGATTTTTCTGCCAGTTTGGACACGAAGCGGTGCAGGGCGGCCAACCTGCCATTTAGGCATTAGAGCTCTTTAAGCGATTGAGGGGACCTCATCTGCTGTATTGCTTTGACTTTTGCCGGGTTGGCCATGATGTTTTGATCCGTCACCACATGGCCCAGGAATTTTCCCTGCTTCATGCCGAACGAGCATTTGGCGGGGTTTAACTTCATATTTGCCGCGCGGAGGTTTGTGAATGTTTCTTAGATATCCTTCAGTAGTGTGTCTTCCGTTCACGATATTATCTAATCTAAACGTACGGAATCCGTTTAGATTAGTGATTCAAGAAAGAGATGAGAAGAAAACTAAGAATACGATGAATATAAACGATAAAAACCTGATATTGCACAAAAGATGAACTTGTCGGGTACAAAATCGTAATCGTAAACTAGCTCCTCTCGGGTTTATGATCGTAATCACCAATGCTCCTCTTGGAAATCATAATTGAGCAACCACCTACAATGGTGAACTCATGGGGTTTATATATCCACCCCATGAGTTTACAATTGGGCCCTTTAACCCTAATGGTAAACCCAATCTTAAACCCCAAGCACAATAGTAAACCCAAGTAAACTAGTCTACTAAACTAAATTAACCCTCTAAGCCTAGCCCAAACTATTTAATATTACAAGCCTCATAATCTAGCCTCAACAATCTTCCCCTAGGCTTGTGATATTAAATGTCTCCAATATTTGAAATTCTTCTTCTTGACTGGCTGGTATAGATGTTGATGAAGATTCTTTCCCCAGAAATCTTCAATGGGTTTCATGATGGGCACTTGGGACAAGCAATGAAATGGAGGACTCTCATTGACTTGCTTAGTTCTTGCTGAATGCTCGGTAACTGTCTTGAATCTCCAAAAATTAGAGGGTAAAAATGAACTTGAAACCCCTAACTTTGGAGAACTTGATTGTTGATCTTGGATCTTCATGATCTCTAACTGCTCTCTGCATCATTTTCTTCATCAAAGATCGACTTGAAATCTTCAGCTTCCCCTAAACATGTGAACATCTTCTTTGAAGTTCTTTTGAAGCTTTTGAAAACTTGTAAAGACACCAACAACTTCCCCTGAATAGTTGCTTTTCAGATGGAAGTCTTGTCCGGCTGGTTCTTTAACTTGAGCAGTAGCAACACCTTTCTATCATCAACCTGTCTGACACACATTTGAAAAATAATACTCCACCAGACATTTAATGACTGGTCTTTGGGTAAGAGGATAATTAGCATTGTAAAAACCAAATTATGATCTGTTCAGTTGATGATAATATGTATTTTAACCAAAAGCCCGAAGTTAATTATCATCTGTTCAGTTGATAATAATTAACTTCCCCTGAACCCAAGACCTCTAAAGACTTCCCCTTAGCTGATAACTTCCCCCCAGCTAAGGACTTCCCATGATATAATACATATTATCTTCGAGTTCCCTTCAGATACTATGTATTATGGAAGTCTTTTCATTAGATAATAAGTATCATCCTCGAGTTCCCTTCAGATAATACTTATTATCCCCTCTCCTTCCCCTAAAAATTTGTCAAGATCTGCAGGGGGGCATACTGTCATGCATCAAAACCCATGAAAACACATTTTGACTTCTCAAATTAACCTGGCCAAGACGTAAACACAACCAAAAAGAACTTAAAGACTCACACATGAAAGATAAAAATAAACAAATACTTACCAATATCAAACATGAGAAAGTTTACAAGGGATCAAACCATATGAATCTGACTGAGGAACCCTTTTCAGCTTCAGTTACTCGACTAGTCCAGGCGATTGCCGGTATGTTTGTCCGTTTTAAACTCAGACCCGTATTATACATAGCAAAACCTACCAACCTCAGAGTTCATTACCAGCATGTTTAATCGTCCCCACACCCAATTGTACATAGCAAAACCTACCCAACCTCAGAGTTTATTGAGGATTCACAAACCCCCAACTTGAGGAACCGTGCAACACCGTTATGACTACCACTTATTTCATTAATCATCAGTTGGTGATCAGGTCGGTCGCATAAGCACGCAAAGAAGACCAAACTGAATGATTATTTTTCATTTTCTTTTTCTTTTTCTTTTCTTTTTCATTTCTTTTTCATTTCTTTTTCATTTCTTTTTCATTTCTTTTTATTATGTGGTGTAGTCATAACAGCATAAACATGGCGTGTGAGAGAGTGAATACTAGGCATAATTACCACTCTCAACACGTTTTTGCTGGACTCAGTTTTTTAAACCATGCAAACTGAGATGGGAAACTAAACATATATATATATATATATATATATATATATATATATATATGTATGTATATTTTAAGTTCATTGCACTTACATTGGTGGTCATAAGATTAGGTCGAGCCTACCGAGCATATCACCGTGGAGTTTGCTTTTCACTTTCGCTTTACACGTGTCAGTCATCTCCAATCCGGCCATATTTCACTTCTCAGAAACAAAACACAAACAATTAAAAATTAAAAAGCATACTATTTTTTTGAGGGGTCAACTTTTTCTTCATCTTTACATTTCTTCCCCTTGCTTTTTGATTTTTAATGTCACAACTTTTGTGAACATCATTAATTTTTTTATTTTTTTTATTTTTTATTTTTTTTAATTTTTTTTTAATTATTTTTTTAAACACGAACACATAAGCAAAGCAAATTACTTCACACACATCTGTCCAAGCTAACCTTCCAAGTATGGATTTGAAAATTTTTAGAAAAGGGGTTTCATGACTGCACACTAAATTGCATTGGAAGTCAAACACTTCAACAAACAAGCACCAAGTGAACATTTTAAGAAATTTGGTTTGACACAAACACCCTTTACCGCTTCATCAAACAAACAACCAAGTTAAGAACAGTACCTTTCATACTGAATTTGACATTTTACCTCTCAAGGAAACATATCCTCCATAAAAATTGCTTGTCATGACCTGAAGATACGTCTCCTAAATTGTGCCTGGAACAATCACTTATCAATAAACAAATTAATAATAAAAATGTTAGTGATAATCCTCCTTGACTGTTCCTGCACATAATGAGAGATTAGTTAGCCAATGGTACCCAGGCCATTGTTTTTCTGGGTACACCCGAGGAATTAATAAAAGATACTTCTTGTAAGAACATCCCCTTTGAGAAATCAGGAAGTTGGGATGGAGCTGCCTTGATTTTTGGTTTCCAAGTTCCAGGTGATTTAACATTTGTTTTAGTCACTTTTGGAGTTGTGACTTTAGGTGTTTCAACCTTCTTCGTTTTAGATTCATTTTCAAAACAGTTTTTGTTTTAGTCACCTTTGGAGTTGTGACTTTAGGTATTTCAACCTTCTTCATTTTAGATTCATTTCTCAAAATAGTTTTAGTTACCTTGGGATGGATAACTTTGTGGTTTTCAAGCTTTGGTTGTTTTGAAAATGGTTTCTTCACCTTTTTCTGAAAATTTTGGTAACTTGGAAAGCTGTTGTTTTGATTTAAAGATTTTCTTTTAGCTTTGGCAGCACCCCAATGTTGATCAGAGGGTTTAACCTTAGGAGTAACAGTCTTCATTGTCTTAGGTTTTTGCACCATCATCGGCTTAGACTTCACAGACTCCTGAGATGAAACCCTTTGAGTTTTCGGATAATAGGGTTCATAGGGGCGATAAAGACAGTTTCTAGCAATATGACCAGCAATGCCACAATTAAAGCAAGTCTGCTTCTTTAGATAGAAGTCACATTTGACTTTCAGCTCGTTCCTCGAAGCCTGTGTTGAACCTGTCTTTACTGTCTTTGTGCTTCCTTGATTCTGTGACGTTGAAGCATCATTCTTGCAATTACAACGGCAACTACATGATCCAACTGAAGAAATGGGAGACACAGCTACTCCCTTGAGTTTTTCATTCTTCACTCCAGCTGTAGGTTTCATACTCGGATGCTTGATGGTGATCTTTGGCCTCTCAACTTCAGCTTTACTTATGACTCCATCAGTTATTCCCTTGAACTTGGAGGAGAAGGATGGTAGGTCATACCCAATGTCTAGTTCTTGGTCAAACATTGATCCAAAATGTCATAAAGATCTTCCCCTTAGGCCGTGTCGTCAAGATCACCTTTTCCCTTTTGACTTCGTTAATTACTTTGAAGTATGGGGTTTCAATTTTAGGATATGGTTTCAACTCTATCCCAGCATCATCAGACTCAGAGTTATGACACCTGTCATAATTCTGGCACTCAACATCATTGTCTGATATATTCTCTACTCTCTCTTCACCATAAGTCATGTTTGCCTCATTATCAATTTCTTCTTGAGTCAACAGTGTAGTTCCAACCAAGACACTATCCAAAGGAGGAGCAGCTTCTTTATAATCAGACTTGATTCGTTCAACTTGATCCTCACTAAGAAGTATTCCTATAATGTCTCTGGGAACTGGTGGAGGAATAATGTTGTTTGCAGCCAAGGACTTATCAGATTTCTCAAATCCGAACCCAGTTGTGTCTTTCCCAACTTGACCAGTTACAACAACATGTGACAATTCCTTTCCAGCATTTAGCATTCGCTTATTTCTTTCCTGATTGCAATCATACTTGACCTGCAGCTCATCATATTTTTGCTGCAGTTCAGTTAATTTCTGTGTCAGCTCAAATATCTCAATCCTAGCCTGATCATATAAAATAGTCTTCTCCGTTGCTAGCTTTTGATATTTCTCAAGGTCTAATTTTTGAGCTTTCACCTTCTCTTCACTCTTCTCCCATCTGCCCTTAAATGAACTTCTAGAACATTGCATATCAAATAATTCTATCTCACTATTTTTCCAAAGTTGTCTAAGTCCAGGAATTAAACGAGCACAAGTAGGATTGGGGCGTATCTAAGTTTTGTCAACTTCATCTGCGAAAGCATCCTTGTCCTCAACCATATTCTTTTCTTCAACCACTGAACTCATTTTCTTTCTTTAGATATGCAGCCTTTGAAAATTTTGAAAAATCGGCAAAAACGGCAAAAGTACTATTCAAAGAATAGTGTCAAAAACTTAAAACGCGAAAACGGAGGCCTTCGGAGTGGAATTTGGGGGTCCAAACGAGCTCCCCTGGATGTTAGTCGGGGGTAATTCTGGGGCTTGTTGTCACGAACGTCATGTTAAAATTTGAGCTTCTAACTCCAAACGAGTCAAAAGTTATGTCCGTTTCCGTGAAAGTGTGAAATAATGACTTTTTGCCGCAAACTAGTTTCCGATCGTAAACCCTATTTCCAATCGTAAACACCTCCGGATCGTAAACTCGGTCGTGATACTGATTCTGATCGAGAACAGTCGTAAACAACGATTCCGATTCAGACAAGTCATAAACACGATTCCGATTGAGAAAAATCGTAAACTCGATTCCGAGAGAAAAGTCGTAAACGCGATTCCGAATGAGAAAAATCGTAAACACTCAAAGCTAGGATCTTGAAGTCGTAAACTCGAATTTCTCGATCGTAAACGTCCACAGATCGTGTCTTGAAGTCGTAAACTCCAATTTCCAGGTCGTAAACACAAAGTTGATGAAGAACACGAAGAACACTAAATCGTAAACACCAAAAACTGCCCAGAAAATGTCGTAAACAACATAAACTTCCCAGAAAACTCAGAAAACTCGATCGTAAACCTAAAAAACTCAAGAAAAACTCACAAAAACCGTTAGATCTCTTGAATCAATATCGTGAGAACCACGAAACACTCGTTTCTTGGCTTTGATACCAATTGTTGGTCCAGAATCAACAACCATTCACGATATTATCTAATCTAAACGTGCGGAATCCGTTTAGATTAGTGATTCAAGAAAGAGATGAGAAGAAAACTAAGAATACGATGAATATAAATGATAAAAACCTGATATTGCACACAAGATGAACTTGTCGGGTACAAAATCGTAATCGTAAACTAGCTCCTATCGGGTTTACGATCGTAATCACCAATGCTCCTCTTGGAAATCGTAATTGAGCAACCACCTACAATGGTGAACTCATGGGGTTTATATAGCCACCCCATGAGTTTACAATTGGGCCCTTTAACCCTAATGGTAAACCCAATCTTAAACCCCAAGCCCAATAGTAAACCCAAGTAAACTAGTCTACTAAACTAAATTAACCCTCTAAGCCTAGCCCAAACTATTTAATATTACAAGCCTCATAATCTAGCCTCAACATCATGACGAGTTGATAGCACTATATGAATCTGGACAAGAATGTGTGTGGTTGAGGTCAATGATTAATCACATACAAGGAGCATGTGGTTTAGAAGAGATTAAGAAGATCCCAACGATTATCTATGAAGACAGTGCCACTTGCATAGCTCAGATCAGGGAAGGCTACATCAAGGGTGACAGAACAAAACATATCTCACCGAAATTTTTTTCAACATATGACTTACAAAAGGAAAGAGAAATCGATGTTCGTCAGATCAAGTTAAGTGAAAATCTAGCTGACCTGTTTACAAAATCTCTACCTAGAAGCAGTTTCGAGAAATTATCACAGAAGATCGGGCTTCGCAGATTGAAAGACGTTTGTTAAATTAAGGGAGAGCATGATACGCGCTGTACTCTTTTTCCCTTGACTAAGTTTTGTCCCACTTTAGTAAGGTTTTTAACGAGGTAGCATAACTAATCACGTAGTATTAGTTATTCTCTTTGGTCCTGAAGTACCAAGTTAACATCATCCTGAAGTATGTTGTTAATAGCGTATAATGAATAACGATATATATCTGAGGGGGAGTGTTATATTCCAGATAAACATCCTTTTTCTTTTCATACTTATCAACATAGTTTGTTACATGGTTTATCCTTTTTTCTCCATGTATAAATATAACATGATATCGTTTGATGAAATGTTTTTACTTAACTCTTGGTTTTATTGATGTTCATATATTTTGTTAATGCTTAATGATGGATCGAACGGATATTTCTAGAGAGAAATCACAGGTTTTTTCAAACAACAATTTCTCATTAACGTTACAAGTGACGGATTACATCGCTATTTATAGGTGAAGGGGTGGCGACGGTTACATGGCACCCTTCCGTTCATTATTGTTCTAATCTAAGTTTATGTTACAAATTCTTATTAAATTTGATCTTAGTCTAAATCCGAATTGTAGATTTCTATCATTCTCCCCCTCAATTTGGATTTAGCTTCCCAAATTCTTTTACTCCGAGTAGGCTTCTCATTTCAGCAAACTTCACTCGGGGTAGTGCTTTTGTCAAGATGTCGGCCTTCTGAAGTTCTCCACTTACATGCTCGACTTGTATTTGCTCGTTGTCTATGCATTCACGTATGAAATGATATCTTGTGTTGATATGCTTAGATCTTCCATGAAATACAGGATTCTTCATAAGTAGTATTGCAGACTTGTTATCAACCTTCAATGTTATTCTGCTTTCCTTTAATCCTGTTAAATTGCTTAATAGTCTTTGAAGCCATAGTGCTTGACATGCTGCTGATGTAGCTGCCATAAATTCTGATTCACATGATGACAATGCTACACTAGCTTGCTTATGGCTTGCCCATGTTATTGGCTGGTTGTTGAAGTAGAATACCATTCCAGTTGTTCCTTTACCATCATCTGGATCTACTCCAAAACTACTATCGCTATAGCCAATTATTTCTTTCTATCCTACTTGTACGTATTCAACTCCATAGTTGATAGTTCCTTTGATATATCTTATTGTTGGGCTATATTCATATGAGGCATGAACATTTGTTATTGGGCTTTTGTTAGTTAGTTGTTTTGGGCTTGTTTAGTATTTATCTAGTGGGCTAGTCTAGTTAATTATTAGGCCATGTGGGCCGATTATGATTGGGCTTACTAGGTTTGCGATTTTGGCTTGAGGTGGTATAAATACCACCTCATTGTAACCGTGTTCCTTAAGCATTTCATATACACTATTCACGATTCCTTCAAGTTTCTTGTGTTCACGATTTCATTGGATTGCTTCTAGTAGTTGTTTATCATTCAAGGTTTAATCTTTTCACAAGATTTAACCTATTCTTCTACTATTTCTCTTGATTCAAGCTTATACGAGGATTCCGCACTCGTATTAGCTAAGATATCGTGTTGTTTGGTTTATTATCCGGACCTACAATTGGTATCAGAGCTAAGAAACCTTGTTTCGAGGCTCTCACGATATTGATTCAAGAGGATTTACTGTGTTTTTGGGCTGTTTTCGAAGATTCGAAGGTGTCTTTGGGGTTTACGACTTGTTGCTGCTGCTGTTTTTCAAGAATTCTGGGTTTATTGAGTGTTTACGACTGGGTTTTGGTTGAAGATTGCTTGTTTACGATTTTTCAAAAGGTGTTCACGACTGTACTTGAGTTTACGACTTGGCAAAATCGTAAAAGGTGTATTTACGATTGTGTTTGAGTCGGAATCAGTGTTTACGACTCCGTAGTCGTAATCGGTGGGTCGTAATCGGTGTTTACGAGTATTTGAGGCGGTTTGTGTTTACGAGTGCCACGTGTGATCGCAAACGGTGTATCCGATCGTAATCAGGTCTATTGGATCGTAATCACCTTATTTGGATCGCAATCAGTGTTATTTGGACATTTGGACTTTAGGTTAAGTTACCCAAGCTTTTGAAATGGATTTTGAGCCGAGCATGTACCAGAAACTGGATTTCGAGATCGGTTCTATAACTCGTCCGCCAAGACTAACTTCAGCGGATAACTTCTTAGAGTGGAAGTACCGATTCGAAAATCATTTGAAGAGTGTGGATCTTAGACTATGGAGGGCTGTTCTCAATGGACCGTACACGCCTACTCACACAACGGGACCAAATGCAGGGAAAGAGAAGAAAGAGGATGAATATGATGATGATGACTGGGAGAGGTGCAACAAGGCTGAGAGGGCTTTTGCAATAATGACTATGGCACTAACTCCAGACATCGCTCAGGGGTTCAAGCACTGCAAAACAGCAAAGCAACTGTGGAACGCTTTGATTGTTGCTTATGAAGGAAATCCAGATATCAAGGCTAGTAGGAAGCAGATGTTGAAGCAGAAGTTTAACTTGTTCAACCATGTCCAGGGTGAATCTTTTGAGGCTCAAGTTCAGAGGTATGTGTCCTTGATGGCAGAGATGTCCAGTTATGGTGTGGAGCCGGACACTGAAGACAAGAATTTGAAGTTGCTAAACAGTCTGCCTAAATCTTGGAACACCAATATATCCATCATCAAAGACAACAACAGACTGACTGAAGTGACTTTGGATGAACTCATTAACAAACTGAAGTCAAAGATGATAGATGATAAGCAGAGAGAGCTCAACCACATAAGCTCATTAAGTTTGGCTGGGAAGTTGAATCAGGCTCTGTTATCTGAAGAAGTTGAAGGTAAGCATGAAGGAAAGGCTTCGGGAAGTGGATCAAGCTCTGTTTCTATGGGTAATGCATTTGTGGCACAGCCTCAGGGAAGTTCAAGCGGTGGTGTCAACTCTGGTGATGTCAATGATCCTAACTTTGCCCTTGGAATGGGTTTCATGAACAGCTATCATGCCCTTGTGGCCGGGAATCTTGTACCTTCTGATATGCTGTCTGGTGATCTTAATCAGATAAATCCTGAGGACGTGGAGATGCTAGATGTCTCTTGGCAAATGGCAATGGCTGTTTTCAGAGCCAAGAAATTTATGGCCAAAACTGGAAGGAACGTCTGGAAGGATCAGGATAAAATCAGAATGGGGTTTGACAAGTCAAAGCTGAGGTGCTACAATTGTGATGAGTATGGTCACTTTGCCAGGGAATGCACGAAGCCAAAGAAAGAGAGGGTTGAAGAGAAGAAGGCAGCTGAGGTAAAGGGTAAAGGAGAAGACAAGGCATTGGTGGTTCAGGGAGGTGGTGGTTATGACTGGACTTCCCAGATGAAGGATCTTAGCTTGTCACATGCTTTGATTGCTACTGCTGAAGAGGGTAATGAAGAACATCATGCTTTTGTGGTCACTGATGAGGAAAAGCCTGAGGAGACTGAGATAGAAGACAAGGAAGCATACGTTGCTGCTGCTGAGAACCTCAAGGTATGTTCTGATCCCACTTGTGCTCGTATTATACCTGGTCTTAGACAAGTCTGTAAGAATTATCAACTAGAATTGTTTGAGATCAAGTGTGAGAGGAGTTCATTTAAGGGTAGATGGATAAAAGGTGAGGAAAAGATTAAGGCACAAAAGCTAGATATTGCTAAGTACCAACAGATAGCAACTGAACAATCTATCCTGTATGATAATGCTAAATTAGAAATAGCTGACCTTAGAAAGCAGGTAGATGAATTGACACATAAGAACAATGAGATGCAGGTTCAGTTAGATGTGAATAAATTAAGAAACAAAAGAATGCTTCAGGCAGGTAAAGAACTATCTCAGGCTATCACTTGTGGTCAAGTAGGGAAACATACGCCAGGATTTGGGTCGGAAAAGTCTGACAAGACCGTGGCCGCAAATGTTGTAATTCCCCCACCTATCCCTAGAGATATTATAGGAGTGATCTATGAGGAGGATCAGGTAGACAGAACTAATTCAGGTTATCATGAAGCAGGTCCTCCTATAGATAGTGTGTTGGTAGGAGTGACCCCTATGACAGAGGAGGAGTTAGAAAGAGAGAGACATGGGATATATGGGATGAGTAGTCAGAACAAGGTAGATGAACACAGAAATGAACCAGGCCCTTCCCAGGAATCATTAAACAATAATGTTAGTCCTACTAATGTTTCTGTTACATGTGCAGATGGTGTAGGCATTGAAGATGTATCTGGGGAGGATGCTGAATGCTTGAGAGTCAATGAGTGTCATGAGTCTAGTTGTTCTGTTTTTAGTTTACCTAAGGATGACGTTCTGGCATCTGTGTCAGAACTTGAAGCATCCAAGTCCAATCAAATTGTCTTGTTAAAACATGTTTCCAATCCTAATGAAGTCATTAGTTCTTTTAAAATGCGTGTTCCTAACACAAAGATTGGCCGTCAGTCTAAGCCCAATGATTTTGTTCCGTATCCCCAGGTTGTGTCAACTTACAATAGAACTGATAAATCAAAATCTGAACAATTTTGTTTAATAACACAACCTGAAAAACATTCAAAACGTGTGATACACAAATGGGATGATCAACCGGAATGGAAGTCGTCTTACCCAAGACGCTCATACTTGTGTAGCAACGTCAATGGGCCTAGACAAATGAATTGTTTTGAATGTGGTCAACCAGGTCATTTTGCTGCAAATTGTATGAACAAACCCTATGAGCCATATTATCCGCAGAACAAGCGGACAAATATGCTTGAGAAAATGATGAGGGGTGAGAACAGAACTCAAAAGCAGCAAGCTTCGTCACAGGGGAAGCAGAGTTCTGAACCAATGAAGACTCAAAAGTCTAAGGTTCTAAACACAAAAGCCCCAGTGACAAAGCATGTCAATGTAAGGAGAGATGTGGGCCAAACTTCAAAACCTGCTCATGCAGCTAAAGAAGTTTACAACAGACCTAACAAAGTTAAAACAAAGCCTTTTGAGAAACAAGTGCAAAAAGTCAATCAGACAGCTGAACCTAAGGGTAAAGCAGTTATGGAACAACCAAAAACTGTTACTCAACCAAAACAAATGGTTTATACCAAATTAAAACTTGAGTGGACACCGGTTGTTAAAACAAAAGGTAAAAAGGTTGCATCTCCTCCAAGAAAAACATCACCCACAAAGAACTCTGCAAGTAGTTCAAACTCACAAAAGCAACCAAATTGGAAGCCAAAAGTTAATGCTAAAACTGTGAATCAACCTGAGTCAAAAGCAGGAATGTCTTTCAAAATGGTTAACTATATTGACTCCAAGGGAGTGCCCAGATCTGTTATGACCTGGGTACCTGACTCTAATTGATCTCTGATTTGTGTAGGGACAGCCTAGAAGATCTGTCAACAATCTCTGGTATGTTGATAGTGGTTGCTCCCGACACATGACCGGAGATCTGTCGCTTTTGGAAGATGTAGAGGATTTCAATGGAGGTGGAGTTTCATTTGCGGGGGGAGTGGGTGGTCGAATCAGTAAGAAAGGTGTGGTGCGGAGCGGTAATCTGTCATTTTCTGATGTACATTACGTGGAGGAACTGTCTCACAGTTTGCTGAGTGTTTCTCAGATCTGTGACAGAGACTTTTCTGTGATGTTCAATAAGAAGGAGTGTATTATTCTGAAGCCAGGTGTGAAGATACCCGAGGAGTGTGTACTTATGCGCACTCCAAGACGTTCAAACTCATATCTTCTCAACTTGAGCAATCCTCCTTCGTCAGAAGAAGCTTGCCTTATTTCAAAACAGAATGAAAATCTTGCATTGTTGTGGCATCGTCGTCTGGGACATGCAAACATGAAGAATTTATCCAAGCTGGCTAAAGGAGAGCATGTCAGAAACCTTCCGATCACAGATTTCACCTCAGTGGAAAAGTGTGTGGCATGTGCTAAGGGGAAGCAGCACAAACTGCCACATCGTCCAAAGGTTACAAATTCTGTCTCTTCTGTGCTTCAACTCTTACATATGGATTTGTTTGGTCCTATGCAGGTACAAAGTGTCAGCAAGTTCTCGTACTGCCTCGTGATAGTGGACGACTACTCACGATTTACTTGGGTCTTTTTCTTGTCGAACAAGTATGAAACTCCGGCCCTAGTAAAGCAGTTTGTGACTCTTATTGAGAATCAGCTGGATAAAAGAGTGAAGGCAATCAGATCTGACAATGGGACAGAATTCAAGAATGCTGAGCTGAATATGTTTTGTGGTGAAAAGGGGATTGAAAGGCAGTTCAGTGCTCCTTACACTCCTCAGCAAAATGGAGTTGCCGAAAGAAGAAATAGGACACTCATTGAAGCAGCTCGAACAATGATGTGTGAAGCAAAATTACCAATCTTCTTTTGGGCAGAAGCTGTGAATACCGCTTGTTATGTGCAAAACAGAGTTCTTCTGAACAAGCGTCACGAGCAAACTCCATATCAGATTATTTATGGAGAGAAACCGAAGGTGGGTTACTTCAAGACGTTTGGATGTCCATGCACGGTGCTGATCCAGTCTGATGTAGGGAAATTCGAAGCGAAGGCCGATGAGTGCTATTTTGTTGGTTATTCAGCAAATAGTGCTTATCGTGTGTACAACAAGACCACTGGGTTGATCATTGAGGCATTCAACGTAGATTGGATGGAGGACAATCCTACTGATGCGGGAACTGGACCTAATTGGATCTTCGACTATGGATCATTGTTTGAAGGATTTAATTTCTCGAATGTTTTCCACAATTTGGGCGAAGAAGAAGATATTGTAGCTCCCAGTGCAGATGTAAGACCTCACGTGGATAGAGCATCAGCTGAACCGTCTCGGAATGCAACTGCTGTTACTCCAGAATGTTCAGGGACACATGATGCTTCAGTGAATTCTCAAGGCTCAGGTATGTCTGAAAATGTTGTTAATTCTAATCTGCCTGTTAATGTTTCAGTGCCTGAAGTTCAAGAGAGCAGAATCAACAAAGATCATCCACTGAGTAATGTTGTTGGGCCAGTGACAGCGGGTGTCACCACCAGGAGCCGGACAGGACACATCAACTTTTGTATGTTTTCCTGCTTCATCTCCCAGATAGAACCTCCCAATGTGATGGTTGCTCTTAAAGATCCAAACTGGATGGAGGCCATGCACAATGAACTCAATCAATTTTCAAAGCTGGGAGTGTGGCGTCTCGTGAAGCGGCCAGAAGACAAGAAGGTGATTCCCACGAGATGGTTATACAAGAACAAAAAGGATGACTCGGGGATCATTGTGAGAAACAAAGCAAGACTGATTGTACAAGGGCACAGGCAAGTCCAGGGTATCGACTATGATGAGGTTTACGCTCCGGTGGCAAGATTGGAAGCAATTCGGATCTTTCTAGCTGTAGCTTCGTATCTCAATTTTACCGTACATCAGATGGATGTGAAGACTGCCTTCCTGTATGCAGAGATGAACGAGGAAGTCTATGTTGCTCAACCACCAGGGTTCATAGATGAAGAAAATCCAGATCACGTTTATCTGCTGGATAAGGCTTTGTATGGTTTGCATCAAGCTCCTAGAACATGGTATGAAACGCTGTCCAATCACCTGGTGGAGAATGGATATACAAGAGGAGTCGTTGATCAAACACTGTTCAGGAAAAGGGTGGGAGAAGACATAATTATGGTGCAAGTGTATGTAGATGATATTATCTACGGATCGACTAACGAAGAATTGTGCACCGAGTTTGAAGAAATCATGAAGAAAAAGTTTGAGATGAGTGACCAAGGCGAGATGAGTTTCTTTCTTGCACTTCAAGTCAAGCAGAATGATTCCGGGATTCTTATTCATCAGGAGAAGTATGTGAATGAGATACTGGACAAATTCAAGATGCAGGATTGCAAGCCCATTGCCACTCCCATGGCATCCAGACCACTCCTGTCAGCGGATCTTGACGGGGAGTCAGTGAGTGAATTCCAGTATCGGTCGATGATTGGATCACTAATGTACTTGACAGCAAGCAGGCCAGACATCATGTATGCAGTTTGCGTGTGTGCTCGATATCAGGCTAACCCTAAACTCTCTCATTTAGCTGCTGTTAAGCGTATCTTCAGGTATCTGAAGGGCAGGCCTAGGCTTGGTCTTTGGTACCCGAAGAACACTGATTTTCAATTATATGCTTTTACTGACAGTGATTATGGAGGTAGTGACCTTGACAGGAAATCTACTACTGGAGGATGTCAGTACTTGGGAGATAGGCTCATCTCTTGGCAGAGCAAGAAGCAGCATACCGTATCCAAATCAACTGCAGAAGCTGAGTACGTGGCCGCATCTGCCGGTACTTCACAGGTAGTGTGGATCCAAAACCAGCTCACGGATTACGGTATGGAATTCGTTAACACTCCAATATTTTGTGATAATGCTGCTGCTCTTGAGATTGTGAAAAACCCTGTCCAACATTCCAAAACCAAGCACATTGATATTAAGGTACATTTTATTCGTGATTGCTTTGATCGTGAGCTGATTCAGCTACAAAAGGTAAGCTCCGATCAGAATGTTTCGGACATCTTTACAAAACCCCTTCCTCGTCCTAATTTTGAATCTTGTGTTGAAGGCCTGAAGATGATTGCCTTCGAGGAATGATCTGATCATCTATGTTTGTACAAAGTTTTTGGTTTTTCAATTTATTCTTAAAACAAAAATATTAAAAAAAAAAATATAGAAAATGGTTGAAAAATTGAGTCTTGTTTCAAAAGCCTCACAAAAACAGGGGAAGAAATGGTGCTGGTTAATCTGAAAAGTTTTTATGATGTCTTTTGATAGGACTTGAAAAATTGTTCAATGACGGTTGGAGACTGACACGTGTAAGGCTGATGTGAAAGACTGCTCGAAGATGATATGTCGGTAAGCTCAACCAAAACAATGATCATCTATGTAAGTGCAGTAATCTTAAACTCTATACATGTTTCGTTTCCCATCCTAGTCTACATGGTTTAAAAAACTGAGTCCCGACAAAAATGGGTTGAGAGTGGTATTACCTAGTATTCACTCTCTCACACGCCATGTTTATACTGTATAAGACAACACCACAAGAAAAAGAAAAAGAATGCAAAAAATGAAAAGTCTGAAAAAGAAAAAGAAAAAGAAAATAAATTTACAGTTGGTCTTCTCTGCGTGCTTATGCGGCCGACCTGATCATCAACTGTTAATGCATGAAAAATCAGAAATAAGTGGTAGTCAAAAGCAGTATTGCATGGTTCCTCAAGTTGGGGGTTTGTGAATCCTCAATAAACTCTGAGGTTGGGTAGGTTTTGCTATGGAAAATTGGGTGTGGGGACGGGTAAACATAATGGTAAATCTGTACTATATTTAAGCACTTTACTGGATGTGAGTTTCTGTGTTCAAACCACCTGACAATTGTCTAGAGTGTCTAGTAACGGAAGCTGAAAAGGGTTCCTCAGTCAAAGACCGGTCTGAAATTATCTGTGAAAAATACCAGCACCAGGTATGTGAATATTTGAAATTTTCTGAAGTAAGTTTGTAAATATTTTGGTTTTTGATTTTATCTGTTTTAATTTGCTTAATCCTTTATTTTTTTTATGATCATGATCGGATACTCGGGTATGATTCTGAGGGGATGTTTTGTGAAAATTCTCAAAGTTTTTATAAATCTACAAAGTTTGTGAGAATTAACAAGTTTGGGGTTAACTTGTTTGAATTTTGAAAGTCTAAGGGGGCTAAGTGAACATTTTTGGGTTTACGGTTTATGGAAGGGGTGTATGTGTAACTTTGATATATAAATATCTTGTTTGAGTCATTTACGACTTTCATATTTCATCACCGTTTACGATCTCCTCTCCGCAAACCCTAACCTCCGTCCACCGCCGCCTTGCTCACCGGTAACATCATCCAAGCCCTTCTCCGACCACCGCATTACACTTCAAGTCCATCATCTCGATCACCATCATTTTTCCGACCAAACCCCTCTGCTTTTCATCCAAATCGTCCATCGTTTCTCGGTTGCATACTCGAAACCCTAAAAAATTTCATCGACCGTGTGTTTGTCTGCGATTCGAACATTTTTCTCGAAGATTTGGTGTCGGTTTAGTGTTCAGAAGTGTTTAAAGGTAGTTTTCTATGATGAACTCATGTTTTTGTGGTGTTTGATGTTGTTTACGAGAGGTTGCAGGTCTTAAAAATGGCGGAATGAGTCGTTTACGATTTATGGTGAAGAAGACGATGACGTGGTGTTTACGACTCCGGTTTATCATTCTGGACCGTTTACGACTCGGGGAAACGACAAAGCCTTTTTGGGCCTTTACGATTGGGCCATTGACGTATTATCGGTGATTACGATTGAAGTAAATCGTTTACGACTGGGCTTAAAACAACCCGATCGTGAACCCACTTAAGGAATCGTGAACCCAATTTTTTGAGTCGTGAACACATGTATTGAATCGTAATCTCTAATAAAATGAGAAATTTAATCTTTAACACTTAATTAATTTTGAGAATCTCATTAAATTTTGTGAAGTTAAAAAGTAAAATGTGATTATCAATTGAACACGTTAAGGGTAAATAATCATAATTGCTTACTCATGATCAAATCTGATGCATATGTCTTGTCTGTGTCAGATGGCAGGAAATGTTATTGACGAACCTATCAAATTTGATCATGATCACTGTATACCAGCTTTCCTGGAAGACCCACCAGAGCATCACATGGATCTATTTTACTCACTGGTGGCGGGAATGAATGTTTGCAAGATAAATCATGCACTTAGGACAAGTGTATTGATTGATGAGATGCTGGTGAGAGAGTTCTGGGGGACTGCACGGGCAAGTGCGGATAAGACGAGAATCACTGCTACTATCCAGAATCGTCAGGTTGTCATACTGGAAGATGACATTAGAAGAGGCTTGAATATCAACGATCGTGCTACCGATCCGGTTGATTACCCCAAGGAAGCCGTTCTGGCAGGTGCACAACTACTGGGATATGAAGGGCAGATTCCCACCTATCATGAAAAAGCAGCTGCCGCACTACTGGAGGTGCCTTGCCCATTTCATGCAGAAATCATTTCTGGGCAAGAGAACGAGCTTTGACCAACTGAACAAGTTCCACGGCACTGCATTTGTGGCATTGGCCCTTGATTGGAATTACAACTTCTCCAAGATGATGCTGCTTGATTGGATCAGTAATGCTAACTTGGGTGCTCGTGAGCAGTTTCTGATGACACCAAGATTCGTGCAGATGGTGGTCATGCTGAAATATCCTATGATTGAGGAAAGGATACAGAAACTGGATATAAAGGTGATGGGTGCTGATGTTTTTGGTCTCCAGACTCAGGATAGGAGTGGCAAGTACATGTTTGAGGGTAGGTTAGAATGGACTAAACGTGGTGCCTTTCCAGAGGTAGCCCGTGAACAAGTGATGGAGGAAGATGAGCCAGTGGCTGATGAGCCAGCTGTGAATGCCATTGTGGCAGAAGATCAAGATGCTGAAGCCACTCAAGCTGTCAATGTACAAGAAGATGATGTCATCCCATCCGATGAAGAAAATATAATGGATGACATCCTCACCGGCCAGGACTCTGTTGAAGATGATATTTATGGGGACTTGGAGCCGCTAACCCATAAAAGATCAAGAGAAGATATGGTTGGGTCTTCTGGCAGTGATGATGCACCTCCTGAGCTGGAATTAAATACTGATGAAGCATTCATGGAAGAACCCGTCCCTGCTCGTGAACCATCTCCAAGAAAGAAATCTGATCCTAGGAGCATACGGTTCAAGTTCACCAAGACAAGCTCTAGTCTAATGATTGTAGAACCAACTGGACCCAGTTCTGCGGGTGCCAGTGGTCAAGAAGAATCTGTCAGTGAAGCCCTTCAAGAACAACCGTCTCTGACACAGACTGAAGGTGGCGATGATCAACCTACCCTTGTGCAGCACAATAGTCCGATTCTGAACGTGCAAAGCCCTGTACGTGAAGATAGGCAATTTCTGGAGGTTGATAGCACGTTCGTTGTTCCTAGTCCGGTCAGAATTAGCCTCTCTACCGCGACAAGCCAACCTCTCGCTGCTCCAGGTTTTCGGCCGTTAATGGCTGCTGAGCTTCCAGTTGATCTGAGGATTAGTTCTGATCCTCAGATTAACTTCCTGATCTCTCAGAACAGAATGAGAGAGAATGAGATAAAGACTCTCAAGGATGAAATCAAAATTTTGAGAGAGAAGGAGGAAGCAAACAGAGATTATATGAAAGGATTTGAGATAGCTGACAAAGAAAGGATGGAATATCTTTTCAATATGATCAAGGGGCTGAGAAAGAAGGTTAATGAGCTGACAGGTGGTGCAGGGCCTAGCAACACAGGTGCCTCAGGTCAGAGTTCATCTCAAGCTGGAGAAGCTGTGGAGGCTGTTGATGGAGATGAAAACATTGAGATGTCGGATTACGCCCGATGTGGCAGGATCATCTCAAAGGCTCCAAAATTCCATGAGAACTGGTTCAAGGAGTTTTTCCAAGGACCAGCTCCCACTCAGTACACAATAGACGTTGGTGAAAGTTCTATTGATAGGCAAGGGAGTAGTGAGATGATTCTATGTTGGCACTATGATTCAGAGAAGAAATTGTTCGCCGTGATCCGTGAAGGCTATAGTCCAGTTGAATACTACCAGACTCGTGGTCAATTCCACTCCTGGACAGAGCCGGAGATCAGAAACCTTCTAAGAGCTCCGTTTATTAACAGATGGAATGGGCCAGATGGAAACCTGATCAGAGACAATCTGCTAGGGCATATGCAGAATGACTTCAGGGATTTTGAGCTGAAGGAGCTTAGATGGAGAGAGACGGGAACAAATCCACAGACAGGGGAGTCTGTTGGAGAAGCTCGGAGGCCACCTACCAAACGTACAAGGGTGATCAACATGTTGGATGAGATAGAGGATGGTACGCTAGTAAGGAACTTTGATTGTTGGTACTATGATCCGACAACTCATGAGGTGGTGGTTCTCTGTAAACCGATGCGTCAATTCCGATTCTATGACCCGGTGGATCTGCTTCGTTTTGGAGAACGGGATATCAAGCTTCTAGCAACCCAACCCATTCTTGGTGATGAAAATGATATGGCGAATGCTATCAGGATTGGGATATTTGATGGTGCTGCCAAGAAGATTGTGGAGAATGGTTGGTGGTCAAACAACATTCAAGCCTCGTTCAGGTTTGACTTGCTGCTGCCGTAAAGTGGTCAAATGGTTCATGCCTAGGGGAAGATTGTTGGGCTATATTCATATGAGGCATGAACATTTGTTATTGGGCTTTTGTTAGTTAGTTGTTTTGGGCTTGTTTAGTATTTATCTAGTGGGCTAGTCTAGTTAATTATTAGGCCATGTGGGCCGATTATGATTGGGCTTACTAGGTTTGCGATTTTGGCTTGAGGTGGTATAAATACCACCTCATTGTAACCGTGTTCCTTAAGCATTTCATATACACTATTCACGATTCCTTCAAGTTTCTTGTGTTCACGATTTCATTGGATTGCTTCTAGTAGTTGTTTATCATTCAAGGTTTAATCTTTTCACAAGATTTAACCTATTCTTCTACTATTTCTCTTGATTCAAGCTTATACGAGGATTCCGCACTCGTATTAGCTAAGATATCGTGTTGTTTGGTTTTTATCCGGACCTACACTTATCAAATGTTTAACGGCTTGCATGTGTGCTAACTTTGGTTTTTCCATGTAACGACTTACATAACCAACTGCATAGGTAATATCTGGTCTAGTATGAGTCAGATATCGCAGACTGCCGATAAGTCTTCTATACTCAGTTTCATTCACCGCTTCACTTTCATCATTCTTCGAAAGTCTTAACCCAGCTTCCATAGGGTACTTTGTAGGATTGCATTCTTCCATATTTGCTTCCTTTAAGATCTTTTGTGCATAAGCACTTTGCTTTAAGCATATCTTTCCTTTCTGTTGATCTACCTCAATTCCAAGGTAGTACGTTAACAAACCTAAATCACTCATCTCAAACTTTCCTTCCATTTCTTTCTTGAAGGAATCAATGTGTTTGTTTGAGTTTCCTGTTACGATGATATCATCAACATATACACCTATGATGATTGTAGAACCTGCTGTTGTCCTTTTGTATACAGCTTGTTCTTGTGGACATCGTATAAAGCCAATTTCCTTCAGTGTGTTGTTTAAGCGTAGGTTCCATGCTCGTGGTGCTTGCTTTAAACCTGTAGGTCCGAGATCAACAACTAATCACGATATTCTATCACAAACGAGTGCGGAATCCTCGTAAGTGATTGATTCAAGAAGAAAGTAGAAGAGAACACAAGAATACGATGATATAATCAATAAAAACTTGAACTTGCACACAAGATGAACTTGTCGGGTACAAAACAGTGAATCGTAAACTCTCTCCTCTCGGGTTTACGATCGTAAACACTTAGTGATCGTAAACACCTTGGCTCCTCCTCTCTGAATCGTAAACTCAAGCACCTCCAATGAGGAGGTCAAGTGGTCTATATATAGACCACCATTGGGTTTACTATTGGGCCCCTTTTGGATCATAAACCCAATAGTAAACCCAAGCCCAATCATAAACTAGCCTAAATACAATAACCAACTAGTCTACTAAACTAATGAAACCCTCTAAGCCCAGCCCAACAAATTTAATATTACAAGCCTCATAATCTAGCCTCTACAATCTTCCCCTAGGCTTGAGATATTAAATGTCTTTGATCTTTGAAAATCTTCTTCTTGACTGGCTTGCATAGATGTTGATGAAGATTCTTTCCGCAGAAATCTTCAATGGGTTTCATGACGGGCACTTGGGACTTCCTCTTGATCAGCATCAGCTTGAACTTCTTGAAATGAACAAGCAATGAAATGGAGGACTCTCATTGACTTGCTTCTTGAAAGAACTGGTTCTTGCTGAATCTTCGGTAACTGTCTTGAATCTCCAAAAATTAGAGGGTAAATTTTGAAAACCTCCTAACTTTGGAGAACTTGATTGTTGATCTTCAAACTTCATGATCTCTGACTGCTCTCTGTATCATTTTCTTTTTCAAAGATTTGACTTGAAATCTTCAGCTTCCCCTAAACTTGTGAGCATTTTCTTTGAAAAACTTTTGAAGCTTTTGGATACTTGTAAAGACACCAACAACTTCCCCTGAACAGTTGCTTATTCAAATGAAAGTCTTGTCCGGCTGGTTCTTTAACTTGAGCAGTAGCAACATCTTTCTATCATCAACCTGTCTGACACACAAAAACAAAAATATACACTACCAGACATGTGATGACTGGTCTTTGGGTTAGAAGGTAATTATCATCTGTTCAGTTGATTCAAATTAACATAATTTTAACCAAAAACCCTAATATAGATTACGGGTTTTCTATAAAACTTCCCCTGAACCCAAGACCTCTAAAGACTTCCCCTTAGCTGATAACTTCCCCTCAGCTAAGGACTTCCCCTGAAATAATACATATTATCTTCGAGTTCCCTTCAGATACTATGTATTATGGAAGTCTTTTCGGATAATACTTATTATCCTCCCTCCTTCCCCTAAAAATTTGTCAAGATCTGACGGAGGAAGTCTTTTCCATTAGATAATAAGTATCATCCTCGAGTTCCCTTCGGATAATACTTATTATCCCATACTCCTTCCCCTAAAAATTTGTCAAGATCTGTCGGGGGCATATTGTCATGCATTAAAACCCTTGAAAAACATATTTTGACTTCTCAAATCAACCTGGCCAAGACGAAAACACACCAAAAAGAACTTAACGACTCACACACGAAAGATAAAAACTAAACAAATACTTACCAAACCAAACATGAGAAAGTTTACAAGGGATCAAACCGTATGAATCTGACTGAGGAACCCTTTTCAGCTTCAGTTACTCGACTAGTCCAGGTGATTGCCGGTATGTTTGTCCGCTTTAAACTCAAACCCGTTTAATCCCAACCGAATGCGTCATGCTTAATATAGTACAATATTACCGTCATGTTTAATTGTCCCCACACCCAAGCGTACACAGCAAAACCTACCCAACCTCAGAGTTTATTGAGGATTCACAAACCCCCAACTTGAGGAACCATGCACCACGGCTATGACTACCACTTATTTCATTAACCATCAGTTGGTGATCAGTCGGCCGCTAAGCACGCAAAGAAGACCAACTGAGTGATTATTTTTCATTTTCTTTTCTTTTTCATTCATTTTTTTTTATAATTTCTTTTTCATTTCTTTTTCTTTTCTTTTTATTATGTGGTGTAGTCATGACAGTAGAGACATGGCGTGTGAGAGAGTGAATACTAGGTAATTACCACTCTCAACCCATTTTTGTCGGGACTCAGTCTTTTAAACTATGTAAACTAGGATGGAAAACTAAACACATATATCTTTTAAGTTTACTGCACTTTCATTGGTGGTCATACGATTAGGTCGAGCCTACCGAGCATATCACCGTGGAGCTTGCCTTTCACTTCCGCCTTACGCGTGTCAGCCATCTCCAACCCAGACATTCATTTTACTTCCCCTAAACTTCTCAAAAACAAGACACAAACAATTAAAAATTGAAAAGCACACTATTTTTGAGGGGTCAACTTTTTCTTCATCTTTACATTTCTTCCCCTTGCTTTTTGATTTTTAATGTCACAATCTTGTGAACATCATTTTTTTTTTAAATAAAAGATAAAACACACAAACACACTTAAAAGAACAAAACACAAAATTTTGCAGACATCTGGCCAAGCTAACTTTCAAAGTATTGATTTGAAAATTTTGAGAAAAGTTGGGTTTCATGACATGCACACTTCATTGCATTTGAAGTCAAACACATAATCAATCAACAGCTTAATTGAAACTTTAATGAAATAGGTTTGACTCAAAAGACCCTTTGTTGCCTCATCATTCAAACAACCAAATTAAGAAGAGTACCTTTCATGCTGATTTTGACCTTTTACCTCTCAATGAGACATACCTTCCATTTATAGATTACTTGACATGACATGAAGATACATCTCCTAAACTGTGCCTGGAACAATCACTTATCAACAAACAAATTAGTAATAAAAACGTTAGTGATAATCCTCCATGATCGTTCTTGCACAGAGTGAGAGATTAGTTAGCCATTGGTACCCAGGCCATTGTTTTTCTGGGTACACCTGAGGAATCAATAAAGGATACTTCTTGTAAGAACATCCCCTTTGAGAAATCAGGAAGTTGGGATGGAGCTGCCTTGATTTTAGGTTTCCAAGTTCCAGGTGATTTAACATTTGTTTTAGTCACTTTTGGTGCTGTGACTTTAGGTATTTCAACCTTCTTCGTTTTAGATTCATTTTTTAAAACAGTTTTAGTTACCTTGGGAGGGGTAATGTCACACCCCCAAATAACCACTAACGGGGTTTACACCGTTAAGGGGTGCGAGCAAACCAGGACCACAACCATTAGTTACAAATACTAAACGAATCAGAGTAAAGTCTAAATGTTCATAATAAAAACAGTTTAAAAGTACGCAGCGGAATAAAAACATAAGTATCTTAGCACTAACCACGTGCTTTAATTACAAAACATAAATTGTCGTTAAATTCCCGAATTTAGTTTAAAATAAAAGTAAGTATCTTCTTGTGCCAGGTCAACCTCCAGTGGATATTCTTCAACGATCTGCAAAAGTGAAAACCACACAAGTGTCAACCTAACGGTTGGTGAGTTCACGGTGGGCATGACATGCATTGGCCCGGTCTCATAATCGTATTCATCAACATATAAATAAGTATAGATTTGCAAAACATTGCCAAGTGTTGAATTACCGAATATGCACTAGTTAAGTAAAAGTTAAAGCGGTCAACCGATATCGCGGGTAGCTAATCCGGTTTCCATGCACTAAGGAAGTCGTACTAGGGCTGAAAGCTGACGTAACAGAGTTCGGCATTTGCCGATGGTTGGTGCCTCCAGTTGTGTCCCTTTTGGGAGGCCCACAACTAAAACAGGCTGATATTGAACTCCGTTCGGCCTCCAACCGGTTGGTTACACATTTGTGTACCGCGGAGCAGGGTTTGTCAAACCCTCAGTAGATCTACCCAACATCCCCTCGCTTCTCAGATCAATAGTACTAAATTGAGGACTTTTAAGTTTTTAAGGCATCCTTAGAAATCATGTGATATCATTTCGTTTAGACTTTAACCTACACTAGTCATATTAAAAATGTTTATTCTGGATTTCATTTGAAATCCTAAAAAGAGTTTAAGTGTCAAAATGGTCGTTTCCGGATTTCAATTGAAACCCCAAGGATGGACAGTTGCAAGTGCTCCCCATAAAACACTCCAACTTCCATAACAGGTATCCCATTTGGTAATACCTCAAATGTCAGCGTTGTTTTTCGTTAAGTTCATTCGTTGTGTCCCAAACGGGCTCACAATTAAAGGGTTAGTGAAACTCACCTTAGGTTGCTCAGCTACACTTGCTAATTAATCCAATTATTGCTTAACGAAGACCTATGAACACGTTTAGGTCTTAAGTATTAGTTTTGTGTCTAATCATTAACTTATCGTCACTATGGCCCATAACATAGCACGTTGGAACTACGACACGACATAACGACACACGACACCGATGGTTGATCATAAACAAGGGTTCACATATTACAGAAATCATAGCATGTTTCATCATATAATCATGTAAGTCATAGCATAACATTCAAATAAGTTGCACAAGTTTGGGTTTAGGTCTGGTCACAGTTTCGCTAGTACAGATTCGCTAGGCAGTTTCGCTGTGTGCACGGGCAGCACTTTCGCTAGGCAATACCCGATGACACAGTTTCGCTAGGCTAGTTTCGCTCGAAACTGTTGGCACAGTTTCGCTAGCCTAGTTTCGCCCGAAACTGGTTTGAACTTTCGTTCAGGGAATTTTGCTCGGTAGTTTCGTCCGAGCAGGTCTACTTGGTTTACACGGCGACACTACAGTTTCGCTACATAGTGTCGCTGGATGAAGATATACATAATTTCGCTACATAATTTCGCCCAGAGAACATGCAGTGTCGCTGGTCGCGAAAAACTCACAAATCAGCCTAAAAATCAATCTAACAGCTTCCATATTTCATGTAATTCAATATCTAGCATGCATAATCATTTACCAACATCAAACAACAAGTTTTAACACCTTAAACATGGGTTTTCATCATCAAATCACCAAACCACATTTTAAACCTAAAATGACCTAATTAGCATGAATCTTCATTATGGTTTGATTTCAAACGTAAAGTTACTGACTTTATGATAGATCTAGCATCCCTAAACATTATCTCAGAAGCATACACGATTTCATGAAGGTTTGGTCATGCTTTAAAGTAAAACACATAGAAATGGTTTATGGGACTCACGGTTGATTCTAGGATCGATGGATGATCTTCACAACTCAGAGATGATGGCTGATTCTTGGTGGTTCTTGGCTGGAATCAGAGATTTCAGGAGAGTGTGGGTGTTTTTGGAGAAAAGGTGCAAGAAATGGGGCTTCTAGGGTTTTATGTCCTTATATAACAGGGGCTAGTTTCGCTGGCAGTTTCGCTGGCCAAGCGAAACTGGCTCTGTAAGTCCATGGTTTGGCTACCGGGCGACACTATAGTTTCGCCCGTAGTTTCGCTGGAAACCAAAAGTGACCAGTTTACATTTTTAAGCAAGATAAGCACGGTTCATGAATTGTCATGCTATTCATAATACTAAATCATGTATTTAAATCACATTGCACATAATAACTATAAATAAATGAACACATAACACATATGGGCGGGTTCGGTGATCAACCAAAGGTCGTGGACGTATTCGGCCTAGTTAAGCATTAGTTACTAAGTTAACACTTATAACGTAACTAACGGAATTGTCTAACGGAAGTTAACCTTGGAATTCTCGGATGTCACATCATCCCCTTGTAAATGGAATTTTCGTCCCGAAAATTATTCTTGTGTGGTAGCGTTTGCAGCCTCGGCTGTCGTCGCTGGGGAAAGAAAGCAAAAGTTTTAGGGTCGCCACATCCTCCTCCTGTTAAAGGAATTTTGGTCCCCAAAATTAAATCATACCTTGAGTATTCGCGGACGTTTGCTCGAACAAGTGAGGATACTTTTTCTTCATTTGATCCTCTCGTTCCCAAGTATATTCAGGTCCACGCTTTGAGTTCCATCGAACATTGACGATCGGAATCTTGCTACGTTTGAGGGCTTTCTCCTCGCGTCCCATGATTTCTAACGGTTGCTCGATAAATCTCAAATGTTCATCAATTTCCAATTCCTCCAAAGGAATTATTTCAGTGTCTTCAGCCAGACATTTCTTTAGATTAGAGACGTGAAACACGTTGTGAACTCCATTGAGTTCGGCAGGGAGTCGTAATCGGTAGGCCACCGGGCCTACTTCCCCAATGATTTCAAATGGACCGATATAGCGAGGATTCAACTTTCCACGCTTTCCGAAGCGTATCACTCCTTTCCAGGGAGATACCTTCAATAGTACCTTGTCGCCTACTTCGAACTTCAAAGGTTTACGGCGTTTGTCGGCATAGCTCTTTTGTCTGTCACGTGCTGCAGCTATCCGCTTTCTGATTTGAATGATCCGTTCAGTTGTATCATGAATGATTTCCGGTCCGGTGAGTCCCTTCTCACCCGTTTCAGCCCAACACACGGGCGATCTGCATTTTCTGCCATAAAGAGCTTCAAAAGGTGTTGCACCGATGCTCGTATGATAACTGTTGTTGTAGGAGAACTCCACCAACGGAAGATGAGCCTCCCAGTCTTTACCGAAGTCGAGAACGCAAGCTCGGAGCATGTCTTCCAAAGTCTGAATAGTTCGTTCCGTCTGACCATCGGTCTGCGGGTGATAAGCTGTACTCATATCCAGTCTGGTTCCCAGTGCTTCTTGCATAGATTGCCACAGCCGGGAAGTAAATCGAGGATCTCGATCTGAGATAATGGTCTTAGGCACTCCATGACGTGCCACAATTCGATCGATGTACAGCTTTGTTAACTTATCCATATTGTCATTTTCCTTTATCGAGATAAAATGTGCAGACTTGGTTAAACGATCAATGATAACCCAAATCGCATCCGGTTGATTTGATCGATGAGGTAATCCCGTTACAAAATCCATGGAGATATCCTCCCATTTCCATTCTGGGATCTTTGGCTGCTGTAATAATCCAGAAGGCTTTTGGTACTCGATCTTAACTCTTGAGCATGTTAAACACTTAGCCACATATCGCGCAATGTCGGCTTTCATATTCGGCCACCAATACAAGTTCTTCAAATCTTGGTACATTTTATCCGATCCAGGGTGCACCGAATACCTTGACTTGTGAGCCTCGTCCATCACAAGCTCACGGAGATTTCCGAGTAGGGGAATCCAAATCCTGTCGTTGTAGTATCTAAGCCCGTCGGACTTAACTTCGGAGTTACCACCTACACCACGCAGTGCTTCAGCTGCGAAGTTTTCTTCTTTTAAAGCTTCTTGTTGGGCATCGCGGATCCGATTCGGCAATCCCGTGTGAATGGTAAGTTGCAGCGCTCGTACTCGTCGAGGCTTTTCGTACTCTTTGCGGCTTAAGGCGTCGGCCACAACATTGGCTTTTCCCGGGTGATACTTAATCGCTAAGTCATAATCATTCAATAGCTCGACCCACCTTCGTTGTCGCATGTTGAGGTCCTTCTGTTCGAAGATGTGCTGCAAGCTCTTGTGGTCGGTGAATATCGTGCACTTTGTTCCGTAAAGGTAATGTCTCCAAATCTTAAGTGCAAATACAACGGCTCCCAATTCCAAATCATGTGTTGTATAATTCTTCTCAGTGTCCTTCAGTTGCCTGGACCCATAGGCAATCACTTTGTCCCGTTGCATCAACACGCAACCGAGTCCTTGGATGGATGCATCACAGTAAACTACAAAGTCGTCAACCCCATCGGGTAACGCGAGAATCGGAGCTGAACATAACATGTCCTTAAGAGTTTGAAACGCGTGTTCTTCTTTTTCACCCCATCTATATTGCACTCCTTTGTGCGTTAAGGCTGTTAAGGGTTGAGCCAATTGCGAGAAACCCTTGATGAATCTGCGGTAATATCCGGCAAGTCCCAAAAATTGTCGGATTTCGGCCGGCGCTCTTGGAGTAGACCAATTCTTGATAGCTTCCACTTTAGCTGGGTCGACATGAATTCCATTCTGATCAACAATGTGTCCAAGAAACTGGACTTCGCGAATCCAAAAATCGCACTTCGAAAACTTGGCATAAATCTGTTCCTTGCGAAGTAATTCCAAAATAAGTCGTAGGTGCTCCTCGTGTTCTTCCTTTGTCTTGGAGTAGATTAAGATATCGTCGATGAAGACTATCACAAACTGGTCGAGGTGCGGCTTGCACACTCGATTCATCAGATCCATAAATACGGCAGGCGCATTAGTTAGCCCAAACGTCATAACTAAAAACTCGTAATGACCATACCGAGTTCTGAAAGCAGTCTTGGGGACATCCTCATCTCGAACACGAAGTTGGTGATATCCGGACCGTAGATCAATCTTTGAGAAGTAGCTCGAACCTTGCAGTTGGTCGAAGAGATCGTCGATTCGAGGAAGTGGATACCGATTCTTGATCGTAACCTTGTTAAGCTCTCGGTAGTCAATACACATTCGGAACGTTCCATCTTTCTTCTTAACAAACAATACCGGTGCTCCCCATGGAGACGAACTTGGGCGAATAAATCCTTTGTCGAGTAGCTCTTGAAGTTGTGCGGAGAGTTCGTTGAGTTCGCTTACCGCCAAACGGTAAGGTGCGCGTGCAATCGGAGCGGCTTCAGGAGCTAAATCGATTCCGAACTCGACTTGTCGAAATGGAGGTAAACCAGGCAAATCTTCAGGAAATACATCTTGGAAGTCGCGAACTATCGGGTAGTCGTCAATTCTACGCTCGGGAAGTGTCGTGTCGGTGACGTTTGCAAGGATTGCGAAGTGTCCTTTACGAAGGCATTTTTGAGCTTTAAGAAACGAAATAATACCGGTTACTGTTCCACCTTTCTCGCCTTGAACTGTTAACACTTCACCGTCCTTGAGTGGAATACGAACCACTTTTTCTTGGCATAAAATTTCAGCTCGGTTTTCAGATAACCAGTCCATTCCTACTATGACATCAAAACTACCAATCGGGAAAGGCATAAGATCGATTCCTAACGTATGGCCAGCTAGTTCTAACTTACAGTCCTTAACTATCTGAGTCGTATCATGAAGTTTACCATTTGCTAGCTCTACCACATACTTAGCATCTAAGGCAATCGGTTTAGCATTAATCAACTTAGCAAATTTAGTGGAAATAAAACTTCTTTCAGCACCAGAATCAAACAATACAGTAGCGAAGAAACCATTTAAGATGAATTTACCGTTAATCACGTTGGCGTCGTTGCGAGCTTCACCTTGACCCATGACGAAAGCTCTTCCTCTGCCATTTCCACCATTTCCGTTTCCACCATTACCATTCCCACTGTTACCATTTCCGTTGCCCGGGTTTCCGTCGTTGCCATTGTTACCATTCCCTTGTCTGCGCAATTGCGGGCAATCTTTCCTTATGTGGCCTTGCGCACCACATTCATAACAGCCACGGGCTCCACCATTGTTGTTGTTCTGATTGTTCCCTTGCCCGTTGCGGTTGTTTCCGTTTCCCCTGTTGTTGTTATTTCCTCCTTGATTCTGACCGTTGTTGTTCAACTTTTGCAAGTTGGTCCAGCAGTTGTTGGCTTCATGCCCCAGTTTACCACACCTTCCACATTCCAGGCCCTTGCTACACATGCCATTGTGGTGTTTCCCGCACTTGTTACAATACGGGGCTTTACCCTTGTAGTTTCCATTCCCACCTTGGCGATTGTTACTCCCACTGTTGCTGCCATTGTTGAAATTGGACCTTGTGTTGTCAGATCGCTTGTTCTGATATTGGGAGTTAGAGGATCTCCCACATTGATTCCCAACAGTTTGATTGTTCACAGAAGTTGCTGGAGCTTCTTCTTCAGCCTTACGCTTGCCACTCAAGGCAGTCTTTACAGTGATCTTTACGGGTAGAGTACCCCTTTCAATCTCCTGATCAGTTAACTTGTGAGCCAATCGGATGGCTTGCTGCACGGTTGTTGGGTTGCTAGCTGTCACCAAGCTCTTGATTTGGGGTGCGAGACCCTCCAGATAACGCTCAACGCGCTTAAATTCAGCATCAACCATTGTCGGACATAGCACCGCGTACTCGTGGTAACGCGCAGTGTATTCCTCATTTTCAGATCCAGACATCTTGGAGTTCAGAAATTCTCCTTCCAACTTCTTGACTTGATCTCGAGGGCAGTACTCCTCCATGATCAGCTCCTTAAACGCTTCCCAATCCATGTTGTTAGCCGCATTTACCCCAATCATCTGAATTTCAGTGTTCCACCAGGAGAGAGCAGCTCCCTCGAAAGTACCCGTCGCAAATTTCACCTTGTTCTCAGCAAGGCAGTTGCACATAGAGAAGACCTTCTCAGACTTCTCAATCCACCTGAGGAGTCCTACCGCTCCTTCTTCGCCGGAAAACGTCATTGGCTTACAATCCATGAAGGACTTAAACGTGCAGTGATGGTGGTTTCCTGATGCAATTAATAGTTCGGGTTTTAAGTTTAAACATGTCAGAATACAATTGCTTTGTGCCTTAACCGGCATAATAATTACCCTGAGCGGCGTACGCAGCTTGGACGGCTGCCACAGCGGCTTGCACGTGCTCGTTAATCATAGCTTGTAGTTGTGCAGGCGTCATGTTAATGTTGCTCCTTCCATGCCCTCTTCCAGACATCTTGCTGGACAGTTAAAGTAGCCAGTGTTCAGTCACAGTTATACTTTATACATATCCCATAATATGTATATCAACAGTTCCCCGTTATCCCACTATTAGTCCAGAAAAATTTTCGTGCAAAATGGAGGCGTCGTCGAAGAACGTCGTAAGTCGTAAGTAGCTATCGTCGAAAGTCGGCTTTCCCCATAAAAGTCTCCGTCGGCGTAGTCATCGTAGTAGAAATCAGGACGTAGCGTGCAGCATCGTTTCGTTGTCGCTTCCCCCCGAATAGTGTGCGTATTAGCGTTCGCGTTTCGTATTCGTGTGTGAAAATTTTCCTAAGGTTTTCCGTTAGACTACCTAGACACGGTCTATATGTATATTTATATAGATATATATACATATGAAGTATTTACTTACACAGCAGAGCGAGTATCCCAGGTTGGCACGTGAAAATTTTTGTTTTGGGAATTTGTTGGTTCGTTTGTAACTAAGGTTTCAAGTTGCAGTTTCCAAATCGTTTTCAAAATGATTCCAGTTCTCTGCAACTTATGGCTCTGATACCAATCTGTCACACCCCCAAATAACCACTAACGGGGTTTACACCGTTAAGGGGTGCGAGCAAACCAGGACCACAACCATTAGTTACAAATACTAAACGAATCAGAGTAAAGTCCAAATGTTCATAATAAAAACAGTTTAAAAGTACGCAGCGGAATAAAAACATAAGTATCTTAGCACTAACCACGTGCTTTAATTACAAAACATAAATTGTCGTTAAATTCCCGAATTTAGTTTAAAATAAAAGTAAGTATCTTCTTGTGCCAGGCCAACCTCCAGTGGATACTCTTCAACGATCTGCAAAAGAGAAAACCACACAAGTGTCAACCTAATGGTTGGTGAGTTCACGGTGGGCATGACATGCATTGGCCCGGTCTCATAATCGTATTCATCAACATATAAATAAGTATAGATTTTCAAAACATTGCCAAGTGTTGAATTACCGAATATGCACTAGTTAAGTAAAAGTTAAAGCGGTCAACCGATATCGCGGGTAGCTAATCCGGTTTCCATGCACTAAGGAAGTCGTACTAGGGCTGAAAGCTGACGTAACAGAGTTCGGCATTTGCCGATGGTTGGTGCCTCCAGTTGTGTCCCTTTTGGGAGGCCCACAACTAAAACAGGCTGATATTGAACTCCGTTCGGCCTCCAACCGGTTGGTTACACATTTGTGTACCGCGGAGCAGGGTTTGTCAAACCCTCAGTAGATCTACCCAACATCCCCTCGCTTCTCAGATCAACAGTACTAAATTGAGGACTTTTAAGTTTTTAAGGCATCCTTAGAAATCATGTGATATCATTTGGTTTAGACTTTAACCTACACTAGTCATATTAAAAATGTTTATTCTGGATTTCATTTGAAATCCTAAAAAGAGTTTAAGTGTCAAAATGGTCGTTTCCGGATTTCAATTGAAACCCCAAGGATGGACAGTTGCAAGTGCTCCCCATAAAACACTCCAACTTCCATAACAGGTATCCCATTTGGTAATACCTCAAATGTCAGCGTTGTTTTTCGTTAAGTTCATTCGTTGTGTCCCAAACGGGCTCACAATTAAAGGGTTAGTGAAACTCACCTTAGGTTGCTCAGCTACACTTGCTAATTAATCCAATTATTGCTTAACGAAGACCTATGAACACGTTTAGGTCTTAAGTATTAGTTTTGTGTCTAATCATTAACTTATCGTCACTATGGCCCATAACATAGCACGTTGGAACTACGACACGACATAACGACACACGACACCGATGGTTGATCATAAACAAGGGTTCACATATTACAGAAATCATAGCATGTTTCATCATAGCATAATCATGTAAGTCATAGCATAACATTCAAATAAGTTGCACAAGTTTGGGTTTAGGTCTGGTCACAGTTTCGCTAGTAGAGATTCGCTAGGCAGTTTCGCTGTGTGCACGGGCAGCACTTTCGCTAGGCAATACCCGATGACACAGTTTCGCTAGGCTAGTTTCGCTCGAAACTGTTGGCACAGTTTCGCTAGCCTAGTTTCGCCCGAAACTGGTTTGAACTTTCGTTCAGGGAATTTCGCTCGGTAGTTTCGTCCGAGCAGGTCTACTTGGTTTACACGGCGACACTACAGTTTCGCTACATAGTGTCGCTGGATGAAGATATACATAATTTCGCTACATAATTTCGCCCAGAGAACATGCAGTGTCGCTGGTCGCGAAAAACTCACAAATCAGCCTAAAAATCAATCTAACAGCTTCCATATTTCATGTAATTCAATATCTAGCATGCATAATCATTTACCAACATCAAACAACAAGTTTTAACACCTTAAACATGGGTTTTCATCATCAAATCGCCAAAAGCACATTTTAAACCTAAAATGACCTAATTAGCATGAATCTTCATTATGGTTTGATTTCAAACGTAAAGTTACTGACTTTATGATAGATCTAGCATCCCTAAACATTATCTCAGAAGCATACACGATTTCATGAAGGTTTGGTCATGCTTTAAAGTAAAACACATAGAAATGGTTTATGGGACTCACGGTTGATTCTAGGATCGATGGATGATCTTCACAACTCAGAGATGATGGCTGATTCTTGGTGGTTCTTGGCTGGAATCAGAGATTTCAGGAGAGTGTGGGTGTTTTTGGAGAAAAGGTGCAAGAAATGGGGCTTCTAGGGTTTTATGTCCTTATATAACAGGGGCTAGTTTCGCTGGCAGTTTCGCTGGCCAAGCGAAACTGGCTCTGTAAGTCCATGGTTTGGCTACCGGGCGACACTATAGTTTCGCCCGTAGTTTCGCTGGAAACCAAAAGTGACCAGTTTACATTTTTAAGCAAGATAAGCACGGTTCATGAATTGTCATGCTATTCATAATACTAAATCATGTATTTAAATCACATTGCACATAATAACTATAAATAAATGAACACATAACACATATGGGAGGGTTCGGTGATCAACCAAAGGTCGTGGACGTATTCGGCCTAGTTAAGCATTAGTTACTAAGTTAACACTTATAACGTAACTAATGGAATTGTCTAACGGAAGTTAACCTTGGAATTCTCGGATGTCACAGGTAACTTTGGGTTTTTCAGACCTTGGTTGTTTTGAAAATGATTTCATCATTTTTTTCTGAAAATTTTGGTAACTTGGAAAGCTGTTGTTTTGATTTGAAGATTTTCTTTCAGCTTTGGCAGCACCCCAATGTTGATCAGAGGGTTTAACCTTAGGAGTAACAGTCTTCATTGCCTTAGGTTTTTGCACCATCATTAGCTTAGACTTCACAGACTCCTGAGATGAAACCCTTTGAGTTTTCGGATAATAGGGTTCATAGGGGCGATACAGACAGTTTCTAGCAATATGACCAGCAATGCCACAATTAAAGCAAGTCTGCTTCTTTAGATAGAAGTCAGACGTGTACCCATTTGTCTTTGGTGGCTGATATGGAGCTGGTTTGCCTTGTGTCTGCTTCTTTGCTTTGACTGCTGCTTCAGATTTGACTTTCTGCTGGTTCCTTGAAGCCTGAGTAGAACATGTCCTCATCGTCTTTGTGCTCTCTGGATTTCCTGATGAAGAAGCACCATTCTTGCAACTGCACTTACAACTGCATGAAGCAACTGAAGAAATGGGAGACACAGCTACTCCTTTGAGTTTGTCATTCTTCACTCCATCTGTTGGCTTCATACTTGGATGCTTGATGGTAATCTTTGGCCTCTCAACTTTAGGTTCGCTTATCACTCCATCAGTTATTCCCTTGAACTTGGAGGAGAAGGATGGTAATTCATATCCTACATCTGGTTCTTGGTCAAACATTGATCCAGATGTCATGAAGATCTTCCCCTCAGGCCGTGTCATCAAGATCACCTTTTCCCTTTTGACTTCGTTAATTACTTTGAAGCATGGGGTTTCAATTTTAGGGTATGGTTTCAACTCTATCCCAACTTCATCAGACTTGGAATTATGACACCTGTTGTATTCTCGGCACTCAGCATCATTGTCTGATATATCCTTTACCCTCCCTTCACCATAAGTCATATTTGCTTCATTATCAATTTCTTCTTGTGTCAATGGTGTAGTTCCAACCAAGACACTATCAATAGGAGGAGCAGCTTCTTTATAATCAAGCTCGGTTCGTTCAACTTGTTCCTCACTAAGAAGTATTCCTATAATGTCTCTGGGAACTGGTGGAGGAATAATGCTGTTTGCAGCCAAGGCCTTATCAGTCTTTTCTGATCCAAATCCAGGTGTGTGTTTCCCAACTTGACCAGTCACAACAGCATGTGATAATTCCTTTCCAGCATCAAGCATTCTTTTAATTCTCATTTGATTCATATCAAGTTTAACTTGCAACTCATTGTTTTTATGCTTAAGGTCATCTATCTGCTTACTAAGCTCAGCTATTTCTAACTTAGCGTTGTCATACAGATAAGCGTTCTCAGTTGCTAGTTTCCGATATTTCACTATGTCTAATTTCTGAGCTTTTACCTTCTCTTCATTCTTTTGCCATCTACCCTTGAATGAACTCCTTTCGCATTTTACCTCAAACAGTTCTGACTGAAAGTTTTTACAGATTTGCCTAAGTCCAGGAATTATACGAGCACAGGTAGGATTGGGGCATATCTCAATATTGTCAACTTCAGCTGCGAAATCATCCTTGTTCTCAACCGAATCCATTACGAAAGCTTAGGGAACCTAAAACTAATGTCCAAGCGACCAAATACTGAGATTACGATAAGAACCACAAGATTACGATCGTAAACACAAGATTACGATCGGGAACTCAGATTACGATCCACCCAAAATCGTAAACTCCAAATCCGATAATTATAATCGTAAACCTTGATTACGAATACTGATTACGACTCCAAAAATCGTAAACACCTATTCCCGATTAGTGGCAATCGTAAACACCGATTACGATAAGAAAGGATCGTAAACCCAGATTACGACTCCGAGATTCCGGTAACACAAAATCGTAAACGTCAATTACGATTCAGCAAAGTCGTAAACAACGATCACGACCCAAGTACAGTCGTAAACACGTTAAACCGAGTCGTAAACACGATAAAAATGGTTTCTTGAAGTCGTAAACACGAGAACACAGCAGATCTTCAACCAATGAACTCGTAAACACCCAGAAAACCCCGAAAACGATCGTAAACCTTCAAAACAGCAGCAGCTCTGGTCGTAAACACGAAGAACAGCTCCAAAACCTTCAAAAATTCGATCTTTTTCCAGAAAATGCTTGAATCTAATATCGTGAGAGCCTCGAATCTAAGATTCTTGGCTCTGATACCAATTGTAGGTCCGGAAAACTCCCAAACACACGATATATTAATCACAAACGAGTGCAGAATCCTCGTAAGTGATTGATTCAAGAAGAAAGTATAAGAGAACACAAGAATACGATGATATAATCAATAAAAACTTGAACTTGCACACAAGATGAACTTGTCGGGTACAAAACAGTGAATCGTAAACTCTCTCCTCTCGGGTTTACGATCGTAAACACTTAGTGATCGTAAACACCTTGGCTCCTCCTCTCTGAATCGTAAACTCAAGCACCTCCAATGAGGAGGTCAAGTGGTCTATATATAGACCACCATTGGGTTTACTATTGGGCCCCTTTTGGATCATAAACCCAATAGTAAACCCAAGCCCAATCATAAACTAGCCTAAACACAATAACCAAACTAGCCTATGATTCTAATGAAACCCTCTAAGCCTAGCTCAAACTATTTAATATTACAAGCCTCATAATCTAGCCTCAACAATCTTCCCCTAGGCTTGTGATATTAAATGTCTTCGATCTTTGAGAATCTTCTTCTTGACTGGCTGGCAAAGACGTTGATGAAGATTCTTTCCGCAGAAATCTTCATTGAGTTTCATGACGGGCACTTGGGACTTCCTCTTGATCAGCATCAGCTTGAACTTCTTGAAATGAACAATCAATAAAATGGAGGACTCTCATTGACTTGCTTTTCTTGAAAGAACTGGTTCTTGCCGAATCTTCGGTAACTGTCTTGAATCTTCATAAATTAGAGGGTTGAAATTTTGAAAACCCCTAACTTTGAAGAATTTGATTGTTGAACTTGGATCTTCATGATCTCTTACTGCTCTCTGCATCATTTTCTTCATCAAAGATCGACTTGAAAACTTCAGCTTCCCCTAAACATGTGAACATCTTCTTTGAAGCTCTTTTGAGGCTTTTGGAAACTTGTAAAGACACCAACAACTTCCCCTGAACAGTTGCTTTTCAGATGGAAGTCTTGTCCGGCTGGGTCTTTAACTTTGAGCAGCAGCAGCAGCAGCATCAGCAGCATCTTTCTATCATCAACCTGTCTGACACACATTTGAAAAAATATACTCCACCAGACAATTGATGACTGGTCTTTGGGTTAGAAGGTAATTATCATCTGTTCAGTTGATTCAAATTAACATCATTTTAACCAAAAACCCTAATATAGATTACGGGTTTTCTATAAAACTTCCCCTGAACCCAAGACCTCTAAAGACTTCCCCTTAGCTGATTACTTCCCCCCAGCTAAGGACTTCCCCTGAGATAATACATATTATCCTCGAGTTCCCTTTGGATACTATGTATTATGGAAGTCTTTTCGGATAATACTTATTATCCACCCTCCTTCCCCTAAAAATTTGTCAAGATCTGACGGAGGAAGTCTTTTCCTTTAGATAATAAGTATCATCCTCGAGTTCCCTTCGGATAATACTTATTATCCCATACTCCTTCCCCTAAAAATTTGGCAAGATCTGTCGGGGGCATATTGTCATGCATTAAAACCCATGAAAAACACATTTTGACTTCTCAAATCAACCTGGCCAACACCAAAAAGAACTTAACGACACACACACGAAAGATAAAAACTAAACAAACACTTACCAAACATGAGAAAGTTTACAAGGGATCAAATCGTATGAATCTGACTGAGGAACCCTTTTCAGCTTCAGTTACTCAACTAGTCCAGGTGATTGCCGGTATGTTTGTCCGCTTTAAGCTCAAATCCGTTTAATCCCAACCGAATGCGTCATGCTTAATATAGTACAATATTACCTGTCATGTTTAATTGTCCCCACACCCAAGCGTACACAGCAAAACCTACCCAACCTTAGAGTTTATTGAGGATTCACAAACCCCCAACTTGAGGAACCATGCAACACCGTTATGACTACCACTTATTTCATTAACCATCAGTTGGTGATCAGGTCGACCGCTAAGCACGCAAAGAAGACCAACTGAGTGATTATTTATTCTCTTTTCTTTTTCATTTTCTTTTTCTTTTCTTTTTCTTTTTCTTTTCAAAAAAATCAAAAAAAAAATGAAAAAATGATGTTCACAAAATTGTGACATTAAAAATCAAAAAGCAAGGGGAAGAAATGGAAAAAATGAAAATGTTGACCCCTAAAAAATAGTGTGCTTTTCAATTTTTAATTGTTTGTGTCTTGTTTTTGAGAAGTTTAGGGGAAGTAAATTGAATGTCTGGGTTGGAGATGGCTGACACGCGTAAGGCGGAAGTGAAAGGCAAGCTCCACGGTGATATGCTCGGTAGGCTCGACCTAAACTTATGACCTCCAATGAAAGTGCAGTGAACTTAAAAGATATATATGTTTAGTTTCCATCCCAGGTTGCATGGTTTAAAAAACTGCGTCCCGGCAAAAATGGGTTGAGAGTGGTAATTACCTAGTATTCACTCTCTCACACGCCATGTTTATGCTATCTTGACAACACCACAGAGCAAAAAAAATGGTTTCTTGAAGTCGTAAACAGGAGAACACAGCTGTCAGGACCAAATTTGAGCCTTTACTCATCCAATACACAGATTCAAGTGCGGAAATCATGAATCCATGATCAAATCATAGTGTTTGCTTGTTGAAATCCTTAGATTTCGCCTCTGAAACTCAAGAACTTGAGGGTTTTCACACACAAGTGCTCTCTATCTTCAAAAACAGCTGTCCAAGAGTGTTATTAGGGTTATTCTAGAGTGGCTATTTATACTGGAGAGAGCACAGGTCGTGAATATGCTGAAATCAAGAGAATGTTATTGAAGTTAGTGAAATTTATGACATCAGACAGACGAGATCGCCAAGAACAACACTGAAGTCGCCAAGACTAAAGTGAAGTCGCCAAGGCTGGTTGGTGACCTCGCCAAGGCTTGGTGAGGTCGCCAACCTTGGTGAGGTCGCCAAGAGGTTGGCGAGGTCGCCAAGAGTGCTAGCCCAAGTCGCCAAGTGCATTTCCAGATCGCCAACATTCTTGGTGAGGTCGCCAAGAATGTTGGTGATGTCGCCAAGAAGGTCCAGAAATCACTAAGTACGCTCCGGAAACGTCAATTATTATTGTTGAATCATCAAGGGTTGTTATTACAAAGACACAATCAATTATTAGCATTTACCAAGTAACTTATCATGAAATGACCTAAATCTTGGATACAGACAATCACACTGCAATTGAAATGTACTAAGGCAATATCTCCAATATCCATAATCAACACAAGCTAAGACATTTAGTCATGACATACAAAACATCAAACACTTGAATGATTAATATAAACATTAGGATAATTGTTCAAGTACAAGATACAAGCATAAGTGAAAGACATACACATGAGCACAAAACCAAAGGATGCTATGTTTGAGTTGCCACCAACCCTATAAAGTTCTTACAAATTCCCCCTTTGGTGGTAATACAAACATAAAAGGAAAAATAGACAACTATCTGAGTTGACCAAGCAGCTTCAGCAAGAATCTCCAGTACTTTCGTGCAAGGTTCCTGTAACGATCATCAAGGCAGACAATCTGTGCATCGTACAGAATCCATAGATCTTCTCGCGCAAACTTCTTCAAGTCAGAATAGTGTCACAATTCAATCACCCTTTCACTACCCCGAGAGAGATAGCAGATTCCACGACCACCCATGGCCCAGTATTTCAAGGTACTTAGGCTTTCCGTCTTCATCTTCCTAGCAGCAATACACTCCCAACACCACCATCTTAGAAACAAACCAAAGTAGTTTGCATCCACTATCTCATATGGCCTAAGCCTTCGAGGGATGGTGTCAAGGCGACTATAGAATAACCACTTTAAGTAGCTTCGATGCAGTAGTCTTAGTTCGATCGCTGCGAAGAGTCTTATTGTGCAGCCGTCTTCCCTTTCAATAACCAGCTCATGAGTATCACCACTGTAGTACCAACAAGTTATAGGATTGCTCTTCTGATCTCCTTTTATTTTCTTTGTGACCAAATCTTTGCTGATACTTTTATACATAACTTTGTGAGGGACTTCAGCTCTTTGCCTTCTGAAAGTCTTGTATTTCTTCCTTTCAGTCTTGATGGGACGATTTGAGCTCACTTTATAGATGGCCCTTATTTGATCCTCAGCATCTCTGCCTACAGGATCATTTGAGTGATTTATCAGTGGACGCCATCTGAGCTGTTTCAACTCCCAAGAAAACAGATTTAGGAGATCCTTTATTTTGGCAAAGAATTGAACGAAACCATTTCTGCGCTTGACAATGAATGCCTTGAATTCATGATCGTATTTCCACCCAAGAATCTTCATTTCATCATCTGATTCAACGTTTGGAGGCATATCTTTAAGCTTCTTAGCAGTAAACTGCACTAAGGCTTTTCGATAGGGTTCCATCTCCTTCCATTCGTTGATTTGAAAGCGTATGACTGACGCCATCAAATCTATTCTCGAATAATTCGGTTAAAGAATCCATTGTGATTTGATTCAGAGACGCGGGTTGTGATGCTCGAGGCTTGCAAGTTTGGACCGAAGACGTTTTCTTGAAAAGTCAACTGTTCGGGTCAACGGTCAACGTAAAAGTCAACGGAAGATCGGTTCGAGCGAGTCAAGCTTCATATTAATTAAATCATCTTTGATTTAATTAATAATAATTATGTCATTTGTTTTATTTGTATTTTGCTCATTTTATGTGTGTTAGCTAGTTAGTGGGCTAGTGAGCACATGGGCTCTCTATATATAGGGTGAGTGTGCTCCATTAGAAAGATGAATAATTATGAATAATGAGTGATGTGAGCTATCATTTCTAGAGAGAGAGTCACACATTGGGTTTGAGCTCAACCCAATGTGACCATGGATTTCCAATGACGAGTTTGTAATCATTCGGTTCGTTGTAATCATTCAACAATAATCAATGAATCGTTTGGTTTTATCATTTTTCTTGTCATGTTTTATCTTTGATTCTCTCCATCCCGTCTCCATCCATCTCACATTTGTTCTTGCTCAAGATCGGGATTCTTGATGTGAAATCGGTCTTGACAAATGGTATCAGAGCGGGTACCGATCAGATTCATCTCACCGTGAATCTGATCACTCGGATCTGTGATTTTGAGCTTGAATGAGGTGCTGATTGAAAAACCCATTTTGGAGACTTTTTTCTACTTTTTCTTATTTTTGGAGCTGATTGATGATTTCTAGATGAATCTGATGATAGATTCTTGTTATTGGGTTCATTTAGATATGATTTCATGCTCCATATGTTCAAATCAGTGAAGAAATCCGAGATCTGTAGCTGAAAAACGAAACTGTTAGAGTTTTCCCGTTTTTGGGGTTTTGAAGATTTTTTGAGCTTTGATTCTGAGTTTTTGGTGCTAAAATCAGTGTTTTTGGATGAAATAAAGTATGAATCTTGAAGGAAAACGCATTCCGGATCCATTGGAAGCATCGATTTCGCCTGATTCGCAACAGATTTAACAGATCTGGAAAAACACACACTAGTGTGTGTTTCGCGGTGTTCTTCGTGTTCTTGAGGATTTCCAGATTTTGAGACAGATTCAATCGATTTTTGCTGCTGTTTGAGGATGTGTGAGTGGCCATAACATGTTCTACAACAGATTCGTGTCAAGAATGACTTGTTTCCGTTCATTTTCGGGTCAGATTCAAGGATCGAAGGGCTGTGTTCATCACAAGTGTTCATAAATTTTCTGGGTTTTGATGAAGATGTTCTTGGCGACCTCGAGTACCCTTGAAGTTTGTCTTGGCGATCTCAGTTTATTCTTAGCGATCTCGACTTACTTCTTGGCGATTTCGTGAATAACCTTGGCGATTTCATGTCCTGGCGATCTCATCATGGGCTTGGCGATCTCGAATAAGTGTTGGCGACCTCAATACTTTGGCGATCTCGACTAACTCAACAACTGGGTTTTTGTTCAAATAAATCTTAGTGGATTTCGAACGTCTAGATGTGTAGAGAATGATCCCACCAGTTCAGGGAGCTAAAAATCATCGAATTTCATCGAGAATTATGGGAGATATGGCACTTTCACGTATTTCCGGCGAGGTTTATCGATTTTCCGGTGATCTAGAATTAGGGTTCCGGTGTTCAAGGGAAGAAGGAGACGTTCAGGTCACGTGTCGCGTGTTCATTGAATGCAGGGTTCCTTTTCTCTCTCCTGTTGTCGGTCAATGCAAGACATTCTCTTGTGTTGTCGAGCTGGGAGTGGCTGAAAATAATTCACGTGGGCCCGTCTTTGGACAAGGAATCCGTTAAAAGGGAATGCTGTTGTCCGCCTGTGATTGGCTACTGCGCCTCTCACGCAGATCACAAACATGGACCGATGGATCTTGTTAATCTGAGCCGTTAAATGTGTATTGGTTGGCGTTTTTTGATTGGGCCAGAGCCCTTCACGTGGATCACGATCGCAGCCTTTAGATCAGCCATATTCTCTACCGTTGGATTGCCATGATCCCTCAAACATGATTGGCTGAATTTAATTGTCATGGATTAAGGTTTTATTGGGAGATTTAATTTCCACTAATTATTTTTCCAGTATTATTTCGTTAAATGCGGGGTTTTTCTCATCAATTTTTTTTTCGAGAATAACGAGATAACGCCGAAACGAAATTTTGAAAATATTTTAGTGGTCATGGATTTATTTCATTTATTGACCGGGTTTCTAGTTTTTGTTGACGTCAAGGCCACGTTAGCTAACGACCACTGACGGACTGGTTTCGCTTCTCGGTTAAGTCTGCGACTTTTTCGTTATGTCTCACTTCAAGTTGTTTAGCTGATGCAGCGCTGATGTCATCTAACCGAATTAACTGGAATCTCAGTTAAATATTGGAATATTCCGTTAAATCTCTAACGGAAGGCCGTTACTTGGATAAAATTTACGGTTTTCTAAGATTCATTCCAAATTGCACCGTTTAACTCAGATATCTTCACGGAATATTTTTCCGAGCTCGATTTTCTTCGCCCAAAATTACGAAGACTCCGGTTATGAATAAATTTCTCGTTTACGCTCGGGATCTCAGTTTTTCACCGATTTGACATTATCTTTGCATCCAACCCAGTCACGCGGAACAAGTTCAGTATTTATAGATCATTCACAACTGTCAGAACCCGGCTTCCGGTTTTTCGCAAGATTGTTCGATTTCAGGATTTTTGTACCGTTTTCTCTTCGGAACTGAGCGGAACGGTTCCACTCTCTGCATCTGATTTTCCGCTTCCGCATCGGATGTTTTCAGAGGGATCTAGAGAAAAGGGGGAACTTCTATGGATTTGGATTATCGGGTCGATTATCTGAAGTTGGAGCATTTTCAGTGTTTGATTGGTTTATCTGATTCGATTTGTTGCGATTTTCTCTCCGATGTTCAGCTTTCTTAGTATTGTACCCGACCGTGTGAACCGAGTGAACTGCAGCACTTGGATCTCAACTGGAGCAACAAGAACAGAACATGCTTATTCAAAGGGGGAACCTTTACAACAGAAAGATTCAGGTTTATCAGTTGTTCTTTGAAGATGCACGACAGAGCGGTTCTTCACCTGTATGACAGATTTGACAGCGTCAGTCAAGGGGGAATTGTTGGAACTTTTAATAAGTGTGACTGACGCCATCAAATCTATTCTCGAATAATTCGGTTGAAGAATCCATTGTGATTTGATTCAGAGACGCGGGTTGTGATGCTCGAGGCTTGTAAGTTTGGACCGAAGATGTTTTCTTGAAAAGTCAACCGTTCGGGTCAACGGTCAACGTAAAAGTCAACGAAAGATCGGTTCGAGCGAGTCAAGCTTCATATTAATTAAATCATCTTTGATTTAATTAATAATAATTATGTCATTTGTTTATTTGTATTTAGCTCATTTGTATGTGTGTTAGCTAGTTAGTGGGCTAGTGAGCACATGGGCTCTCTATAAATAGGAAGTGATAGCTTCATTAGAAAGATGATGAATAGGATGAAAAAGATGAATAATGATGAATAATGAGTGATGTGAGCTATCAATTCTAGAGAGAGAGTCACACATTGGGTTTCAGCTCAACCCAATGTGACCATGGATTTCCAATGACAGGTTTTGTAATCATTCGGTTCGTTGTAATCTTTCAGCAATAATCAATGAATCGTTTGTTTTATCATTTCTTGTCATGTATTATCTTTGATTCTCAACATCCCGTCTCCTCTTCAATCTGATCACCTTTGTTCTTGCTCAAGATCGAGATTCTTGATGTGAAATCGGTCCAGACAACAGCAGATCTTCAACCGATGAACTCGTAAACACCCAGAAAACCCAGAAAACGATCGTAAACCTTCAAAACAGCAGCAGCTCTGGTCGTAAACACGAAGAACAGCTCCAAAACCTTCAAAAATTCGATCTTTTTCCAGAAAATGCTTGAATCTAATATCGTGAGAGCCTCGAATCTAAGATTCTTGGCTCTGATACCAATTGTAGGTCCGAGATCAACAACTAATCACGATATTCTATCACAAACGAGTGCGGAATCCTCGTAAGTGATTGATTCAAGAAGAAAGTAGAAGAGAACACAAGAATACGATGATATAATCAATAAAAAACTTGAACTTGCACACAAGATGAACTTGTCGGGTACAAAACAGTGAATCGTAAACTCTCTCCTCTCGGGTTTACGATCGTAAACACTTAGGGATCGTAAACACCTTGGCTCCTCCTTTCTGAATCGTAAACTCAAGCACCTCCAATGAGGAGGTCAAGTGGTCTATATATAGACCACCATTGGGTTTACTATTGGGCCCCTTTTGGATCATAAACCCAATAGTAAACCCAAGCCCAATCATAAACTAGCCTAAATACAATAACCAACTAGTCTACTAAACTAATGAAACCCTCTAAGCCCAGCCCAACAAATTTAATATTACAAGCCTCATAATATAGCCTCTACAAAACCATATAAAGCTTTCTTCAATTTATACACATGTGTTTCTTTTCCTTTCTTTACGAAACCTTCTGGCTGAGGTACGTATACATCTTCTTCTAAATTTCCATGTAAAAAGGCTGATTTCACATCAAGGTGATGAACTGACCATCCTTCTTGTGCTGCTAAGGCAAGTAATAATCTGATGGTTTCCATTCGTGCTACAGGTGCAAATACTTCGTTGTAATCTATTCCATGCTTTTGTACATATCCTTTTGCAACTAATCTTGCTTTGTGCTTTGTTATTGAGCCATTTGCATCTCGTTTAACCTTAAACACCCATTTTAATCCAATGGTCTTCTAGTTCTTTGGAAGTTCAGTCAATATCCAAGTGTTGTTCTTCTCAATAGAGCTTATCTCACTTTTCATAGCATCTTCCCAATGACTATGACCTTTAGCTTATTGATAACAACTTGGTTCTTCGTCAAATGCCAATAATAGATTTCCATCTTCTATTTCTATAGGACTTGTGTTTGCATAAATATCAGATAGACTTCTAAAACCTTGTATAGGCTGGTGATCAAATTCTGCTACTCGAGGGCCATTTCTTCTTGATCTCCTTCGAGTGGTTGTGGTTTGAGGATCATTAACCACTGGTGATCTGTTTTCTCCTTGTGGTTCATACTCGTAGTCTTGAGTATGTTCATGGTCAAGTGGTAATTCTTGTGTCTGTTCATGACCTATGTTGACACAGTTTGTATTTTCTCCTTCTTGGACGTCAAAGTCAGTCCATGTTAGTTCTTTTCCACTTAATTCACCATCATACAGTTCCCAATTCCATGGTTCAGTTTCATCGAATTTTACATCTTTGCTGACGCAAATTCGGTTTTCTTCTGGATCATATAATCTATATGCCTTTGATCCAGGTTCGGTTCTTAGATGAACCATTTTCTTACTTCTATCATCTAATTTCTTTATATGTGGTGTAGGCACTTTAACATATGCCGTACATCCAAATACTTTAATATATCCCAAGTTTGGTGTTCTACCATTTAGGGATTCATAAGGAGTCACACCTTTTAATGCTTTTGTTGGAACTCGGTTTAAGACACATACCAAGTGTCGTGCTGCTTCAGCCTATAAGTTCTGAGGTACCTTCATAGCCTTCATAATACTTCTAGTCATGTTTAGAACAGAACGGTTTCGCCTTTCTACAACACCATTTTGCTGTGGCGTGTATGGTGCGGTAAGTTGTCTAAGTATTCCTTCGTTTTCGCAGAAGGTTTTAAGTTCATTGGAAGTGAATTCTCCTCCACGATCGGTTCTTAACTTCTTAAGTTTCTTCCCAGTCTTTGTTTCTACTTCTCGTTTAAATTTCTTGAAGTACTCAAAGACTTGATCTTTTGTTCTCAACATGTATGCCCACATGTATCTTGAGTGATCATCTACTAGCAGGAATATATAACTGTTACCTGCTTGGGAAGTTGGAGAGATTGGTCCACATAAGTCCGTGTTTACCAACTCAAGGGGTTCTTTTGCTCTATAGCTTGTTTTTTCGGAAAAGGGTATCTACTTTGTTTTCCAGTGAGGCATGCATCATAAATTTGCGCTGGATGGTTAATTGAGGGTACTCCTCTAGCCATTCCTTTTGTACTTAGTTGCTTTAATGCTTCAAAGTTCAAATGACCTAGGCGTGCATGCCAGAGCCATGCTTGTGTGTCAATTTGTGCTTGTAGACACACAGGTGATGCAGTATGCAACTTCACTTTATATAGTATGTTCCTTGATCTTGGAACTTTCATAAGTAGGTTACCAGATGGATCATATAATCACAAATGATCATCCTTCATTGTAACTCTACATCCAATTTCCGTTACTTGTCCCAAACTAAGTATACTACTTTGTAAGTGTGGTATGAAATAAACCTCGGTGATCAATCTTTATTCACCATTTTACACTCTAGGAGTATGGATCCTTTCCCCTTTATTTCTACACACGATCCATCTCCAAACTTGACCCTTCCGGTAACTTTTTCATTTAATTCAGTAAAATAGGAGCGTTCACCTATCATGTGATTGCTTGCTCCGTTGTCTAAATACCAAATTCCGTCTTTCTGGTTCTCAGCAAAGTAGAGATTTGGTAGGACGTTCTTCTCATTTAGTAGGATCTCCTTATTATCACACATTGTCATAAGGAGTGTTGGATCATCTTCCACCTCTTGGACCAAATGAGATTCGTCTTGTTTTGTACGGGGCTTCGGACATTTGCTCGCATAATGACCGAATTCTTGGCAATTAAAGCATTCCACAGTGCTTATATCTCTTTTCTCTTTATTTCCATTGTACTTCTTGGATTTGTCAAAATCCTTTGTATTTCTTCTCCCATTGTGACTACTGTCACTATTTCTTCTCTCTTGGTTATTCCAGTTTCTCTGGTTATTCCCCTTTTTGTAATTTGACTTCCCAAAATTTCGGTTTTGATTAAAGCTCTTTTGTCCATTTTCTTTGGACTTTTCATATCTAGTAAATAACAATTTATCGTTGTTATTACCAGTTTGTCCTTTGTCATTTCTTGACTTAAGACGTTCTTCATAGGCCTTTAGTCTACCAATTGCTTCATCCAACGTCATGGTATCCACATCCGAGTATTGTTCAATTGACGCAATAATCGGTAGAAATTTTTCTGGGACAGAGTCCAAAAGTTTTCGTACCATGGCGCTTTCTTGAAGACTTGTTCCAAGGCTTTTGGATTTTGCGTTTAAGGCACTCAACCTTCCAGCAAAATCATCTATTGTTTCATTATCTTTCATTTTTATCGTCTCAAACTCTGTTCGTAGAGTTTGTTGTCTAGCCTTTTGGACACGATCAATACCGATGTGTCTTGTCTTTAAGGCCTCCCAAATTCTTTTAGACGTGGTATGTGATGCAACCTGCATTACCATATCTTCAAGAATTGATTGGAACAGATACGCAATAGCAAGTTTATCCTTCTTGGAGTCAACTTCTGTTCCTTCTGGCGGTTCTACCGTTTCTAGTAGTCCGTGTGCACTCAGTATGGCACGTACCCGCACGGCCCATACTGTATAATTTGTGGAAGTCAAAGTGGGTATTTGTAAATTTATGGACACTCCGTCCTTTGTCGTTGGTTCGTCCTTCTTTGACATTTCTGGTTTCTCGGGTGTCCTCGGTTTTTTGGGGTATTTTGCTTCTTTTTCCCTATTTTAGTTCCTCAAAAAATATATTTCTAAGTATAGGGTTTATGTTGTAATTTCTGGAACTTTTAAGGTTGAGGGGTTATTCTGCAAATAGGGATAGGTGTAGGGTTTATTTGGTTTTTTTGTGTTCCGATAAAGAAAAAGAACGGGAGTTTTTTTTTCTTTTCTTGTGTACGTCTTCTTCCCCAAACACACAAACTAGGTTTTTTTTTCTTTTTCCACAAATCTGGTTCCGTTCAAGGAACTTCCGGCGGTCGATGGTCTTCGATTCCGGTTCTTACAAACGTACTTCGCAACCAAATCCTTCAATTTTGGTTCCGGTGTTCGCGATGGTTCGAGTGCAACAGGGTTTCTTCGATTCCTTCGATCCCTGTTTACAGTTCTCAAACTCTTTTCCAGAAGATACAATCACTTCGTTCCCTCTTCTGGTTCTTTCTTTCCTTCCGATTTCACTCACAATCGGAGAAGAAAGTAGATAGCGGCCTTTACACGGCGGCGATGGGCGGTTTCCGGCGACGGTTACACTACCGGCGACGGTTACACGGCGGTTGGGGAAGATCCGACGACGGTTACTCTACCGGCGACGGTTACCGACGTGGTGGTTGGGGAATTTCGGCGACGGTTACACTTCCGGCGACGGTTTCCGACGTGGCTCTGATACCAATTTGATGGATCGAACGGATATTTCTAGAGAGAAATCACAGGTTTGTTCAAACATCAATTTCTCATTAACGTTACAAGTGACGGATTACATCGCTATTTATAGGTGAAGGGGTGGCGACGGTTACATGGCACCCTTCCGTTCATTATTGTTCTAATCTAAGTTTATGTTACAAATTCTTATTAAATTTGATCTTAGTCTAAATCCGAATTGTAGATTTTTCTATCACTTAAGAATTTACATACTTATATAAAGTCATATTCTCTATCTGTTCAAATGTATGTTCATTTAGGTTGCTAAATTTTTATTTTTTTGGTTGGGCAGGATTGCTGCTGCTGTTTTTATGTGAGTTTTGTGTGTTGGTATGTGTTATTTGAGTGATCTTAAGAATCACAAGTTTTGTTTGATCAATTCTTTTGGTTTTAAATTTGTTTACAATGACCATTCACTAACAAGAGATTATATAACCTTAAAGTAACATTGTTACTGAATTGATGGTGTCAATTGCTTAATAATTCATAATCACTTAGGTCTACCAAGTAGCAGGTAGTGTATATTTACTTATGCAAATACATTTAGTTGCTTAAAACTTCCTATTTAGCATTTGAAAACATTCTGAGTGTCTGAACTTCATGCTTCTGTTGATGTATTGTGTTTTCTTGTGTGTGTTATGGATATTAATTTTCTTTAACGATACTTAGATTACATAGGTTATGTTAATCTTTGCATATTTTTACAGCTGCAGGCTCAAGTAAAGGTACTAATTTTACTAATCTTCTTGGTTGTTCTTAATTTGTTTGTTGATTAGATTTTACTAATCTTATTTAGATATGCAATGACTGATGTTATTTTTATTATGTTTTTTGGCAGGTTAGACTTGGTTTGTGTCGGTTTGCTGATCTTCCTTTGCCTTTTGTGAGTGTTTTGTCTTTCTCTATTGCTATTACTAATTTAGAGTCAACATAATTTATTTTTTAGATATATTTTTAGACTTAAATGAATGGACCCACAATGTTTGCCTTTTAATGGAGATGAAAGCTTCATCAGTGTTCTTAAATGTATAGACCCAGAATAGCCTATGCATGTTTTCTTCGGGATGAGGTCTATTATTATCTGTTGCATTCCTAATTAAACAACCTATCAGTATCTTTGCGGTGTTTATCCTGCTCTTACAAGTCTCATGATACACTAGATATGCTAATATCCTGCTCTTAAACAACCTATTAGTATCTTTGCAGGAATTATTTAACTTACTACTATAGACTATAGTTGAAATCAAAATTGAAATTGCACAGGCTATTAGAGCTCCTCTATCAATGATTCTTGAAACATTTGATGTATATTATGAAGAAAAATTCAATTGGGCATGTGAGTAAGATGTGTTTTTGGTTCATATCAAATGGATTTTAAGCTTAAAGAATTTGATATAATTTTATATATATGCATAGAGCTGTATAATATTTTGGCATATTGTATCATCATCTTTGTTAATTTTGGCACAACGACATATCTCTATGTACCCGAATTTCTTATAGATATGATGTAAACAAATGTGACTAAATGATGCTACTTTGAAGTCGCATTTTTGTAAGAGTGCTTATATAGACACCCAAGGTTTTACTAAATTCACCCTTTCCCTACGATCGTTTCGCTCCAAACGGTCGTTTCAAGGTCGTTTCATTTAAAACGGCCGCCACGTGTCGCGACGACATAACTTTAAAATTCAGGGGCTCCCCTTTTATCGACCGTTTCATCCGAAACGATCCCCGAACGATCGTTTCACCGGAAACGAGCGTGTGGTTTGGGTGGATCTAGTAAAACCTTCCGGTCGATATAGCCAACCCCTTTTGTAATTTATACATCATTATATAAACATCTATGAATTTAGGACTAATCACATGTATTATTTGGTAAAATTGAATACATCAATTTGAATGAAGTAAACGGAGTGCAGAATTACGTTACAAAGTTCATTTGAATTTGCTTAGTATTACTAAGTTATTAATTTTTTTTGTGAGACATTATATACTTTTATTTATCTATGCATTTTATGTTTTTATTGTTTTCTAATAGTGCGCCATTTTTGTCTCACGTGTGACAGGGCCTTGAGTGCGCCTTTGACTGTCATAAGTATTGACCATTAAACTCAATGTAGGAACACAAATAAGACCTAACTTTTAAAGTGACAACAGGAAATTGCAACATCTTTCACTATAACATTGTCAAAGCAGTAGAAGTGAGTAACAAGGGAGATAGGGAAGGCTGCACCACATCTAATAACTACACCAGGGGGCTACAAAGAACGTTGAAATGCAAGAAATTTTGAAGGCTCTTTATCTTGCTTCACAACCTGAGCGTATCATATTTAATCGAAACTACAGAAATGATTATATCAACTGAAATAAGAAGTTGGCTACGATAAAATTCGAAACAAAATTAATTTATTGACTCTATATTGCAAAGTAAGAATGTTATTGAAAATGGAAAATGAATCAACTTACGACATTCAAAGCATAATTTACAAACTAATTATCGGTTTTTGTACGTTTATTTCAAGAATTTCGATGTCTCCGTCAGATAAAATAAATACCATTTAAATTCAATAGGAGACAATTTTTGATTGCGGTATGTTTGGGTATGATAGTAAACAAAAGCCAAGGTTAGTCACTTTCAAGAGTTGGGTATATAAAGAATTCATGCTTTAGTCATGGTTAATTTTATGTTGCACTATCAAGGGTTAAAAGCAGAGATGGGCTAAAATTTTTCATATTAGACGAAGATGAAAAACTGATAAATAAAACATCAAATTTTGTTTATAAGTCTGTTTTTTTTAATTTGTAAAATTTTTATAATCTCCAATGTTGGTTTTTTTCTTTAATTCAAATTATCGAATTACATTTATTATAGTATGTTATTATAATTATTAATTTTTTTTAAATCTGCATGTGCATGGCACGGGTGTCAAATGAAATTTCAAAGAAATTTCAAAGTAGTACTTGAGTTCCGACTCTATTTGCAAATCAGATGACGGTGAAGAAAACACTGCTACAAATATTTACTCTCCTGATTTCCTTAATGATTACGGTTTTCTAGTTTGCCATTTCACATGCTAATTCTAAAGATCGGTGCCCCTGTTATGTTGTTTAGAAATCTTGATTCAAAATTGTCTTTGTAATGGTACTCGACTTCAGATAGTGGCTCCTGGGAAACGTATCATAGAAGCAGAAGTAATATCAGAAAGCAATATTGGTTTTCCAACGTTTATTCTAAGAATTTCGATGTCTCCTTCAGATAAAAAAGATCCCATTTAAATTCAATAGAAGGAAATTTCCGATTTCGGTATGTTTCGGAATGATAGTTAACAAAAGGCAAGGTTAGTCACTTTCAAAAGTTGGACTTTATTTGAAGAATCCATGCTTTAGTCATGGTCACTTTTATGTTGCATTGTCAAGGGTCAAAAACAGGGATGGACTAAAACTTCTCATATTGGATGAATACGGTAAAGTGACAAACAAAATATCAAATATTGTTTGTAAGTCTGTATTTCAAGTTTATGAATTTTTTATATTATCAAATTTTTGTATTTTCTTTAATTCCAATTATCGAATTACATTTATTATAATATTTAAATTGTTAGATTGATTTTTTAGGTTTACGTTTATACCCCTGTATGGTAAAGGATTTAATATATGATAAATCTTTATTATTTTTAAAATGTATGGTCACAATTGGTTCTCGCAACCGTATTTAGTTCTCGCGAAATATTTGGTTCTCGTTTGAACGCGCCCCTATATATATATATATAGGAAAGTGATCATTGAAAAACCCTCTAAATATTGGAAAACATTTTTCAACCAATCACATTACTTCTTTTGTTTTTAATTTTTCTTTCATTTAAAGGGTAATATGGTAACTTGACATAATTTATTTTTGTAAACTATTTTTAATAAATGATTAAACAAATTTATCTCTCCCATCTACTCTTTCCTAAAATCTCCCTCTCTCTCTCATCTAATTTAAAATTTCTAGGCCAAGTTAAAAAAACAAAAACCTAATTTACAAAAGAAAAAAAAATACTATAAGATAAGAACGTAATAGTAACTCCTCACTGAAAATAAGTTGCAATTTGTATATATATATATATATATATATAGGGGATGGTTATCATGAAAACCACCTCCAGTTGAGAAAACTTTAGAAACTCAATGGGTGGCCAGAATTGCTCCACATCACCTAATGACTTTATCACTACAAGGACAAATTTGATAATTCATCATATAAAGACTTTATCCATATCACATCTCTCCTCTCACCTCTCTCCTCTTTCCTATCACATCTCACCTCTCTCCTCTTTTCTCTCTCCTCTCTCCTCCATTTTCTCTTCTTTTTTTTGAACGAATCCTGTCATATCTCATATTTTCTTCTTTCTCACTTTTATATATAAATTGTAATTATTTTCTATATTATTTGCCCACTTGTAAAGAAGCTATAAATAAAATATATTTAACTAAAAAATAAAATACTTTTAAATCCTATTAACTTATATCGAAATCAGTCATAAATAAAATACCTCATATTATATTTCACTTGACCAAATACCTATTAAATTTCACAGCATGTTACACATGTAAATCATCTGGACATGTGTAAGAAAATGAAACGTAACAAAAAAGTTTCATACGAACTTAAATATTTTAAATAATCGAAAAATATGACAAGTTAATAATAGATACAACAAAATTACATATGTAATATCATTAAAAACAAGTTACGAATGTAACATCAAAGAAAGTTACATATGTAACATCAAACAAGTTACATATACTACATAAACGGTTGGAATTAAAACTCCTAAAAAAGAGATGGTATTAATTAGAATTAACAACCGAATTAACAATCAGTATTATAAGAAATCATTAAAATCAATATTAAGCATTTTGCTCACAGCACGTTACATAGGTAAATCATCGGGGCACGTGTAACAAAATGTAACATAACAAAAATGTTTCATACGAACCGACATTTTTTAAATAATCAAAAGAATAACAATGTTACAATAAATATAATAAGCTAACAAAAAAAATATATAAAAGCTAGTTATGTTTTACTCCTTTATAACTATCTTCATCTCTGACAAAAAAATCCATTCACCTACAAAAAAAAATGTTCATTAGTTTAAAATTTACATATGGAGGACGAGTTTACACATGTAAACTTACATAGATAAATGAGATGTAATATATTGCGTAAGTAAATTAACATAAGTAACGTCATTATGTAAAAAAATAGATAAATGAGATGCAACATATTATATAAGTGAATTAACACAAGTAACGTCATTATGTAAGTAACATATAGTTACATATGTATCATCATTATTTACACATGCATTTAATTGTGAGCTACACATGTTACATAAGTAAATTTACATACGTAACATCAGACATTTAATATGTAACTATAAATAGATAATGATGTGTAACATGTTAGATAAGTAAAATTGCATATACAACATCTTTAAAAAGACATATTTAACAAATGTTAATATGCTACACATAAAATTTACATAGGAACCATAAGATGTAACGTTAGATGTACCATTATATGTAACATTACATATGTAACACATGTGAAAATTTACATACGTAACATAATTTAAAAAAACTTATGTAACACGCGTGTAACATTAAACTGAAAGGAAATATCCAAGAGAATGATACATATGTGAATTTACGTACGTAACATGATTAAAAACAAATATTATATTAAATCAAAAGTCTAGCGTATCCATGTCAAATGTTAGACCACTTACCATTTTCTTAAAGCACTATTTTATATGAATATTGTATTAAAATTTGTAACTTTACACAATATGATACATGTAGAATAAGATGTAACATTAGATGTAACATTATATATGTAACACATATGTAGATTTACATACATAACATTATTAAAAAAACATATGTAACATGCGTGTAACATTAAACTAAACAGAAATATCAAGGGAATGACACATATGTAAATTTACATACATAACATGATTAAAAACGCATATTGTATTAAGCTAAACAAGTTACATATGTAACATAAAAAATAAAGACTAGTAATGAATTAAAAAAAATTACATACAGAATTTACACATGTAACATCAAACAAAGTTACATTAGTAATGTGAAGGGTGAGTAGAGACATCAAGATTCTGAAATATAAACTAAAAGAAAAATAATTATAAACAACTTTTATTATTAAATTTTAAACAAGAATAAAAATTAAAAAACAAGAATAATTATAATTATCAATTCATTTGAAATATACACTAAAAGAAAAATGTTTACAATATTATCCATCTATTAACACTAAAGTTTGGTGTAAATTTAAAATACTAAAAAACAGAATTGCAAGAAAATAGATAAAAGTTAACTAGAATTGTATTGTTATTATATATTTAAGAAGTTCTTTACAAAGAATGTAACAAAATACAAATATTAACACTAAAATTGCATTGGGGTTTTAATGATACATGATTTTGCGTTCCCAAATCCATTGAGTGTTGACTTCCGGCGACTTCACGATACCAAGAAATCTTAATCTAGAAAACGAGTTCTAAAAAGGGAGATCTAGAAAATGATTTTATGAACACGAAAACAAGATCTTACGCTACTAATAAAAAAACGAGATCTAAAAAAGGCGAGCTAGAAAAGGATATATGGAAAAAAGAGATCTTACGCTAATAATCGAATTGTTCAGATCTAGAAGAAAAAAGGATCTCACGTACCTTTGATTTTGAGTTGTCATCTCCAAATTTTGAAACCCTAATACGGTGAAGTACGGTGGTCGTGTGGAGGAGCATATGTGGTGGTGTGCAGGAAGGATGGGGGAGGTGAATGTGGTAGGTGGTGACGAAGACGCGGAGGTGGGCGAGATGGTGAGGTGGTCGAGATGAGGGATGTGGTTCTTGGGGGATTTTGAAATGAAGAAGAAGAAGAAATGGAGTTGCAGGTGATTCTAGGGTGATTTTGAAATGAAGAAGAAGAAGAAATGGGTAAATGCATATTAATGGTTGGTGAGGAAAGGGAATGATGTGATGTTGCATGTGGTTCTTGGGAGATGCATAATTTTTTTGGTCAATAATGCCCTTTTGAGGTAAAAGACAAAGATTATGATGTAATTAAATTAAATGAAAAAAAGTGAAAAAATGTCAACCATAGGATCATCAAAATCAAAGGCCAATAATTAGTTTCTAAAGTTTTCCCATCTCAAGATGATTTGCATATTACCCTTCC
>JBCNJP010000025.1:19356107-19382155 GCA_039602395.1 Deinandra increscens subsp. villosa
ACCATTGCTGATCAGCCAAGACCAGCTGTGAATCACCGTGATCTCAGCCTTGAAGATCATCCATCGAGCCCGGAAATCAAACTTTGAGTCCCCAAAACTATTTTCCTTGCATTTCTATGAGTTTTCTTAAAAAGCATGCTTAGATCTTCATGAAATCGTTTGATCTTCTGATATGATGCTTAGGAATGTTAGATCTAGCATAAAGACTGAAACTTTACGTGTAAAATCATGCCATAATGAAGATCCATGCTAGTTAGGTCATTTTATGCTTAAAAGTGTTCTTGGAGATTTGATGATGAAAATCCATGTTTAAGGTGTTAAATTTGCTTGTTTAATGTTGGTAAATGTTTATGCATGCTAGATACTGAATTATATGAAGTCTGGAAGCCATCAGAATGATTTTTTGTCAAATTTACGAGTTTTCTGCGGCCAGCGAAACTGACAGATTCGTTAGGCGAAACTGTAGTTTCGCAAACTGTTTGAATCTTCATCCAGCGACACTATACAGCGAAACTATAGTGTCGCCTGTGAAACTAAGTGTATTGCTCGAACGAAACTACCGAGCGAAACAACCATAGACTCCTGAACGAAAGTTCAAATCAGTTTCGGGCGAAACTAGAAAGCGAAACTGTGCCATCAGTTTCGAGCGAAACTATCTAGCGAAACTGTGCCTTATATGAACGAAAGTTCAAACCAGTTTCGGGAGAATCTAGCCAGCGAAACTGTGTCATCGGGTATACCCTAGCGAAAGTGCTGCCCGTGCACATAGCGAAACTGTGTAGCGAAACTGTGGCCAGACCAAAACCCAAACTTGTGCAACTTATTTGAATGTTATGCCATGACTTACATGATTATGCAATAATAAAACATGCTTTGATTTCTGAGTAATGTGAACCCTCGTTTATGATCAACCATCGGTGTCGTGTGTCGGTATGTCGAGTCGTAGTTCCAACGTGCTATGTTATGGGCCATAGTGACGTAGTCAAAGTTTAGACACAACCTAACACCTAAGACCTTAATGTGATTATTAGGTCTTCGTTAGCAATCATAATTGGATTATTTGAAGTGTAAGCTGAGCAACCTAAGGTGAGTTTCACTAACCCTTTAACTGTGAGCCCGTTTGGGTCACAACGAATTTACTTAACGAAAAACAACGCTGACATTTTGAGGTGTCGCCAAATGGGATATCTGTTATGGAAGTTGGAGTGTTTTATGGGAAGTACTTGCAACTGTCCATCCTTGGGGTTTCAAATGAAATCCGCAACCAACTATTTAATACTTAAACTCTTTTTTTAGGATTTCAAATGAAATCCAGAATAAACGGTTTTAATATGACTAGTGTAGGTTAAAGTCTAAACCAAATGATATCACATGATTTCTAAGGATGCCTTAAAAACTTAAAAGTCCTTAACAATTTAGTACCATTAATTTGCGAAGCGAGGGGATGTTGGGTAGATCTACTGAGGGTTTGACAAACCCTGCTCCGCGGTACACAAATGTGTAGCCAAACGGCTGGAGGCCGAACGGAGTTCAATATCAGCCTATTTTAGTTGTGGGTCCCATGAGGAACACAACTGGAGGCACAAACCATCGGCAAATGCCGAACTCTGTTACGTCAGCTTTGGTACGAACTTCCTTAGTGCATGGAAACCGGATTAGCTACCTGTAGGATCGAAATTAGTTATGAATAAACTAAAACTAAGCCCTTTACTTGCAAATATAACCCTGCGGAATTAAAGTTATATTTCACTTTACTTAAGCGATATTAAGTTCTTGTATAATGTAAATGCTTGATTTGCAGAATAGTAAAACAACGATATGTCGAATATTCGGCACTATTTGCATTAACTCAAAGCTACACTATTACAAGTGATGAACGTGTTTGTAAGCTAAGAGGTTACATGCTATATATAGTGCTGATGAGATCAATGACAGCCATTGATCTCATGCGATCTAATCTAGACCGTAAATAAAGAAGTCAAATACAAACTACCAAAAGAATAAACATCGACAATCGGAATATCTTGCGTGTTGGCAGCAACTATCTACTTCAGGAGAGCGGCTTGAATCAGATATAGAAGCATACGAGAAGCTTTTGCAGGATTGGACTTGCTGAAAAGACTTCTCACGAAAAGTCAGGTTGAACTCTTTATCCGGTGGACAATCGAGTTCATCCGGAATATTCGCTAAGAGACAAAAATTGCTTCCTTCCGCTTGAAGTGCCTGTTCCGCTTGAAGTATGAATTCCGCTTGAACTTCAACTTCAGCCGGAACTAATAAAGTTGGCATTTCAGCCGGAAATCTTCCAAGCTCTATTTTTCCTTACAATCTCCCCCTAAGCTGATGCTGTCAAATTATTTGTCTTCAATGTTTATCTTCAAAATTGACTTGTACCCAAAAAAAATTTTCTTCTCCACAACCTACTTGTTGGAAAATCCGATGCTGGCATCAAGATTTTGAGAAAGCTCTTTAATGTTTGTTTTGGTCACCTTTACATGTTTGATTGAATCCCAATCCATTTCGTTCCATTCTTCTTGAACAGAAATGGATTCATGGATTGTAAAGGTGCCATCAGCTCTATGAACATAGAAGAGCTTCTCTTCTTCTTCCCAGATGATAAATTTGATCTCACTGGTAGGCACTTCTTCTTCTTCTCCTGCTGAATCATCATCTAAGTTACTTCGATAGAGCATTCCACAGTCCAGCACAGTTGGTTCAATGATAAGCCTTAACATGTGCTCTGCCCTTGAAGGATTCATGATTTCTCTGAGTTTTAGGATGATGTCAGTCATTTGCATTGCACTGAGAAGAGAAGTGGCCCTGTGAGCGTTGATCACTTGAGTTTTGCCATCTGCCAATTGGAAAGTGAAATCAAAGGAGTCTTCGTTCACTGTCCACCCAATTATCTTATTCTTTCTGGGTGGCCCTTTCCTTCTCTTGTGTTGATCTCTTTTATTCCTGGCATGCATCAATCTTTTCTTCTTGGTTTCCCTTTCTTCATCAGAATTTCCAGCAGATTCTTGCCCGATAGGCCTTTTGCCTTTGGCAGATGAAGAAGAGGGACCAGGTTGGTTTTTGGTAGGTTGGGTGGTGGTAGAAGATGGTTCTCTTATGGTGAGAGGAGGTAGGATGGTTCTTGAAGGTGGTTTGTTGGCTTTAGGAGTTGGGCTTGAGGGTGGAGATGGTGGGAAGATATCAGAGAAGTCCATGGTTGGTGGAGGTTTCTTTTTAAAAGGGATGATGGGTGTGAAGTTGTCTGATCTAAACTTAGGATTGGCAAGTTTAGCAGCAAGCTTCTTGGGGATGTGAGGAGGTTTGTATGGTATGATTGGGAGTGACTGTAAAATGGATGAGGTTGTTGAAGGCATTGGGTTTGGATCATAGATAAATGAAGGTGGAGGTGGTATATCTGCAATATCATCAGTTTCAGGTTTAACATTAGCAGTTATAGTACCTGAGACCAGCTCTGATGGTGAAGGCATCACCAGGTTAGGATTGACAGCAGCAATGTCTCCTTTCAGCTCATAGAATATTTCGTCAATTAAGCTGCAAAGTCCTCTAACCTTCATCTGAGCTACCTCTTCCTCTTTCTTCAAGTTTCTAATCACAAGAGCCCTTTTGATCTTTTTCAACAGCCTGTAGTTTTCATCATTTTTTGTCAGCTTGGTAGGCAATTGGGAGGCAATGAGCAATCAACCTCTGCCTGTTGGCTTCAGATATAGTTTCCAAATCATAATCTTTTAGCCTCCAGTTGAAAGACCTGGTCTTTGCTTCCTCAAGAAGATTTTCAAACACATTATCTTGCATGTATAAGTCAAATTCTTCTTGGAGCTCTCTGGCTATTCTTTCATCCTCAGCTACCCTTCTTGCATCTTCAACCATCTTCACTACAGCCTCAGCTTCAGGAGTTTGAGTTGCCTGTTGAATAGTTTTAGCTATATCAGCTTGAACAGGTTCCTCAGCTTGAATTGTTTCAGAACTCCTTAAGGCTATCAGTGATTCAGCAACATCCTCAGCTTCTTTGTTTCTTTGTTCTTCCGGTTGAACCTCAGGTGCTTCATCAGTCCCAAAAATTGATGAGCTTGGACCATGAATTTCCACCTGGGTTTGAATTTGGTGTTCCGGTTGAACATTCAGATCTCCTTCAGCTTGAACTACCGGTTGAACTTCCGGTTGAACCTGTAGTTGGCCATCAGTCACCACCTGAGGTTGGGTGACTTCAGGTTCTTTGTCAACTATTTCCAGTACCTCGGTTCCTTCTTCTTCACCGATCAAATTTTCATCTTCTCCCTCAGTCATAGTACCAACTGCTACAGTTGCAGTACTTTCTTCCATATCAGCTGCTGCCTTGCTGGTAGAGGCAATGTTGCCTTCAACATGATCACTGGCTCTTTCAGCCGGAAAAATAACATCTTTTAGCAGTGTTGTGATCATATTGATGTGCTCAGGAAGAGCACCAGCAATCAGCATGGATGACTGAACAAGCTCAGTGAGGTTGGGGTCCTCAAAAGGAGAAATAGCAATCAGTTGACTGCATTTCATATTCACCCAGCTCTCTTCAACAGAAAAAGGTTCTACACCAATTCTTTGGCAGGCTGTGGCTCTTACTTCAGCCGGTATCCTCTCAACTTCTTCTATCTCAGTAATAACAGGTTTTGATGATAACTTCTCCCCCAATTTGACAGTATCAGCTTCATCAGCATCTCTGGAAGGGTTTGAAGGACCTGCTTCATTTGGAGTAGGATCAGCTTGAACCAAAGTGGCAACAGTTGAGTTAAGAGCTTCAACCTGTGCTTGCAGAGAAAGGTACAGTTTCGTCAATTCAGGTAGTGTATAACTATCCTCAACTGGCTTTTTACCAGTATCCTTGGAAATAACCAAACTATCAATCCTGGATTGATCAGCATTGGTACCCGTGGCTTCTTGGCACCTGGGATTCTCTTCATCTGTTTCAACAACCCTTGGTTCCAATAAAGGACTTCCGGGTGCTGATTCAGAGAAGATTGCCACAGATTGGGTCTTATTGATGTTACTGCTAACACCAAGATCCAGTTGGGATACTTGGGCAGCAGCAGCCCTTTCTGTATGAATCTCTTCATAACCTCTGAGATTCACCTCCGGTGAGGAGTGGGGTTGCAATGCTACAGGGTCCTGGCTCATCAGGATGTTCTCATGTAATGTGGCAGGTGAGTTAATAACACCTTCACTTGAGCCAAGATTGACAGCACTGTCACTCCTAGGTGATAAGGGTTTCAAGGGTGAAAAATGTTCAGATGGGGAAGCTGCATCTGCTTCTAATGACTCCCCCTCAACTGAAGGTTCATCCCTAAGAGAAAATCCCAATTTGGCCAGTTTCCGTTTAGGCTTTTTGCCTTGAACAGGGTTTAAAGCTTCAGGTTGGTTGGTGGCACTAGGTGGAGGAGACCTAGTAACCACTTTTCTCTGTCTCTTGAAAATGACAGGAGGTGAGTTGGAAGAGGAGGTGGCAGTGGAAGTGATTGTGGTAGCTTTCCTCTTTTTGGATTGAAAAACTTTTAGTGAAGAGGAAGCTGGGACAGATGTGGGATCAGAAACTGTTAGGTCGACAGCTCTGTCATCTTGAGCTTGAGGCTCAGGTGCTCCTGCAGCTTCAGTTTGAACCTCTGCATCAGCAGGTTCATTAGGAAGCTGCCTTGGAATTGGCATGGGATGGTCAGTATCCCTTCCAAGAAATGGAGACTTATTTACAGCAAGATTTGAAAAGGTTTTCTCATTTAGAAGTTTTTGGTGCAAAATTGTACCTAACCAAGCAATGTGGGGGTACTCTTCTTTGAGAATGTAAGTTAAAAATCTGGGGTACAGGTAGGTATATTCAGAGTGAACATTAGATTTTAGGGCTTGAAAAATTTGTCTAGAAAAATTAAAATTCTCACCCTTAACCACAGCGTAGAAGGCGGAGGCTTGCTCACAGGAGAGCTCATCGAAACCTCCCTTCTTTGGAGATAAACACACCAGAAGTGTGTGTGCAAGAAATCGCCATTTGTATGGTAACTGCCCCTTTTTGATGGTTTTGCTATGAAGGGAGCCACCATAACCGATGTTTCTGAACAGACGGAGATATTTCTTCTGATCTAATTCTCCGTATCCACCTTCATCCCTTCAGTTTCAACAGCCTTCGAATCTTTGCTTCATCTATCTCAACATCCTTCCCCTGGACGGTTGACACAATTTTGCTTCCATTTGCTTCATCAGAAACCCTAGCGTGAACCCAAAAATCTTCCATCACTTCTTCAAAAATTTCCGCTTCGACAGTAAGCGCATGATGAAGATGTGAGCTTTTGATGAACTCGATCATCTCATTGTAGATATCGGTTTTGGAAGGGGGTTCAAGATACGCTACCAGGTTGTGCTCGACGGCAAATTTCGAGTCGCCGATTGGCTTCTTGCCACTTGCTCTTCCCTTCGGAGCCATTGTTGTACCAAATTTTGAGAATTTTGACGGTTTTGTGGGGGTTATTTGGAGATGGTTTGAGAGAATTTAGGAAGTAACTTCTGGGGTGTGTTTGCGAGAAATGGGGAAGTGACGGTAATTTAGGGCTTTTTACCTTTTCGGTGATGACGTGGAGGAGAGAGGTTAAAAATCGACGGTTCAGTGACGGATGGGACAGATGCTTTATATGTTATACGGTACAACTGATTAAAGCATGCCCTTATCCAAAAGTTAATGTACTGAAACCTCGGATTTAAAACAGTTAAAAATTCAATGGGTAAAATAAATGTGACATCCGCTTAGAAAATTGTGCCTTCCGGGTAATTAAATGACTCTTTGACTTTGTTGACCCGGAAGTTCAAGCGGAACCCATTTTCTCCTTTATTTTAAAAACAAAATTTCTTCCGGTTGAACTTCAAGCGGACAAGTTTTCCGCTTGGAAGAATTGTTTTCAAAAATAAGTTTTCACGTCAGGATTAAAGCTGTTTTCCGGTTGAAGTTCACCCGGTGAATTTCAAAGGTTGTTCTTTCAGGTTGAACCTGAATTTGAACCGGAAAATCCAAAACACATAAATTTTGAAAATTTGTGTCGATTTTTCAAAGTTTTAACAGCAGTTGAATCTTTGAATTGAAACATTCTTCATTTAACACAAGAAATTTTCTTTTTCTTTTTCTTTTTGTATCAAGAGACGGGCTCTTTGAGCACATCTCTCTTTTATTAAAATTGTGAAAAGTTTATTCAAAGTTCATCATCCCAATGGCTGTGATGAGGTAGAAAAATCTTGCCTCATCGAAAGCTTTTGTAAACAAGTCTGCCAGTTGATGATCAGTGTGAACTTTAAATAATCTGATTAAATTCTTTTCAGCACAATCTCTAATAAAGTGATACCTTATGTCAATGTGTTTGGTCTTGGAGTGCTTCACTGGATTGTTGACGATGGAAATGGCACTGTTGTTGTCTGCGAGAATAGGAGTCTCCATGAATGTGATTCCATAATCAAGCATCTGATTTTGGATCCAAAGAACTTGGCTGCAACAACTTGAGGCAGCAATGTACTCGGCCTCTGCAGTTGAAGTAGAAACACATGTTTGTTTCTTGCATTGCCAGGAGACAAGCCTTTCTCCTAGAAATTGACATCCTCCTGATGTTGATTTCTTATCTATATCACATCCTCCATAGTCACTGTCAGTGTATGCCTTGAAAGAGAAGTCAGAGTTCTTGGGATACCACAGACCCAGTTTGGGTTGCCCCTTAAGATACTTGAAAATTCTCTTAACAGCAAACATGTGGGACTCTTTTGGAGAAGATTGATATCTAGCACACAGGCAAACACTGAACATGATGTCAGGTCTGCTAGCTGTAAGGTACATCAGAGAGCCTATCATAGCCCTATACATGTGCTCGTCTACTGGCTTTCCACTTAAGTCACTGGTTAACTTGTGGGAAGTGGAGATTGGAGTCTTGGCACTTGAGCATGATAGCATGTCAAATCTCTTCAGCATGTCTTGAATGTACTTTGATTGATTCAGAAAGATTCCGTCTGCAGTTTGCTTCACTTGAAGCCCTAAGAAGAATGTTAGTTCTCCCATGGAACTCATCTCAAATTTTGACTGCATCAAAGTTTCAAACTCCTTGCACAACAAAGTGTTAGATGAACCAAAAATAATGTCATCAACATAAATTTGTACCATTAGCATATCTTTACCAACAGTTTTGACAAAAAGAGTTTTATCAATTGCTCCTCTCCTGTAGCCATTCTCTAGAAGGTAATTTGAAAGAGTTTCATACCAGGTTCTAGGAGCTTGTTTGAGACCATACAAAGCTTTGATCAGCTTGCACACCTTGTTTGGATGGTGAGGGTCTTCAAAGCCAGGAGGTTGATTGACATAAACTTCTTGTTCCAGTAGGCCATACAGGAAAGCACTTTTCACATCCATTTGATATACTTGGAAGTCTTTAAATGCAGCATAGGCTAGGAAGATTCTGATTGCTTCCAACCTGGCTACTGGTGCAAAGACTTCATCATAATCAATGCCTTCTTCCTGTACATAACCTTGCACAACCAGTCTTGCTTTATTCTTGATAACAATTCCCCTGTCGTCCTTTTTGTTTCTAAACACCCATTTAGTTCCAATTGGTTCTGCTCCATCAGGCAGGTCTACCAATTCCCAAACCTTCTGCTTGTTAATCTGAAATAGTTCCTCTTGCATTGCCTCTACCCAGCTGTTGTCTTCTAAGGCATCTGCTACCTTTTTGGGCACTTCTTGAGACAAAAATGCAGCATGCAAACAGATATTTGCATTTGCAGATCTACTTCTTGTCAGCACAGGAGCTGAAGCTTCTCCAATGATATTTCCCACTGGATGATCTCTGTTGATTCTTCTGTCAATGAACATAGGAAATTCATGGCTTCTTCCGTTTGAGGGTATATTGAGCTGAGGAAGTCTGTGATCAAGCTCAATACTTTCAAATTGTGACACAGGATCTGAAACTCCAACTGATTCAAGAGAATTTGTATCTGAATTAAAGATCAAATGATCTAAATTTAGCTCATTTGATGAGTTATCATTTGAGTTTCCAGCTTCATTTGACTCTGATTCAGTACTCTCTTCAGTTTCTGAATTTTGATTTTCCGGTTGAACTTGAACCGGAGAAATAGGTTCAGCTTGAACTTCAAGCGGAACAATTTCTTCTTCAATTTGAATTATTTCAGTTAGTTTCTTGTCATTCTTTGGGAAAACAGGTTGAGAGCTCATTGAAGAGAAGAAGATTGGCCTCTCTTTATCAGTTTGATTGCTTTTCCAATGCTCATCAGCAGACCTGTTAAAGTGTTGTTCCTGCACTAAAGAGCTCACAGGCTTATCAACAGTTATGTTGAAAGCAGTGGTTAGTGCATCAATATCAAATAACCAGCTTGGTTGAGATCTAAAATTGTTGGCTGATTTCTCATTGAAAGACACATTTATGGTTTCCTCAACAATTTTAGTTCTCTTGTTGTATACTCTGAATGCTTTTGACACACCAGAGTATCCAACAAAATAACCATCATCTGCCTTCTCAGCAAATTTAGGCAAAGACTCATTGGTTATTAAAATAGTGACAGAACAACCAAATGGCTTGAAAAAGTAGATGTTTGGTTTCCTTTTTCTCCAAAGCTCATAAGGTGTTTTATCCTTTCCCTTGACAATTAAGATCCTGTTTTGGACATAACAGGCAGTGTTTACTGCTTCTGCCCAAAATATCACAGGGAGCTTAGAGTCTGCCAACATTGACCTGGCAGCTTCAATCAATGTCCTATTTCTCCTTTCAGCAACCCCATTTTGCTGTGGAGTTCTAGGAGCACTAAATTGCCTCAAAATTCCCTTTTCCTCACAAAACGAATTCAGAACATGATTTTTAAATTCTGTGCCATTGTCACATCTGATTGTTTTAACCTTAAAATTGGATTGATTTTCTAAATTAATGACTAGAGTTTTCAACAATTCAGCAGTTTCATCTTTTGTTTTGAGAAAGAAAACCCAAGTATACCTAGAAAAATCATCAATTATCACAAAACAGTATGACTTCTTTCCTAAACTCATTACTCTAGTTGGACCAAATAGATCCATGTGCAATAGCTCTAGAGGTTTTGAAATTGAAGATTCAACTTTCGGCTTGAAAGAGGTTCTGTGTTGCTTGCCCTTGAGACATGGCACACAGTTTTCAGAACATGTGAAATGCTTGTTAGGAAGACCCTTAACCAAGCCCAAATTTACAATTCTGTTCATGTTTTTGTAGTTCACATGACCTAACCTCCTATGCCAAAGATCAGATTCGTCAACTGAGGCTTTGGATACAAAGCAAGCAGTGCCACATGTGGGTGTAGCCACTGACATATCCAAAATGTATAGTCCATCTCTCCTGGGTGCCTTAAGCATTATCAACTCATCAGGGATTTTGACACCAGGTTTGAGAACTATTGCCTCTTTCTCATTAAACATTAAATTCAAATTTTTGTCACACATTTGTGAGACACTGAGCAAATTGAAATTCAATGTATCAACAAAATTGACTCTATCAAATTTTACCAGTCCATTTGTCACATCACCTTGTGCTGTGATATGGCCTTTTGTGCTTCCAAAGGCAACTGGTCCTCCATTAGTTCTTTTTGTGTTTTCTAGAATATGCTTGTTCCCTGTCATGTGGCAAGTGCAACCACTGTCAACTACCCATAGGCTATTCTGGCCTTTATTCTGCACCTGCACACATCAGAATTGATTAATTTCTATAGGGGACCCAAGCCTGAGTGGTCTTGGGTCTGCCATAAGCATCATTATACTTGTACTCTTTTAGTACTAAAGTATTAACTACTGGAGCTTCATTCAGCAGATCATCATTGTCCAAACTGAAGTTCTCATACTGAGCACTTGTTTGACTAGACCTATCACTTTTGGTGCTTCTTTTTGCAGCAATTTTCTTTTCCCTATACTCTTTATACTTTCTTTGCTTGTTGGTTAGTTTCTTGAGTTTTTCACTTTCTTGATTGACCAACTTAGTTCTTTCAGGTGATTTTGAAAATCTTTGAGGAAAGTGTTTGTTTTGACTAGAACTCTCCCCCTGAAGTGGAGCAAAATGATTTCCACTTGAACTATTAGCAAAGACAGTTTCAGATTGGTTTAATTTGCTATTTCTTGAAAAGTTTTCTCTGGAGGTGACTTTTCCTCTAGAAGGATTTCTTCTACCTTGAGCTTCAAAATGTTCAAACCCATCAGCAAAACGAACTTGGGGTCTCTGCTTTGGAGCAGTGGCTGATCTGGGTTGAACTTTGTTTTCCGGTTGAACATGAGTTCGAGCGGAAAAGTGTTCCGCTTGAACTTCAGCCGGAAAATGGTTTTGTTTTAAAACAGTGAAACTACCATTTCTATCATTACCAACTAACACTCTGTTTGATTCTGACCCAAAATGCTTCAAAGTATGGTTTTTCACAGGTGAAATTCTTCCTGTGAGCTTCTTTTGAAAATCAGCTTTTGGTTTCGAAACAGGTTTTGGCTTTTGAAAAGGTTTGACTTTACTCATTGGGTTGAACTGACAAACAGCAGCTAGGTGACCTTGTTCACCACAGCATATACATTCAACAACTTTGGTTTCAAATTTCCTGGGAGACTCAATTTTGGTTACTTGATTGAACTTTAATTGACCAAATCTTTGAGTTTGACTACCCTTTGATTGCTCAGGTTGCTTTCCTCCAACTTTTGAATCCTTAGATTCATAAACAGTTGGTGGAGGAACAGCAACTGATGGTTTCAAAATGTTCAGTTGGTTAGCTGAAGCAGATGTGCTAGCAGCTGTGACTTCAATTTTGTTTGACTCAACAGTGTTTTCTGAACTAGATTGTGATGAAATGTCATCAACTGTGAGACTGACTTTACATTCTGATTTTAAAGCTTCAATGGGTTTGATTACCGGTGAGTATTCAATTGGTGGCTCAACATTGTTATAGCCAACACCCGCTTTACCATACATCCCTCCCATCCACAATCTTTCAGCCTTTTTGTTTGCTGTTTGAAATTTATCACAAGTGAACAAAGCATCTTTCAGCTTGATCTCAAGAACATCAACCTCAGCCTTAGCATCCTTGGTTTCATTCCTTGATTTTTCAAGTTTTGACAGCAAGTCATCAAGCTGTGTTTCAAGCACTGAGTTGGTTTGTTTTAACTGTTCATACTCTTTGGTTAAATTTTCAATTTTTGAGATATATGATGATTCAGTTTTCTTAAAACATTCCTTTAACTCATTCAAGTTTGAAACTTCATCAATCAAATCAGTGTTGTGGTTTCGATATTTTGCCACTTGTTCTATGCAGGCAGGACTGCACAGATTCTCTAATACCTTCTCAGGAATAGAATTTACCTGGTCTGTGGTGGAGTCCTGTTTGGCCATTAAAGCATAGTTGATGGGTTCAAACTCAGCAGCAAAATCTTCCCATTCAACACATGATGTTTGATTTGCAACAGCAGCTACCACATTCTGATGGTTTTGACTTCCGGTAGGCTTTGGTGGGGTGGGGTGTGAACCTGAGTTGCTTCCAGAGTTGTTGTTGTTTACATTGCTTCCTCCATGAGATTTCCCTTGAGCATGGTTCTGGTTCTGTCCTTCTCTTCTTGGTTGAGAGCATTCTCTTGCAAAGTGACCAAGTTGGTGACAGTTATAGCATTTGACTTTGCTTTTGTCAAGGCCTATGTGAGCACCTTTTGCTCCCTTGTAGGTTCTACCTGTCCTTTTGTAAAACCTTTGAGCTCTTACAGAAACCATGGCAAGTTGAGTCATTATATCCATTTCCTCTAGATCATCAGCACCTATGCATTCAAGGTCTTCAGGTATGAAGCCTTGATAGGAATCAGTTGCTACGTGAGCATTGTGAGAGTTTTCAAAAGAGTTTGAAAAGTTCTCTTGACACCTTGGTGTCTCAGGGAAACTGATTGTAGGTGAGAGATATGATGAGTTGGATGACCTTTGACTATTAAACTCTGTGGTTACTAGTGCAGATGAGAATAGCTGAGTTGATTCAGAAGATGAGGATTGTTTCAGATCTAGTTCCATTTCATAGGCACTAAGTATGCCATGAAGTTCACTTAATCTCATCTTTTTCAAATTTTTGCATTCCCTGATGCTTACTGTGTAAACTGTCCACACAGAAGGCAGGGAACGGAGAAATTTTCTATTCACATCTACTTGTTCTAGTTTTACATCCACCTTTTGAAGTTCATCAAGTAAGGAAACAAATCTTAAGTACTGATTTGTCATAGTTTCACCAGATTTAAAAGTAAAGTTTTCATATTTTTGCTTTAAAACATCCTTCTTGTTTTCTTTTACCTCACTGGTTCCTTCATACATTTCACTTAAGGCATTCCACAGATCAAATGCAGTCTTATATCCTTTGAACCCACTTAAAATGGAATTAGGAAGTGCTGCCTGTAGAGTCCAATATGCCTTATGGTCAAATTCAAGAGCAGTGTAGTCAGCTTCAACATATCTATCTAACGGCTTAGGTATTTTGACTTCTGCATCATCAGCAGATGCAACCATTGGTGAGTAGGGTCCTTCAGTGAAAGATTTCCAAATACGACGGTCCAAAATCCTAACAAAACCTTCCATCCTGAGTTTCCAGGTACCAAAGTCATCAGGAGTGAACATTGGCGGTTTGTTGGAGGAACCATTTGGGCAACTTAAACTGAAATCACTCATTTTGAAAACTTTTAGAAAGATAAAACAACGGAGCTTGTAAAGTAGGCAAGTAAAGTATCAACCTTGAAGCACAGAAAGTCTTCAAGGTAAGAGCCAAAGCTCTGATACCACTTGTAGGATCGAAATTAGTTATGAATAAACTAAAACTAAGCCCTTTACTTGCAAATATAACCCTGCGGAATTAAAGTTATATTTCACTTTACTTAAGCGATATTAAGTTCTTGTATAATGTAAATGCTTGATTTGCAGAATAGTAAAACAACGATATGTCGAATATTCGGCACTATTTGCATTAACTCAAAGCTACACTATTACAAGTGATGAACGTGTTTGTAAGCTAAGAGGTTACATGCTATATATAGTGCTGATGAGATCAATGACAGCCATTGATCTCATGCGATCTAATCTAGACCGTAAATAAAGAAGTCAAATACAAACTACCAAAAGAATAAACATCGACAATCGGAATATCTTGCGTGTTGGCAGCAACTATCTACTTCAGGAGAGCGGCTTGAATCAGATATAGAAGCATACGAGAAGCTTTTGCAGGATTGGACTTGCTGAAAAGACTTCTCACGAAAAGTCAGGTTGAACTCTTTATCCGGTGGACAATCGAGTTCATCCGGAATATTCGCTAAGAGACAAAAATTGCTTCCTTCCGCTTGAAGTGCCTGTTCCGCTTGAAGTATGAATTCCGCTTGAACTTCAACTTCAGCCGGAACTAATAAAGTTGGCATTTCAGCCGGAAATCTTCCAAGCTCTATTTTTCCTTACACTACCCGCGATATCGGTTGACCGCTTTAATCTTTACTTAACTAGTGCATATTCAATAACTCAACACTTGGCAATTGTTTTTCAAAAACTATTACTTAATTATATGTTGATACATACGCTTATGAGACCGGGCCGCTGCATGACATACCCACTGTGAACTCACCAACTGTTAGGTTGACACTTGTGTGGTTTTCACTTTTGCAGATCGCTGAGGAGTATCCACCAGTGGTTGGCATGGCACCCGAAGTTACTTATTTCATTTTGAACTTAAATTTGGGAATTGAACAACAATTTATGTTTTGTAATTTAAGCACGTGGTTAGTGCTAAGATACTCATGTTTTTTCTTTCCGCTGCAAACTCTTAACTGTTTTATGATGAATGTTTGGACTTTACTCTGATTCGTTTAGTATTTGTAACTAATGGTTGTGGTCCTGGTTTGCTCGCACCCCTTAACGGTATAAACTCCGTTAGTGGTTAATTTGGGGGTGTGACACATCGGGTTTGGACACCCTGATGAAGTTTCTAAGGTCAATCAAAAGAAACCTCAGAAAGTTCAACAGAATAATAAGAGAGATGTCACATTAGAGAAGTCAGCTGACAAACTGAAAGGTAAGACTGAGATTGGTGAATCTTCTCAGAAAGTGAGATTATATTGTCTCAAAGGTAGTGATACCATATTCTCAGATGAGACATTTCCGTTGTGTTATGTTGACTCAAAAAGAGTTGCAAAAGTGTTCTATGCTGATTCAGAAGTAAAGAATGTGTCTAAGTATGAACATGTGACAAAAGGTTCATTGTTGAAACTTCGAACTAGTCCGATGATCAGATTTCTCACACTCCAAAAGATCAAAAGATGTCATCAAAATCAAAAACTTCAAAATATACACCTAAGAGTTTTTATAATTCTGATGGTAAATTTTCTGCTAAAACAAACAGTTTTGATTATGAATCTTATGGATTCTGTGAGGATTATGATTTTTATGATGACTTTGGTCATTATTTTAACAAAATTTTGGAAAATTTGAGGAAATAAACAACAATCATGTAAAACCCAATGGGTATTCTGATCATTGTGGATTTGATGAATATGGTTTTTACAATCAATTTGGATATGTTAGTCCATTGTTTAAACCACTTCCAAAGCATAAATCTCGACGATTTAGTGATAAGGCACCTAGGAAGGTGGTTTGACAAACGATTGATGATAACACCTCAACTGATTCAGGAGGTCGTGTTCCTACAGTTTTTTTTGATCGAAGGAGGTGTTATCATTGTTACAAAAAGGGTCATCTAAGAAACAGATGTCTGATTTTTGCTAAGAAACGAGCTTCTGCTGTTAGTATTAAAAATCTGAAAAAGTTTTTGAGCCAAAACAGATAGATGAAAAGGTGGTCACAAAACAATTTTTCTAACGAGAATTTTTTTTTTAAAAATTGACAATCCTTTGGATGTTCGTCTTCGAGTGATGTTACCACAGATTCATCTACTTCTGGGTTAAGGCAAAAGTGGCTGCCTAAATTGAATTCAAAAGCCACTGAGGACTTTTCTGAAGACACCGGTCGACTCAAAGCTGAAAGCTTGGGTCCAGATGCTCACTAATTATTTGCTAAAATGTGCAGGGTTCTCGAAAGCCAGCTGTCAACAAAATTTGGGTCGTTGATAGTGGAGCATCAAGGCACATGACGGGTAATATTTCCTTGCTTTCTGAAGTCAAACCAATTCAAGGAGGAAATGTTACTTTCGCTGGCAATAAAGGTGATAGAATTACTGGTGAAGGAAAGCTGGGTAACGAGAAGATCTCATTTGAAAAAGTTCAATTTGTACAAGAGTTGCAACACAACTTGCTGAGTGTATCTCAAATTTGTGATAAGCAGTATACGGCTGCTTTCACTAGTTCCGAGTGCTTGATTCTGAAACCTGGTATTCAAATACCTGACGATTGGATCGTTATGCGAGCTCCTAGATTTCATGATCTATATGTGTTGAATATGAATCAGACTTCATCTGCGGTATCTGCTACATGTTTTATTTCAAAAGCTACAGAAAAAGAATCCATTTTGTGGCATAGTTGCACATCAATTACCGGAAAATGAACTATTTGGTCAATCATAATCCGGTTGAAGGAGTTTCAAAGAATAGATTTTCTATCAATGATGTGTGTGTCTCTTGCAAGAAAGGTAAACAGAGAAAGAAGTCTCATCCGTCCAAACGTTTGAATTCAATTGTAACTCCTTTGGAACTGCTGCATATGGATCTTTTTGGTCCTATAAACATTCGTAGTATTTAGGGAAGTTATTATTGTTTGGTTATTACGGATGATTTTTCTCGGTTCTCGTGGGTGGTGTCTCTAGCTTCAAAGGATGAAACTCCAGAGTCGATTCAGAAGCTATTATCCAAGTTTGAATCAATATACAAATTCAAAGTCTGTCGTATTCGTACTGATAATGGTACTGAATTCAGGAATGCTAAGATGACAGCTTTTTGTGATTCACTTGGGATCAAACAAGAATTCAGTGCGCCGTATACTCCACAACAATATAGAGTAGCAGAACGAAAGAATCGCACATTGATTGAAACGGCTCGAACTTTGCTGGCTGATGCGAATTTACCAATAAAGTTTTGGTCTGAAGCAGTGCATACTGCATGCTATGTTCTCAATCGTGTGCTAATTGTTAAGCGATTTAACAAAACAAGTTATGAGTTACTTAAAGGTCGAAAGCCAAATTTAAACTTTTTGGAACCATTTGGGTGTTTATGCACGGTTCTCAAGGAAGGTGGGAAGTTTGCAGCTAAAGCTGTTGAAGGCGTTTTTGTTGGGTATCATCATCCAATGAAACGTGTTTATTTTCCTTCTTCTAAGACCATTGAGAATCATGTGAATGTTGATTGTCACAAACCTACTTTTATACACCCCAAATCGGTTGATAGTTGGGCTTTTGATTACAAATCTTTACTGGATTCTTTCACGGCTGCAAAATCTGATTCTGATGAAGAGGATCCTGATGTGTTAGCTGCTTTGCTGCACTCACTGAAGAGTCCTAGACCAGGATCATGGATTCCTAAGCTTCCAAGTACTTCTACTGATATTGCTTCATCTAGTCAGAGTGTTTCTAGTTTAGAAACAATGAGTTCTTCTGATGATGATGAAAGTACTTTTCATGAGGCTGAATCGACACCTGTTGATGATCAAATTCATTTGCCTAGTACAAGTTCTTCTGTGCCAAATTCGTTACCGAGTGGTGATTTATCAAGTTCAGAAGTGGCAGAGGCAAATATAAATAATATGGCAGATAATCAGGCAGTTTCTGATTCAACAACTCTTAGGATTCACAATATTCATCCTCAAGAAAACATAATTGGAGATCCGTCTTTGGGAGTTCGTACATGAAATCAATTGTCAAAAAATGTTGATGCTTTGATTGCTGAAATCAGAGATTCTAGGGTTCAGAATGAAGTTTTTCACTCGTGTTTTCTATCTCAGGTGGAACCTTCAAATGTTGATAAAGCGTTGGAGGATGCTTCTTGGGTAGAAGCAATTCAAGAAGAGTTGCAGCAATTTCAAAAATTGGGCCTTTGGCATCTCGTAGATTTACCCAAGAATTCTAAAGAACCGTGTGGCACAAAGTGGGTGTTCAAATGTAAGAAAGACGATCGCGGTGTCATTGCCAGAAACAAGGCGCGGTTAGTGGTTCAAGGTTTTTCCCAAATCGAAGGCATTGATTTTAACGAAGTTTATGCTCCTGTAGCACGAATTGAAGCTATCAGGATATTTCTTGCTTTCGCGGCACATCACAGATTTAAGGTGTATCAGATGGATGTCAAGAGTGCTTTTCTGAATGGGAAAATTCGTGAAGAAGTTTATGTGGATCAGGCGCCAGGTTTTTATGATCCGGAGTTTCCTGACAAAGTGTACAAATTAGACAAGGCTTTATATGGTCTTCACCAGGTACCAAGGGCTTGGTATGAGGCACTTTCTACTCACTTGCTTGACAATGGGTTTCAGCGTGGCAAGGCGGATTGTACACTATTTTCAAAGAAGTTCAGGAAGGATTTCCTGCTTGTTCAAGTTTATGTTGATGATATTATCTATGGTAGCACAAAAGACAGCTTATGCAAAGAATTTAAGCGAGTTATGCAAACAAAGTTTGAAATGAGCTCAATGGGAGAGATGGGTTTCTTTTTAGGTCTTCAAGTCAATCAGTCTGCTAAAGGCATATTTTTGCATCAATCAAAATATGTGTCTGATGTTTTGACTCGGTTCAAGATTGGCGATGTTCGAATTCCAAGTACTCCAATTCAGGTTTCACATGGTATCGAACGAGATGAACTTCGGTGCAAATGTTGATCTGACACTGTTTAGGGCTATGATTGGTTCCCTTATGTATTTGACCGCATCTCGTCTTGATATAATGTTTGCTGTTTGTTTATGTGCTAGGTACCAAGCTGTCCGAAGGCTTCACATATGTTAGCAGTAAAAAGGATTTTTGCCTATTTGAAGGGTAATCTGGATCTTGGCATCTGGTATCCTAATGATAATAAGTTTGAGTTATCGGCGTATTCTGACTCGGATTATGATGGATGCAAAATCAACTTTAAATCGACTACTGCCGGCTGTCAGTTTTTGGGGGAGAGATTAGTCTCTTGGCAATGCAAGAAGCAAACCTCGGTTGCAACATCTACTGCTGAGGTAGAATATGTGGCTGCCTCCAGTTGTTGTTCACAAGTATTGTGGATTCAACAGCAGTTACGCGACTATGGTTTGAATTTTCTAACTACTCCAATTTACATTGATAACTCAGCTGCTATTTCAATCACGAAAAACCATGTTCAACATTCCAAAACAAAGCATATTGACATAAGATATCATTTTATCCGGGATTGCTATGAAAATAAGTTAATTGATTTGCAGAAAATTCATACAGATTTTCAACGAGCTGATTTGTTCACCAAAGCTTTTGACAAAACTCGTTTTAAATTTTTGTTGCAAATCAATGGGATTACTAAATTGGATGCCATCTAATTTGGTTCAGTTGATCTTTTCTTTGTTGTTAGTGTTTTTCTTTGTTTTCTGCTTTTTAGGGGGAGATTTATCTGAAAAATACAAAAATATGTGTTTTTCTGTATTGAATAATGAAAAAGCATAAAAAAATGGAAAAATCCAAAAACTTAAAAAAATGGAAAACTCAAAAATTGAGAAATGTGATCCAACCTTGTGAGAAATGATGGTACATCAGTGAATGTTACAAACCATGGATAAAATAGATTGAAAGGCTGTAGGTGCTTGTATGTTTCATTGAATGTGTCAATCAATATCTCATATTTGCCAGTATGATATAAATATAATGCATGCTTGAAATCTGTGGTGTAACATAATTCTCGTGATTGAGTGATCTTGATAAAAGATGAAAAATGCAAAAACATAATAAATAAGTGTTCTAGTGTATGCATGCGTTCTTTTGAAAGATTTAAACTTGTTTGATTTTCTTGTCAAACGATCGGACTTTCTCTGCGTATCGAAAGATCGACCTGATCGTTGTTCGTTTGACGTTCTGCTTTATTTTTCTTGGTGTTTCGTATAACTCATCGGACTTTCTCTACGTGTACGGAAGTACCGACCTGATTGTTGTTGAGTTATACAATTTCATCTTGTTTTATTTTCTTATTTTCCTAAACAATCGGACTTTCTCTGCGTATCGAAAGATCGACCTGATTGTTGTTTGTTTAGGGTTCTGCTTTCTTTTTGCATGACACGCTATGAATGACTAATATCTGTAAATATTCATGAATGAATAAAGGAAAAAGAAAAATAAAAAATATAATAAAATCAGATTCTCAAATTACTTGGATTTGTGGGTACCACGGTTTCTATGCATGATAAATATATCTAAATTGTATCAGAAAGCAGTAAACATTAATTTGATTTGACTGAAATAAACATGAAAGTGTTGTATTCGTGAACTGCTTGGCTTGCATGCTAAATAGATTGAAATTGAAATATGTTAAGTGCATATCACTGGTATGATCTCACGTTGCGATCTTTCTCACAAAAACATAATTTATTGCATTTAGATTTCTGATTTCAGTTGTTTTGTTATTTCTGAAAAATTCCAAAAAGATTTTTGGTGAGTTTTAGCTTAAGTTCGAAAAATCAAAAAGATTTTGGTGTGTTTTGATATAAAATTTGATAAAATAAAAAAGATTTTGATTCTGCGTTATTTTAGATAAACTAAATTCAGATATGGAAATTGTTGTTGAAAGAACCACAATCGTTGATTAAATCAGCTCATCAAATTCTAATTTGATAAAAATGTGACTTTTGAAGAAAAATTGCAAAGTTTAAAGAACAGGGGTAAATTGGTAATTTTTGGTCCGGCGTACCATATGGTACACGGGACGTACCAGATTTCATATAAAAGGCTTCTTCTGGTTCGTGATACGCACAACCTGCGTACCAGCCATGAACCTTCTTAAAAAAAACCCTAAATTTTTCTCTGAAGTTTTTCCTCGATTTCTCAAGTTATAACAAACCTCTACTCGAAATTTTTGTTGCTACAGGTAGGTTTGGTGATTGCGCATCAACCGGTGGTCTTGGATTCTGTTATGGTGTTCTAATTCGTGTGATTTTTGAGATTAAAGTCTCGGTTTTTAGTTAAACCGAATGGAGGTTTGGTTTAATGGGTTAGCATTGTTCTCAATCCATTTTAAACACATGTGGTCTAGAACGAAACTTTGTCATGTAATTTGGATTAAAAAACGATGTGGTGCATCAAAATCGAGAATGTCTCTTCGGTTAGCTGTTCTTCCGGCGTACCATCTGATACGCGACGTACCATTTGGTACGTAACCTTAAAGTGGTCCGTATCTGGTTCGTTTGACCTTATGGTACGTGGTCAACTTTTTGGTTTGCCGTAGCAGATTTGGTTCGTATGACCAAAATTGGTTCGTTGGAAATTTTTTCAAAAGTTAATTGTTTGAGCGTTTTAAATTGAATTTGCATCTGTTGTAATCGGTTTAGGCTCTATCTTATGATTTTAATGATTGTTCGTGTTTATATTTTTCAGAAATGGTGAAGTTAAAATCAAATGATGAACACAATATCTGTGCATATTTGAATGCATCTGCTCGATGGAAGCCACATTTTCTTGGAATTTTTGATTTCTTGGAAAGATCGAGAATTCATTATGCTGCTACTCATAAGTGTACTCCATACAAGGATTTATTGATAATGTTCTAGAATACGGCTCAAGTAGACTGTTCTGTGGATCCTTCAGTTATTCGTGCAAAAGTTCATCAAACTGATGTGATTATTTCTGAAGAAGACGTTCATAGAGTTTTGAGGTTGAATGATGAAGCTGATTTTCTAATGGTATTTGATGAGATTGCTTTGGTGGCGTTGCTTCGAAGGATAAAGTATGATGGTTACTTATATGATTCGTGGCTGCTTAAGTCAAATCTAAGTCCTCCGTACAAATATTTGATGCACGTAGTCATCAAATGTTTTGGAAATCGGTTGAGGGGGCATGATGTATTTGATATAAAGATTCTATCTTTTTTCTATGCTTTGGTCATGAACTGTGAATTCAATTTTTCTGGATGGATCTTTAACTACATGAAAGACAACATATTGTCAAAGCAGAACAAAAGTGTTATCTATCCAAGATTTATTCATATGATCTTAAATGATTTACATCCAAACTTTCCAAAGATTCAAGCAAATGTCTTGGTGTTAAAGCATATGAATGAAGTTGCAGTGGGGAAGCTTCCAGTGTATCAAAAGAGGAAAGGTCCAGAGAATATTCCTCCTCCTACTAAACATCTGATTGGTCACTTGGCAAAGCCTGATTATATAGCTCCTGCAAATAATGCTGCCAGACATGAGGATAGTTCAGATGATGAGTTAGAATATGATCATAAAGGTTATCCTGTTGAAGAGGATGAAAATGAGGAAGAAGACCAAGAGAAACTAGTTAACCAAGATGCAAATGTTCAAGATCCTGTGCAACAAGAAGCTCAAGAGCATGTTGTTCACGAGGCGGTAAATGAACCTGAAGCTGTGAATGTTCAGGATGATGAAATGAATGATGATGCTGATGTTTCTGGTGGTGATGCTAGTAAAAGTTCGTCGGATACTGATTCAGACTCTAGTGATTATGTCACAATCTTACATAATACCAGAGGAATTCAAGTGAAGAAATGTTCTAAGCAACACATCGAATACTTGAAGTCCAAGAATCTGGATACTCCTAAGTATGAGAATAGAACCAAACAGGTTGAGGATAAATATGATGATCCAACTTACACTCCTGCTTTGGAGGAACTTGTTCAGAAGACTAAGACTGCTGATAAAGGAAAAGCGCCTATGGTTTCTAAGGGCAAGCATATTAAACATATGGCTTAGAGGAATTTTCCAGTGAAAAAAGGCTCGTTTCTTGCTGATGCTAGGAAAGCAGGTCTTAGTCCACCGAGTAAGAAGCAGAAAGTGTCTAATCAGTCTTCACTTCTAGTACAGCCAACCACAAAATTTGCTAATTTTCAAAGCTCAAGTAATCCACCGGTTATAAAGCTTGTTATTCGAAAGCCTTCTTCAACTGCTTCTGTTGGGCTATACTTTATGAGGCATGAACATTAGATTGGGCTAACTTGAATTGGGCTTCTCAAGATTACGATTTGGGCTTACTGGGCCGTTTTTTCTAGTGAGTTTATGATTGGTTTTAGGGTTTTGTAAAGGGTAGTATATAAACCCACCTAGTTTATGATTTTAGTTAGTTGTTGGTTTACGATTTCTTCCTCCTTATTTGTATTTCCGATCGTAATCATCAATCTCAAGAAAGTTTGATTGTTCTTCATTCAAGATTTGATCTTTTTGTGTTGTTTATCACTCATATCAAGTCTATTTCATCATCTTCCCCTTGAATCGATCTCGTACAAGGTTTCCGCACTTGTTCGAGATTAAGATATCGTGAACAATTGTTGTTTCTGGACCAACAATTGGTATCAGAGCTAAGAATCACTGATTCGAGGTTCTCACGGTATTGGATTCAAGTTTTTGCTGGAAAAAGTTCGAATTTTTGAAGGTGTTGGAGCTGCTCTTTGAGTTTACGATTGAATAGCTACTGTTTTCTGGATTTACGATCATTTTCTGGGCGTTTTTGAGTGTTTACAACTTGGTGTTCTTGGTGTTCATCATCAGTTAGGTGTTCACGACTTCAAGAAGCATTTTTAAAGGTTTACGATTGCAAGTTTCGGGTTTACGACTTCAAGATCGGAGCTTTGGGAGTTTACGATTTGTTTCAACCGGAATCGTGTTTACGACAATTCTCTATCTGAATCAAGTTTACGATTTTAATCAATCGGAATCAAGTTTACGACATAGTTTACGATCTGGGGTGTGTTTACGATTGAGGAATTACGATCAGCGTGCGTGTCAAAATCGTAAACGGGTGTTTACGATCGGAAACTCTTCTTTTTGGACATTTGGACATTTAGTTTTAAGTTTTCCTAAGCTTTCGTCATGGATTTCGAACCGAGCATGTACCAAAAACTGGACTTTGAGATTGGATCAACTACACGTCCTCCTAGACTCACTTCTGCTGATAACTTCCTTGAATGGAAATACAGATTCTAGAACCATTTAAAAAGCGTTGATCTGAGACTTTGGAGATCTGTTGTCAATGGACCATTCATTCCCACACACACTGAAGCAGGAAAGGTTGGAGTGGTAAAGGCTGAAGCAGAATACACGGATGATGATTGGGAAAAGTGTAACAAGGATGAAAGAGCTTATGCTATCATGACAATGGCATTGACGCTGGAGATTGCTCAAGGGTTTAAGAAGTACAAGACTGCAAAGAAACTCTGGGATGCTCTGGTGGTGGCCTATGAAGGTAATCCCGATATTAAGGCGAGCCGTAAACAAATGCTGAAGCAGAAGTTCAACTTGTTCAATCACATTCAAGGAGAGTCCTTTGAAGCTCAAGTTCAGAGATTCGTGTCCTTAATCACTGAAATGTCAAGCTATGATGTTGAACCTGAACAGGAAGATAAGAATCTGAAACTCTTAAACAGTTTACCCAAGAAGTGGAATACCAACATCTCAATTATCAGAGATAACAACAAGCTGAGTGAGTTAACTGTTGATGAGCTGATCAACAAACTGAAGTCTAAGATGATTGATGATAAACAGAGGGAGCTGAATCATCTAAGCTCACTGAGCATGGTAGGAAAGTTGAATCAGGCACTTTTATCTGAAGAAGTAGGTTCAAAGCAAGCTGGAAGTTCGTCTGGAAATGATTCAAGTGCTAACACAAAGTCAATTGCATTCGTAGCACGATCTCAAGCAAGTTCTAGTGGAATGATCAACCCTGATGAGGGAAATGCTACCAATGATCCCAACTTTGCCCTTGGAATGGGATTTATGAACAGTCACCATGCACTTATGGCTAGAACACTGGTGCCTACTGATATGCTATCAGGAGAACTGAATCAAATCAATCCTGAAGATGTGGAAATGCTTGATGTGTCCTGGCAGATGGCAATGGCTGTTTTCCATGCTAAGAAGTTTATGGCTAAGACTGGAAGGAATGTATGGAAGGATCAGGACAAGATCAGAATGGGTTTTGATAAGAAGCTCAGATGCTTCAACTGTGATGAGTACGGGCACTTTGCAAGGGAGTGTACCAAGCCAAAGAGAGAGAAGCCAGAAGAGAAGAAAGCTGGAGAGGGTAAAGGGAAAGCAGAGACAAAGGCTTTGGTTGTGCAGGATTGCGGGGAATATCAGTGGGCCTCGCAGATCAAGGAACTTAGTTTGACTGGAGCTATGATTGCAAAGATGGAGAATGATACTGATGAAGAACATGCTTTTGTGGTCACTGATGAGGAGAACCTGGTTGAAGACAAAGAGGCATTTGCAGCCGAGGTTGACAACACAAAGGTACGTACTAATCCCACTTGTGCACATTTTTATACATGGCCTTAGAAAACTTTGGAAAAATAGTGAGATAGAATTATTTGACATGCAATGTTCTAGAAGTTCGTTTAAGGGTAGATGGGAAAAGAGTGAGGAGAAAGTCAAAGCTCAGAAACTAGATATAGAGAAATACCAAGCCCTTGCCACTCAGAAGTCTGTCCTGTATGACAATGCTAAGTTAGAAATAGCTGAGCTTAGAAAGCAGGTAGATGAACTTAAACATCAGAACAATGAGTTGCAAGTGAAATTAGATGTGAATCAAATGAGAAACAAGAGAATGCTTGAGGCTGGTAAGGCTTTGTCCAACTGCATCACTGATGTTAGATTTGGAAAGGATAAAGGAGGAATAGGAATTAGTTTCTCTGAGAAGAATAAGAATAATGTTCCTCAACCTGTGTCTAGAGATATAATAGGTATAATCTATGAGGAGGATCAAATAGATAGAACTGACTCAGAAATGCATGAAGCAGGACCTCCCATAGATAGTGTTTTGGTTGGTGTGAAGCCTATGACAGAAGAGGAGTTAGAAAATGAGAAACATATGACCTATGGTTTGGGTAATCAAAATAGATCAGTGACACTTTCTTGTGATTCGGGTCCATCCCAGGCATCA
>JBCNJP010000025.1:19382655-19458614 GCA_039602395.1 Deinandra increscens subsp. villosa
TTTGTAATTTAAGCACGTGGTTAGTGCTAAGATACTCATGTTTTTTCTTTCCGCTGCAAACTCTTAACTGTTTTATGATGAATGTTTGGACTTTACTCTGATTCGTTTAGTATTTGTAACTAATGGTTGTGGTCCTGGTTTGCTCGCACCCCTTAACGGTATAAACTCCGTTAGTGGTTAATTTGGGGGTGTGACACATCGGGTTTGGACACCCTGATGAAGTTTCTAAGGTCAATCAAAAGAAACCTCAGAAAGTTCAACAGAATAATAAGAGAGATGTCACATTAGAGAAGTCAGCTGACAAACTGAAAGGTAAGACTGAGATTGGTGAATCTTCTCAGAAAGTGAGATTATATTGTCTCAAAGGTAGTGATACCATATTCTCAGATGAGACATTTCCGTTGTGTTATGTTGACTCAAAAAGAGTTGCAAAAGTGTTCTATGCTGATTCAGAAGTAAAGAATGTGTCTAAGTATGAACATGTGACAAAAGGTTCATTGTTGAAACTTCGAACTAGTCCGATGATCAGATTTCTCACACTCCAAAAGATCAAAAGATGTCATCAAAATCAAAAACTTCAAAATATACACCTAAGAGTTTTTATAATTCTGATGGTAAATTTTCTGCTAAAACAAACAGTTTTGATTATGAATCTTATGGATTCTGTGAGGATTATGATTTTTATGATGACTTTGGTCATTATTTTAACAAAATTTTGGAAAATTTGAGGAAATAAACAACAATCATGTAAAACCCAATGGGTATTCTGATCATTGTGGATTTGATGAATATGGTTTTTACAATCAATTTGGATATGTTAGTCCATTGTTTAAACCACTTCCAAAGCACAAATCTCGACGATTTAGTGATAAGGCACCTAGGAAGGTGGTTTGACAAACGATTGATGATAACACCTCAACTGATTCAGGAGGTCGTGTTCCTACAGTTTTTGTTGATCGAAGGAGGTGTTATCATTGTTACAAAAAGGGTCATCTAAGAAACAGATGTCTGATTTTTGCTAAGAAACGAGCTTCTGCTGTTAGTATTAAAAATCTGAAAAAGTTTTTGAGCCAAAACAGATAGATGAAAAGGTGGTCACAAAACAATTTTTCTAACGAGAATTTGTTTTTTAAAAATTGACAATCCTTTGGATGTTCGTCTTCGAGTGATGTTACCACAGATTCATCTACTTCTGGGTTAAGGCAAAAGTGGCTGCCTAAATTGACTTCAAAAGCCACTGAGGACTTTTCTGAAGACACCGGTCGACCCAAAGCTGAAAGCTTGGGTCCAGATGCTCACTAATTATTTGCTAAAATGTGCAGGGTTCTCGAAAGCCAGCTGTCAACAAATTTTGGGTCGTTGATAGTGGAGCATCAAGGCACATGACGGGTAATATTTCCTTGCTTTCTGAAGTCAAACCAATTCAAGGAGGAAATGTTACTTTCGCTGGCAATAAAGGTGGTAGAATTACTGGTGAAGGAAAGCTGGGTAACGAGAAGATCTCATTTGAAAAAGTTCAATTTGTACAAGAGTTGCAACACAACTTGCTGAGTGTATCTCAAATTTGTGATAAGCAGTATACGGCTGCTTTCACTAGTTCCGAGTGCTTGATTCTGAAACCTGGTATTCAAATACCTGACGATTGGATCGTTATGCGAGCTCCTAGATTTCATGATCTATATGTGTTGAATATGAATCAGACTTCATCTGCGGTATCTGCTACATGTTTTATTTCAAAAGCTACAGAAAAAGAATCCATTTTGTGGCATAGTTGCACATCAATTACCGGAAAATGAACTATTTGGTCAATCATAATCCGGTTGAAGGAGTTTCAAAGAATAGATTTTCTATCAATGATGTGTGTGTCTCTTGCAAGAAAGGTAAACAGAGAAAGAAGTCTCATCCGTCCAAACGTTTGAATTCAATTGTAACTCCTTTGGAACTGCTGCATATGGATCTTTTTGGTCCTATAAACATTCGTAGTATTTAGGGAAGTTATTATTGTTTGGTTATTACGGATGATTTTTCTCGGTTCTCGTGGGTGGTGTCTCTAGCTTCAAAGGATGAAACTCCAGAGTCGATTCAGAAGCTATTATCCAAGTTTGAATCAATATACAAATTCAAAGTCTGTCGTATTCGTACTGATAATGGTACTGAATTCAGGAATGCTAAGATGACAGCTTTTTGTGATTCACTTGGGATCAAACAAGAATTCAGTGCGCCGTATACTCCACAACAATATAGAGTAGCAGAACGAAAGAATCGCACATTGATTGAAACGGCTCGAACTTTGCTGGCTGATGCGAATTTACCAATAAAGTTTTGGTCTGAAGCAGTGCATACTGCATGCTATGTTCTCAATCGTGTGCTAATTGTTAAGCGATTTAACAAAACAAGTTATGAGTTACTTAAAGGTCGAAAGCCAAATTTAAACTTTTTGGAACCATTTGGGTGTTTATGCACGGTTCTCAAGGAAGGTGGGAAGTTTGCAGCTAAAGCTGTTGAAGGCGTTTTTGTTGGGTATCATCATCCAATGAAACGTGTTTATTTTCCTTCTTCTAAGACCATTGAGAATCATGTGAATGTTGATTGTCACAAACCTACTTTTATACACCCCAAATCGGTTGATAGTTGGGCTTTTGATTACAAATCTTTACTGGATTCTTTCACGGCTGCAAAATCTGATTCTGATGAAGAGGATCCTGATGTGTTAGCTGCTTTGCTGCACTCACTGAAGAGTCCTAGACCAGGATCATGGATTCCTAAGCTTCCAAGTACTTCTACTGATATTGCTTCATCTAGTCAGAGTGTTTCTAGTTTAGAAACAATGAGTTCTTCTGATGATGATGAAAGTACTTTTCATGAGGCTGAATCGACACCTGTTGATGATCAAATTCATTTGCCTAGTACAAGTTCTTCTGTGCCAAATTCGTTACCGAGTGGTGATTTATCAAGTTCAGAAGTGGCAGAGGCAAATATAAATAATATGGCAGATAATCAGGCAGTTTCTGATTCAACAACTCTTAGGATTCACAATATTCATCCTCAAGAAAACATAATTGGAGATCCGTCTTTGGGAGTTCGTACATGAAATCAATTGTCAAAAAATGTTGATGCTTTGATTGCTGAAATCAGAGATTCTAGGGTTCAGAATGAAGTTTTTCACTCGTGTTTTCTATCTCAGGTGGAACCTTCAAATGTTGATAAAGCGTTGGAGGATGCTTCTTGGGTAGAAGCAATTCAAGAAGAGTTGCAGCAATTTCAAAAATTGGGCCTTTGGCATCTCGTAGATTTACCCAAGAATTCTAAAGAACCGTGTGGCACAAAGTGGGTGTTCAAATGTAAGAAAGACGATCGCGGTGTCATTGCCAGAAACAAGGCGCGGTTAGTGGTTCAAGGTTTTTCCCAAATCGAAGGCATTGATTTTAACGAAGTTTATGCTCCTGTAGCACGAATTGAAGCTATCAGGATATTTCTTGCTTTCGCGGCACATCACAGATTTAAGGTGTATCAGATGGATGTCAAGAGTGCTTTTCTGAATGGGAAAATTCGTGAAGAAGTTTATGTGGATCAGGCGCCAGGTTTTTATGATCCGGAGTTTCCTGACAAAGTGTACAAATTAGACAAGGCCTTATATGGTCTTCACCAGGTACCAAGGGCTTGGTATGAGGCACTTTCTACTCACTTGCTTGACAATGGGTTTCAGCGTGGCAAGGCGGATTGTACACTATTTTCAAAGAAGTTCAGGAAGGATTTCCTGCTTGTTCAAGTTTATGTTGATGATATTATCTATGGTAGCACAAAAGACAGCTTATGCAAAGAATTTAAGCGAGTTATGCAAACAAAGTTTGAAATGAGCTCAATGGGAGAGATGGGTTTCTTTTTAGGTCTTCAAGTCAATCAGTCTGCTAAAGGCATATTTTTGCATCAATCAAAATATGTGTCTGATGTTTTGACTCGGTTCAAGATTGGCGATGTTCGAATTCCAAGTACTCCAATTCAGGTTTCACATGGTATCGAACGAGATGACTTCGGTGCAAATGTTGATCTGACACTGTTTAGGGCTATGATTGGTTCCCTTATGTATTTGACCGCATCTCGTCTTGATATAATGTTTGCTGTTTGTTTATGTGCTAGGTACCAAGCTGTCCGAAGGCTTCACATATGTTAGCAGTAAAAAGGATTTTTGCCTATTTGAAGGGTAATCTGGATCTTGGCATCTGGTATCCTAATGATAATAAGTTTGAGTTATCGGCGTATTCTGACTCGGATTATGGTGGATACAAAATCAACTTTAAATCGACTACTGCCGGCTGTCAGTTTTTGGGGGAGAGATTAGTCTCTTGGCAATGCAAGAAGCAAACCTCGGTTGCAACATCTACTGCTGAGGTAGAATATGTGGCTGCCTCCAGTTGTTGTTCACAAGTATTGTGGATTCAACAGCAGTTACGCGACTATGGTTTGAATTTTCTAACTACTCCAATTTACATTGATAACTCAGCTGCTATTTCAATCACGAAAAACCATGTTCAGCATTCCAAAACAAAGCATATTGACATAAGATATCATTTTATCCGGGATTGCTATGAAAAGAAGTTAATTGATTTGCAGAAAATTCATACAGATTTTCAACGAGCTGATTTGTTCACCAAAGCTTTTGACAAAACTCGTTTTAAATTTTTGTTGCAAATCAATGGGATTACTAAATTGGATGCCATCTAATTTGGTTCAGTTGATCTTTTCTTTGTTGTTAATGTTTTTTCTTTGTTTTCTGCTTTTTAGGGGGAGATTTATCTGAAAAATACAAAAATATGTGTTTTTCTGTATTGAATAATGAAAAAGCATAAAAAAAATGGAAAATCCAAAAACTTAAAAAAATGGAAAACTCAAAAATTGAGAAATGTGATCCAACCTTGTGAGAAATGATGGTACATCAGTGAATGTTACAAACCATGGATAAAATAGATTGAAAGGCTGTAGGTGCTTGTATGTTTCATTGAATGTGTCAATCAATATCTGATATTTGCCAGTATGATATAAATATAATGCATGCTTGAAATCTGTGGTGTAACATAATTCTCGTGATTGAGTGATCTTGATAAAAGATGAAAAATGAAAAAACATAATAAATAAGTGTTCTAGTGTATGCATGCGTTCTTTTGAAAGATTTAAACTTGTTTGATTTTCTTGTCAAACGATCGGACTTTCTCTGCGTATCGAAAGATCGACCTGATCGTTGTTCGTTTGACGTTCTGCTTTATTTTTCTTGGTGTTTCGTATAACTCATCGGACTTTCGCTACGTGTACGGAAGTACCGACCTGATTGTTGTTGAGTTATACAGTTTCATCTTGTTTTATTTTCTTATTTTCCTAAACAATCGGACTTTCTCTGCGTATCGAAAGATCGACCTGATTGTTGTTTGTTTAGGGTTCTGCTTTCTTTTTGCATGACACGCTATGAATGACTAATATCTGTAAATATTCATGAATGAATAAAGGACAAAGAAAAATAAAAAATATAATAAAATCAGATTCTCAAATTACTTGGATTTGTGGGTACCACGGTTTCTATGCATGATAAATATATCTAAATTTTATCAGAAAGCAGTAAACATTAATTTGATTTGACTGAAATAAACATGAAAGTGTTGTATTCGTGAACTGCTTGGCTTGCATGCTAAATAGATTGAAATTGAAATGTGTTAAGTGCATATCACTGGTATGATCTCACGTTGCAATCTTTCTCACAAAAACATAATTTATTGCATTTAGATTTCTGATTTCAGTTGTTTTGTTATTTCTGAAAAATTCCAAAAAGATTTTTGGTGAGTTTTAGCTTAAGTTCGAAAAATCAAAAAGATTTTGGTGTGTTTTGATATAAAATTTGATAAAATAAAAAAGATTTATTTTAGATAAACTAAATTCAGATATGGAAAATTGTTGTTGAAAGAACCACAATCGTTGATTAAATCAGCTCATCAAATTCTAATTTGATAAAAATGTGACTTTTGAAGAAAAATTGCAAAGTTTAAAGAACAGGGGTAAATTGGTAATTTTTGGTCCGGCGTACCATATGGTACACGGGACGTACCAGATTTCATATAAAAGGCTTCTTCTGGTTCGTGATACGCACAACCTGCGTACCAGCCATGAACCTTTTTAAAAAAAACCCTAAATTTTTCTCTGAAGTTTTTCCTCGATTTCTCAAGTTATAACAAACCTCTACTCGAAATTTTTGTTGCTACAGGTAGGTTTGGTGATTGCGCACCAACCGGTGGTCTTGGATTCTGTTTGGTGTTCTAATTCGTGTGATTTTTGAGATTAAAGTCTCGGTTTTTAGTTAAACCGAATGGAGGTTTGGTTTAATGGGTTATCATTGTTCTCAATCCATTTTAAACACATGTGGTCTAGAATGAAACTTTGTCATGTAATTTGGATTAAAAAACGATGTGGTGCATCAAAATCGAGAATGTCTCTTCGGTTAACTGTTCTTCCGGCGTACCATCTGATACGCGACGTACCATTTGGTACGTAACCTTAAAGTGGTCTGTATCTGGTTCGTTTGACCTTATGGTACGTGGTCAACTTTTTGGTTTGCCGTAGCAGATTTGGTCCGTATGACCAAAATTGGTTCGTTGGAAATTTTTTCAAAAGTTAATTGTTTGAGCGTTTTAAATTGAATTTGTATCTATTGTAATCGCTTTAGGCTCTATCTTATGATTTTAATGATTGTTCGTGTTTATATTTTTCAGAAATGGTGAAGTTAAAATCAAATGATGAACACAATATCTGTGCATATTTGAATGCATCTGCTCGATGGAAGCCACATTTTCTTGGAATTTTTGATTTCTTGGAAAGATCGAGAATTCATTATGCTGCTACTCATAAGTGTACTCCATACAAGGATTTATTGATAATGTTCTAGAATAGGGCTCAAGTAGACTGTTCTGTGGATCCTTCAGTTATTCGTGCAAAAGTTCATCAAACTGATGTGATTATTTCTGAAGAAGACGTTCATAGAGTTTTGAGGTTGAATGATGAAGCTGATTTTCCAGTGGTATTTGATGAGATTGCTTTGGTGGCGTTGCTTCGAAGGATAAAGTACGATGGTTACTTATATGATTCGTGGCTGCTTAAGTTGAATCTAAGTCCTCCGTACAAATATTTGATGCACGTAGTCATCAAATGTTTTGGAAATCGGTTGAGGGGGCATGATGTATTTGATATAAAGATTCTATCTTTTTTCTATGCTTTGGTCATGAACTGTGAATTCAATTTTTCTGGATGGATCTTTAACTACATGAAAGACAACATATTGTCAAAGCAGAACAAAAGTGTTATGTATCCAAGATTTATTCATATGATCTTAAATGATTTACATCCAAACTTTCCAAAGATTCAAGCAAATGTCTTGGTGTTAAAGCATATGAATGAAGTTGCAGTGGGGAAGCTTCCAGTGTATCAAAAGAGGAAAGGTCCAGAGAATATTCCTCCTCCTACTAAACATCTGATTGGTCACTTGGCAAAGCCTGATTATATAGCTCCTGCAAATAATGCTGCCATACATGAGGATAGTTCAGATGATGAGTTAGAATATGATCATAAAGGTTATCCTGTTGAAGAGGATGAAAATGAGGAAGAAGACCAAGAGAAACTAGTTAACCAAGATGCAAATGTTCAAGATCCTGTGCAACAAGAAGCTCAAGAGCATGTGGTTCACGAGGCGGTAAATGAACCTGAAGCTGTGAATGTTCAGGATGATGAAATGAATGATGATGCTGATGTTTCTGGTGGTGATGCTAGTAAAAGTTCGTCGGATACTGATTCAGACTCTAGTGATTATGTCACAATCTTACATAATACCAGAGGAATTCAAGTGAAGAAATGTTCTAAGCAACACATCGAATACTTGAAGTCCAAGAATCTGGATACTCCTAAGTATGAGAATAGAACCAAACAGGTTGAGGATAAATATGATGATCCAACTTACACTCTTGCTTTGGAGGAACTTGTTCAGAAGACTAAGACTGTTGATAAAGGAAAAGCGCCTATGGTTTCTAAGGGCAAGCATATTAAACATATGGCTTAGAGGAATTTTCCAGTGAAAAAAGGCTCGTTTCTTGCTGATGCTAGGAAAGCAGGTCTTAGTCCACCGAGTAAGAAGCAGAAAGTGTCTAATCAGTCTTCACTTCTAGTACAGCCAACCACAAAATTTGCTAATTTTCAAAGCTCAAGTAATCCACCGGTTATAAAGCTTGTTATTCGAAAGCCTTCTTCAACTGCTTCTGTTGGGCTATACTTTATGAGGCATGAACATTAGATTGGGCTAACTTGAATTGGGCTTCTCAAGATTACGATTTGGGCTTACTGGGCCGTTTTTTCTAGTGAGTTTATGATTGGTTTTAGGGTTTTGTAAAGGGTAGTATATAAACCCACCTAGTTTATGATTTTAGTTAGTTGTTGGTTTACGATTTCTTCCTCCTTATTTGTATTTCCGATCGTAATCATCAATCTCAAGAAAGTTTGATTGTTCTTCATTCAAGATTTGATCTTTTTGTGTTGTTTATCACTCATATCAAGTCTATTTCATCATCCTCCCCTTGAATCGATCTCGTACAAGGTTTCCGCACTTGTTCGAGATTAAGATATCGTGAACAATTGTTGTTTCTGGACCAACAATTGGTATCAGATCTAAGAATCACTGATTCGAGGTTCTCACGGTATTGGATTCAAGTTTTTGCTGGAAAAAGTTCGAATTTTTGAAGGTGTTGGAGCTGCTCTTTGAGTTTACGATTGAATAGCTACTGTTTTCTGGATTTACGATCATTTTCTGGGCGTTTTTGAGTGTTTACGACTTGGTGTTCTTGGTGTTCATCATCAGTTAGGTGTTCACGACTTCAAGAAGCATTTTTAAAGGTTTACGATTGCAAGTTTCGGGTTTACGACTTCAAGATCGGAGCTTTGGGAGTTTACGATTTGTTTCAACCGGAATCGTGTTTACGACAATTCTCTATCGGAATCAAGTTTACGATTTTAATCAATCGGAATCAAGTTTACGACATAGTTTACGATCTGGGGTGTGTTTACGATTGAGGAATTACGATCAGCGTGCGTGTCACACCCCCAAAAATCCCACGCGCGATAACGCGCCGCAGGGAGCGTGACAAACCAGGATCGCCGTCCATTAGTTACACCAAACGACCAGTAATTAATAAAAGTTTTATATTTCATTAAAATATAAATTCAGAGTGTTACAATTGCGGAAGCGTAAATACAATTAAATTATTTATGTAAAAACATCGTCACCCAAGGCGACGTGGCTTATTCAAAGACACAAAAAGGGTTTCAAAGTCTCATGCATGCATACTCGTGATACTCGAACATCTGCAACCTGAGAAATAACATGCTAAAAAGTGTCAACACAAAGGTTGGTGAGTTCACAGGTTTATCAGTTCAAAAACAATTCCAGTTAATGTAAATCGACTGTTCAACAACAGTCCTAGTTCAGTGTAAATCAACTGTTCCTCGACAGTTCAAGTTTAAGTTCAAGGTTGACTGTTCAACAACCGTTCGAGTTCATGTTCGAGTTCAGTTAATAAAATCCAGATAATATATCAATAGCTAGCTAGGCTATTTTCAAGAAATCAGTGCACGTTTGACTAGATAAACTAGCTATCCAGTTACTGAAGCTCGACAAGTTCAATTGTGCCTCGTTAAGACTAAGAAGTATATAACACCCGTTCGATATCCAATCGAGTCAGCGCGAATGACCCGGGTGGGGCTTGTCAGACCCAGTAGATCTACCAAATAAGTTCCCGCTGATGTCACATTGACAGTAACTCTAAAAGTGAGGACTTTATCATAAGTGTGCCACTATCATTCAGGTGATATAATTATCTAACAGTTCAAGTGTTTGCATGTTAATCTCCCCCAACAGGATTAATTAGGTAAAAAGGGGCCGTGAAACTCACCTTAGGTTGCACAGCAAAAGTTTCCAGATAAACAATTAAGCAAGTAGCAAGAACGAGTCTTGTGAACGCAATCAATCACCTAACGAGCATAAATGTATGAGTGTGTGTTCAAGCAAAACGGCTAAGTCTAACATAACGATAAAAACGATAGATCGTGAAGTCCGAAACAAGTCGAGGATGACACGTTGCTAAATTCGAGTGATTATCGAAATAACGCGAAAAATATATTATATATAAATAGTATATATTTTATAAGTTCAAAGATCCAAAATAAATATATATAATATATTTATAAAGATCACACACGCAAATGATGTTAATACTAGATTTCAACGAGTTACATATGCTTATATTTTATACAAAATCCCATTGTTTCCAATAAACCAACGACATATATTCATGTTTCAATCTACGCAATATATATATATATATATATATATATATATATATATTCCCTTTTATGCGAAACCCACAATTTTTAGATAAATATATAAACATACACAAAGAAAACCATATTTGAATTCAAACCGCCCAATTTTACGGGTTTAATAGTCCAAGATACATTTTACGGGTTTAAACCTTCCCGAGAAATTGTTTTAAACGAGTTTTGGTTTACTAGATGGCCTCAAATCGCAAAAAGAAAGAAAATAAGAAAAAAACTGAGGTCGCTGGGGCTCGAACCCGCGACCTCCTACTCCCAGCGCAACACCCTGACCATTGGGCCAGGTCTTCTGATCGGTTTTAGAATGATCAGAAATTAATTTATACACAAGCGGAACCAGGATTTGATTGTGGAAGGAAATAACAGGAAAAAAAAGAAACGCGCGGGCCGAGTTTCAAACTCGCGTCCTTTCGTATCAAACGAAGACCCAAACCACCCGGACAATTGATCCGTATGTGTTATAACCCGTCCGTTAAAGTATTTATTATCTATCCACAATGCATCATCTTCTTCCTCTAGAACTCCGGTGGCCGGAGTTTTATTCCGGTCACCGGAAAAACGCGAAACTCAAATTAAACCCATAGAAATGTGCGATTAGCTTGGGAAAACCTTTACCTCGAATCGAAGATGAGAAACGACGAGTTTTAGATGTCGAAACGAACCCGAAGCTTGAACGCGAACACCGAGCATGGTCGTGATTCGAGCTCCTGACGATTCCTGGCTGTTCGGGGGGCTTTCACGATCACCGTGGTGCTCGGGAGATGGTGCAACAATGGCGGACAGTGGTGGTTTCGGTGGTGTTTGTGGTGGTTTCTTGTCGCCGGAAAATCAGAAAAACGAGAGAAAGAGTTGAGAAGGTTGTGTAAGTATGATGCAATAATACTAGCAATCATTGATGTTGTAAAATGAGGGCAAGTAAAGGAACAATTCGAAACCGACCAGGAATGATGATCGGTCTCGAAACCGATCATCGAATTCAATTGCCGTGGGTTACAAAACCACAATCGTTGAATGACACTACTAGTCCTTCCAAAGATACACTATGAGTGATCTAGTTTGGTTAAATACAAAATCAGTCCCTCCAGGTTTGATTATATAGGGATAAGTTTTGGAAATTACCAGATAGATCCCTCCAAGTTTAGAAGAGGTTAACCAAGGCTAACGAGAGTAACTTAGACGATGACTAAACGTGCATGGGTCACAACATTATTTAACGTATAACGTCTATAAAATATAAACTTTGTTTCACCACACAAAAATCACGAAAATAGATTTATAAATATATACTTTTAGTTCACGTAAAATCATAAATTTAATTCCATAACCATATGTTGAGTTCTCATAAAATGATGATTTCGAAATCGTTATGTTACGTGTAAACTCACATAAAATAATAGAATATAATGTTTATATATATATATATATATATATATATATATATATACTTATATCACATAAAACTAGAAGTTTAACTCTCACGTAGAGTGACAAAGTGTTCACATAAAATGATGATAGAATATAATCTACATAATATCCTAAAATATAACATGTCTCAACTCAAGTGTATACTCGTATATTGATGATTACACAAACCCTAGGAGATGAGGTCAACACCAGTCAATCACATAAATGTTCACACAACATTTATAATAGTTAAAATATCTTTAAATCGGGAAAGGATCTAAAAAGACGGATTGTCACAATATCCCCTTGTTGAAGAATTTTCGTCCCGAAAATTGCGTAACGTGGTTAACGAGTTGGTCACAAAAGAAAGAAAAAAAAAATTCTCAGTTGTCAAATCATCCCCTTGTTGAAGGAATTTCGTCCCGAAATTTAAATCAGTGACAATTGTTTGAAGAGTTAAATTGACAGTAACTAATCGAAAGAATTCAGGTTTCCTACTACAAAGGGTGTGATGGATGATACGGTCAAGAATGTGTACCCGATGTTGAGAAGATGTCAAATGTCTAGAGGTTTTCGAAAGGAATTCGAATCGAAAGTATATAAAATGATTATTTTATCAGGCGTTGTTTTACGAGAGGAGTTGAACAAATGTAATACAAGAATAACGTTGCGTGACGAGGCCGAACAGGGTGACACGATAACATAAGTGTCTGAAATCAAGATTTCAATATGAAGAGGAATCATAATACCTCCGGGTAGACTCCAGCAATTGTACCCAATGCTGGAAGTGAGGTTCCCCCGTCGTTTTTCGTTTTCAGTTAAGAAATTCGCATTAACTAGCAAATAGTATAGAATTACATAAGACTGATCAAGTATTCATGGGGACTCATTGGTCTATTTAGTACTTCATGGAGTTATGACCACTTAAGCTCATAAGATTCCTTATAACATTCAAAATCACTTTTCATGCAATAATAGTTTAGATGGCATTTGAGTCTCTATGAAGGCTTCTGTTAATGATTGATATGGTTAACGCATACCAGCATGCAATCTAACATGAAGGTTTTACCATACAACACATACAATTATCCCAATACAACCCTAGCATGGCATATCTCTAGCATTTAAGTTCATAAACTAACCAACACAACCCCTACGGTGCAAAGTTGACGGGGCAACTTCACACAGTCTTGTCATTCCCACTGAAGTAGGAGACTTAGGACCTTGTATGGTGTATGGTTTTCATACTCAATCAAGTTAATACATTCGGAACATGTCATTTTCTGGTTCCTGACACGTTTCATAAACACAACTAATCATGCAATTCTATGCAGCTTATGTTTACACCAGCACTTCAATAATTAATCAGTTTCTATTCTCTAAACTAGGATTAAATTCTCAAAATTTTGCATGCATAAACACATATCTTTTGTAAACACTTCTCATGAGATGGTCAGGTGCAAACAGACTATTTATCGTGGCTAACATGGTTCAACAGTTAGTTGCTCACATACTAAAATATGACTGGTAACACACGGATTTTGTGAAAAAAGGACTGAGGTCTAAAGAGAAATCCAATCAAGAGCCCACTGCCAGTTAAAGGTAACACGTAGTAGATTGTTTTAGCAAAGAATACTCAATTCTCTTAAGAATTATTCAAGAAATTACCTAGACAATTAGGTTCAAATTCAAGTTGGAGTTCAGTATCATACAACATATCATCATGCACACTACCTTGCTAAAGAATCCAAAAATTTAAAGTGAAGATCCCACAGAATAAAAGTGTAACTATGAGGTACCGAATATCGAAAAGTGATATGCAGGATTACGCATGGGAATAGCAAATAGAGGAAAAGCGCCAACATCTTAGTTCATGAATTCAAGTAAGCGATGGGATAACAAGCTTTTGATAGTCACAATTACACATTCGAAGAACGGCATGTGAGTTCAAACTGGCACTAGTGAAGATACCAGCAGGGAGGATGCAAATAACATAATGGATGGTATAAAATTCAGAGAGAATTATAAAACGTGCTTGACAGGATTTGGCAAGGTGTTCACGTAAATAGATATCAAAATGAACGTGTCAACGGTTATACAACCTAATAGAGTAAACATCTCGTTACAGAAATCTTCATTGGTTAAGCTCACTAGTGTGCCCAATCTTCTTGGTGTTCTTGCGCTTAATGCGTCATGCTTCTTTTCTTGTCAAAACATCGGTTCAATGGTCTTCAAAAGTAAGATGAGGTACGAAAGTGTTGCAAAAGGGGTGTCTTCGAAACTAAAACATCAAGATGTTCAAAAGTGGTTTTGGGCTTTGATTTTATGGACATATGAGTTTTCTTTAGGGTTTAGCGCACGCGTATTGCGGCTCAAAAGGTCAAATCGGTGCTTCATAGAAAAGGATCGGGGGCGATCACCTTAGTGAATGCTAGAAAGTTTATAAAAACAGGTCGTCGACCCAAAAGTAGCATCCCTTAAACGAAAGTCGATATACTTCTTACACATGCTTCTAAAAGTTGGAGTTGATCATTCAATCAGGTGGTTTGTCATTCATAAGGGAAAATCTCTGATTTTCAAAACATTGATGTTCATCGGAGTCAGAACTCACGAAGGAGAGTCTTCCGAAAGCATGGAGTTTGATTATTTCGGGCATGTCTCTTTTGGTAGAAATACATAAGGGACATCTGTAATCTCGGAGAAAGTAGCATTAAGCAGTTTTGTCGAGGACGTAGTCCCGTTAGATGAAGTTTCTCAAGATGAGGCTCTTGCGCATGACTCTAAAGTCAATCCTTGGTCCGGTACCGATCCCACATTCACGTGCCACTAATGTTTATATATAGGGTGTACCGCAGCTAACCCACCACACTACCAGCACCTTGAAAGTGTACCAGCAACATACCATTACTAGCTATTAGTCAAACCACACTGGATATCTTCATCGAAAATAGAGGGCTTCAAATTTCTCCCTTACGCTTGAATGTAAAAAGGGCGAGAGGTTAGAACCTCAATACGTTGTACAAACAAAAGGTGTAGGTATTTCCATTCACAAGACCAGTAGGATGCGTAAGGTTTGCTATTCTCGTGAAGATCGTTAAGAGTTTGGCATGCGCAGTGCGAATATCATAAAGCTTCAAATTTTCAAGACGATCAAAATTTAAATAGGCCACAAGGTTTAAGTTCAAGCTGGAGGTTCATCAATGAAGGTTTTCTGATAATGACGATGAGGATTCGCGTACTAGAAATTTATCGATAGTTGCTATGAAAGAAGCATAAATAAATATACAAAATGTATGGATAACTTGGTGTACTCAATGTGTAAGAAGGGTAAATATAGTTTGATCGCACAATTAGCTATTGATAATAAGAAGTTCACGCTCGATGGGTGCAATAGAGTTTCCATATAAAGCTTGGTATTGTTACTGCGATTGAAGCACAAGGTCATCATATCATCAATGGTGTTAACTAGTAGAAAGACTAACCAAAAGTGTAACACCTTTCGGTTCAAAGCTTAGGAGCTCATCCAGGTCATAACAGATTACAAAGCACGAGAATTAGAAATTGTCGGTGGCTAAATCATGAAAGGTGGAATTATGTAAAAAAATAGATAGTTCAGGCTCAGGAGATTAATCGGAACAGTCCTTACATTATAGCTGGGAGTCATTAGCTTGAAACCATAAAGACTTTTCACTAACATACCCTATTAGGGAGAATGTGTCTTGCGGTGAGGTAGGCAGTTCGTACAATATTGACGATGCTGCTAGCGATAAGTTTTGGTTCGCACAGTAAAATCAGGGAGTAAGAATCTTCAGAGGGAACTTCACAAGAGTTCAGCCAAGAAATACGTTTCCAGTGCCCGCGATATATGATTTATATGATTCATTTATCCAACGTTGTCTGGGTATTCGTCCGGTGAATATATATCTGAGTAGTCTCATGACCATAAAGTTCCGAGGATTGATATGGTCGGTAAAGTCGTGAGGGTATAATTCTGATTCAATATGAATTCAAACCAGTCAAAGATTTCACCAAGAGTTTTCGTAGTCAAGTAAAACTTGTCATTTAAGTACACGAGTGAAACGATGTCTATTCAGGACTAGCATTCAAAATATGTATCAGAAGAGTTCTCGAAGGGAGTAGAATCCATTTAGAATCCATATATATGATGGATAAGACCATACACGATAACGTTTACAAAGATAGATGACTTCGATCATCCAGTCGAATTTCAACATGCTCAACATTCAATGCCACGAGAGAAAAAAAATACAGGAATTTGGTCCCAATACAACCATTGGTTTGCCTGGTAGGATTCTCCAGGATTTCCACATACAGCAAATTACATTTACGTGTGCACCCGTAACTGTGATTTACTCTATATGATCACCCTAGTTCCTCTTCCTTCAGCTACCAAGTATGGTGTGGTCACTAACCCATGGTTATCTTGACCAGAACTTGTTAATGAGACAAGTTTTCGAGAATAGAATGCTCACTCAGATTGGAATGACCCACCTTAAATGGGCCAGCCAGATATTTAGCTCAATAGGATCTGAGTAAGGTTTATCACGCATACCGACTTGATTGCAATCCGATACATAAAGAGAAAATTTCAGTCGACCCGCATCAAGTTTCATTGGGGTTATAAGAATTGTACTCCAGTTGTCGAGAAGGGAAAGATCTTAAGAGTTCAAAACAAATGTGAAGACGATCAGGATCACGAAAGTTGATATAAGTGCCCCATAGGCAGCTACTTGAATTCATACCGTGCTAACTCTAGTGAAGCTAAATAATCGCGCTACTAGCACATCGAGATAATATTTCCTGAACGGATGAGTTTAGAGATATACGTGAGGCATGTATAACAAGAACCTTCTAAGCTAAAATAGAGGTTTAAGGGCAAGACAAGGTATTACACCACCTTCCCTATGCAGCATACATCCATAGTATGGGCACTATGCCCAGTTTTTCAATCTGGAATAATCCCGAGTAGCAATCAGCTCGTCAAAAGTATAAACGTGATCCTTCGATCTGATTCGACGTCTCGTCGTCCATGGATGTGAACCAAGAGGTACACGACGCAGAGAGGTTAAGGAAAATGACTCGAGAATAACCGGCTCTTCGCCATGAGTATACGGGGAGTGGATGATGTAACGACAAATTGTAAACCAGGTGCGTGTAGGAGTGAGTATCACGATGCATGAGAGAAATGTTTAGGTGTGCAACTAGTGCAAAACAGTTACAGTCTAAGACGAAAATCTTAGTTCACTGTAACCAATGGCTCTGATACCAATCTGTCACACCCCCAAAAATCCCACGCGCGATAACGCGCCGCAGGGAGCGTGACAAACCAGGATCGCCGTCCATTAGTTACACCAAACGACCAGTAATTAATAAAAGTTGTATATTTCATTAAAATATAAATTCAGAGTGTTACAATTGCGGAAGCGTAAATACAATTAAATTATTTATGTAAAAACATCGTCACCCAAGGCGACGTGGCTTATTCAAAGACACAAAAAGGGTTTCAAAGTCTCATGCATGCATACTCGTGATACTCGAACATCTGCAACCTGAGAAATAACATGCTAAAAAGTGTCAACACAAAGGTTGGTGAGTTCACAGGTTTATCAGTTCAAAAACAATTCCAGTTAATGTAAATCGACTGTTCAACAACAGTCCTAGTTCAGTGTAAATCAACTGTTCCTCGACAGTTCAAGTTTAAGTTCAAGGTTGACTGTTCAACAACCGTTCGAGTTCATGTTCGAGTTCAGTTAATAAAATCCAGATAATATATCAATAGCTAGCTAGGCTATATTCAAGAAATCAGTGCACGTTTGACTAGATAAACTAGCTATCCAGTTACTGAAGCTCGACAAGTTCAATTGTGCCTCGTTAGGACTAAGAAGTATATAACACCCGTTCGATATCCAATCGAGTCAGCGCGAATGACCCGGGTGGGGCTTGTCAGACCCAGTAGATCTACCAAATAAGTTCCCGCTGATGTCACATTGACAGTAACTCTAAAAGTGAGGACTTTATCATAAGTGTGCCACTATCATTCAGGTGATATAATTATCTAACAGTTCAAGTGTTTGCATGTTAATCTCCCCCAACATGATTAATTAGGTAAAAAGGGGCCGTGAAACTCACCTTAGGTTGCACAGCAAAAGTTTCCGGATAAATAATTAAGCAAGTAGCAAGAACGAGTCTTGTGAACGCAATCAATCACCTAACGAGCATAAATGTATGAGTGTGTGTTCAAGCAAAACGGCTAAGTCTAACATAACGATAAAAACGATAGATCGTGAAGTCCGAAACAAGTCGAGGATGACACGTTGCTAAATTCGAGTGATTATCGAAATAACGCGAAAAATATATTATATATAAATAGTATATATTTTATAAGTTCAAAGATCCAAAATAAATATATATAATATATTTATAAAGATCACACACGCAAATGATGTTAATACTAGATTTCAACGAGTTACATATGCTTATATTTTATACAAAATCCCATTGTTTCCAATAAACCAACGACATATATTCATGTTTCAATCTACGCAATATATATATATATATATATATATATTCCCTTTTATGCGAAACCCACAATTTTTAGATAAATATATAAACATACACAAAGAAAACCATATTTGAATTCAAACCGCCCAAGTTTACGGGTTTAATAGTCCAAGATACATTTTACGGGTTTAAACCTTCCCGAGAAATTGTTTTAAACGAGTTTTGGTTTACTAGATGGCCTCAAATCGCAAAAAGAAAGAAAATAAGAAAAAAACTGAGGTCGTTGGGGCTCGAACCCGCGACCTCCTACTCCCAGCGCAACACCCTGACCATTGGGCCAGGTCTTCTGATCGGTTTTAGAATGATCAGAAATTAATTTATACACAAGCGGAACCAGGATTTGATTGTGGAAGGAAATAACAGGAAAAAAAAGAAACGCGCGGGCCGAGTTTCGAACTCGCGTCCCTTCGTATCAAACGAAGACCCAAACCACCCGGACAATTGATCCGTATGTGTTATAACCCGTCCGTTAAAGTATTTATTATCTATCCACAATGCATCATCTTCTTCCTCTAGAACTCCGGTGGCCGGAGTTTTATTCCGGTCACCGGAAAAACGCGAAACTCAAATTAAACCCATAGAAATGTGCGATTAGCTTGGGAAAACCTTTACCTCGAATCGGAGATGAGAAACGACGAGTTTTAGATGTCGAAACGAACCCGAAGCTTGAACGCGAACACCGAGCATGGTCGTGATTCGAGCTCCTGACGACTCCTGGCTGTTCGGGGGGCTTTCACGATCACCGTGGTGCTCGGGAGATGGTGCAACAATGGCGGACAGTGGTGGTTTCGGTGGTGTTTGTGGTGGTTTCTTGTCGCCGGAAAATCAGAAAAACGAGAGAAAGAGTTGAGAAGGTTGTGTAAGTATATATATACTTATATCACATAAAACTAGAAGTTTAACTCTCACGTAGAGTGACAAAGTGTTCACATAAAATGATGATAGAATATAATCTACAAAATATCCTAAAATATAACATGTCTCAACTCAAGTGTATACTCGTATATTGATGATTACACAAACCCTAGGAGATGAGGTCAACACCAGTCAATCACATAAATGTTCATACAACATTTATAATAGTTAAAATATCTTTAAATCGGGAAAGGATCTAAAAAGACGGATTGTCACAGTGCGTGTCAAAATCGTAAACGGGTGTTTACGATCGGAAACTCTTCTTTTTGGACATTTGGACATTTAGTTTTAAGTTTTCCTAAGCTTTCGTCATGGATTTCGAACCGAGCATGTACCAAAAACTGGACTTTGAGATTGGATCAACTACACGTCCTCCTAGACTCACTTCTACTGATAACTTCCTTGAATGGAAATACAGATTCTAGAACCATTTGAAAAGCGTTGATCTGAGACTTTGGAGATCTGTTGTCAATGGACCGTTCATTCCCACACACACTGAAGCAGGAAAGGTTAGAGTGGTAAAGACTGAAGCAGAATACACGGATGATGATTGGGAAAAGTGTAACAAGGATGAAAGAGCTTATGCTATCATGACAATGGCATTGACACCGGAGATTGCTCAAGGGTTTAAGAAGTACAAGACTGCAAAGAAACTCTGGGATGCTATGGTGGTGGCCTATGAAGGTAATCCCGATATTAAGGCGAGCCGTAAACAAATGCTGAAGCAGAAGTTCAACTTGTTCAATCACATTCAAGGAGAGTCCTTTGAAGCTCAAGTTCAGAGATTCGTGTCCTTAATCACTGAAATGTCAAGCTATGATGTTGAACCTGAACAGGAAGATAAGAATCTGAAACTCTTAAACAGTTTATCCAAGAAGTGGAATACCAACATCTCAATTATCAAAGATAACAACAAGCTGAGTGAGTTAACTGTTGATGAGTTGATCAACAAACTGAAGTCTAAGATGATTGATGATAAACAGAGGGAGCTGAATCATCTAAGCTCACTGAGCATGGTAGGAAAGTTGAATCAGGCACTTTTATCTGAAGAAGTAGGTTCAAAGCAAGCTGGAAGTTCGTCTGGAAATGATTCAAGTGCTAACGCAAAGTCAATTGCATTCGTAGCACGATCTCAAGCAAGTTCTAGTGGAATGATCAACCCTGATGAGGGTACCAATGATCCCAACTTTGCCCTTGGAATGGGATTTATGAACAGTCACCATGCACTTATGGCTGGAACACTGGTGCCTACTAATATGCTATCAGGAGAACTGAATCAAATCAATCCTGAAGATGTGGAAATGCTTGATGTGTCCTGGCAGATGGCAATGGCTGTTTTCCATGCTAAGAAGTTTATGGCTAAGACTGGAAGGAATGTATGGAAGGATCAGGACAAGATCAGGATGGGTTTTGATAAGAGTAAGCTCAGATGCTTCAACTGTGATGAGTACGGGCACTTTGCAAGGGAGTGTACCAAGCCAAAGAGAGAGAAGCCAGAAGAGAAGAAAGCTGGAGAGGGTAAAGGGAAAGCAGAGACAAAGGCTTTGGTTGTGCAGGATTGCGGGTAATATCAGTGGGCCTCGCAGATCAAGGAACTTAGTTTGACTGGAGCTATGATTGCAAAGATGGAGAATGATACTGATGAAGAACATGCTTTTGTGGTCACTAATGAGGAGAACCTGGTTGAAGACAAAGAGGCATTTGCAGCCAAGGTTGACAACACAAAGGTATGTACTAATCCCACTTGTGCACATTTAATTCCTGGCCTTAGAAAACTTTGGAAAAATAGTGAGATAGAATTATTTGACATGCAATGTTCTAGAAGTTCGTTTAAGGGTAGATGGGAAAAGAGTGAGGAGAAAGTCAAAGCTCAGAAACTAGATATAGAGAAATACCAAGCCCTTTCCACTCAGAAGTCTGTCCTGTATGACAACGCTAAGTTAGAAATAGCTGAGCTTAGAAAGCAGGTAGATGAACTTAAACATCAGAACAATGAGTTGCAAGTGAAATTAGATGTGAATCAAATGAGAAACAAGAGAATGCTTGAGGCTGGTAAGGCTTTGTCCAACTGCATCATTGATGTTAGATTTGGAAAGGATAAAGGAGGAATAGGAATTAGTTTCTCTGAGAAGAATAAGAATAATGTTCCTCAACCTGTGTCTAGAGATATAATAGGTATAATCTATGAGGAGGATCAAATAGATAGAACTGACTCAGAAATGCATGAAGCAGGACCTCCCATAGATAGTGTTTTGGTTGGTGTGAAGCCTATGACAGAAGAGGAGTTAGAAAATGAGAAACATATGCCCTATGGTTTGGGTAATCAAAATAGATCAGTGACACTTTCTTGTGATTCGGGTCCATCCCAGGCATCATTAAACAATAATGTTAGTTCTTCTGATGTATTTGTTTCTTGTGCAGATGAAGTAAGAATCAAGGATGTTTCTGAGAAGGATGCTGAATGTTTAAGAGTCAAAGAGTGTCATGAGTCTAGTAGTTCAAGTTCTGATTTACCTAAGGACGATGTTTTGGCATCTGTGTCTGAACTTAATGCGTCCAAGTCAAAACAATTAATGATGTCTATGTCTTCAAAACATGTTTCTGTTTCTAATGAAGTAGTTAATGGTTTCAAAATTCATGTGCCTAATACGAAAGCTGGTCATGAGGCTAAACCCAAGGATTTTGTTCCTTATCCACAAGTTGTGTCAACTTTTAATAGAACAAACAAATCAAAATCGGAACAATTTTGTTTGATTACACAACCTGAGAAATTTCCAAAACATTTGATACACAAATGGGATGACAAACCTGAGTGGAAATCATCTTACCCAAGGCGTACATATATGTGTAGCCATGTGAATGGGCCTAGAATCATGAATTGTTTTCAATGTGGAAAACCTGGACATTTTGCTGCAAATTATTTAGATAGACCTTATCAACCATACTATCCGCAAAACCAACATTAGTATGCTGCGGAAAATGATGACAGGTGGAAGTAAAAATCAGAAACAACAAGCTTTGTCTCAGGGGAAGCAAATTTCAAAACCAATGAAGACTCAACAGTCTAAGGTTTTAAACACCAAAACTCCAGTGACAAAGCCTGTTGATGAAAAATGGAATGTGGCCAAAACACCAAAACCAACCTACACACCTAAAGGAGTTTATCAAAGAAAAGATAAGATGAAGTCTGAACTTATTGAAAAACAGGTATCCAAAACAAAAGGGTTTTCTCAACCGAAAAGTAAAACAAAGGTTAAGAAACAGGTTTCAAAATCAAAAGATGTTCCTCAAACAAAACAAGTTGTTCAAACAAAATTACAACTTGAGTGGACACCTGTCAAGAAACATGGAGATAAAAAGGCCACATCTCCATAAAAGAAACCTGCACCTGTAAAGAGGTCAACTAATGTGTCAAAACCTCAGAAACAGACATTGTGGAAACCAAAAGTCAACACTCAAAGTTTGAATGTACCTGAATCAAAAGCAGGAATGTCTCTTCAATTAGTTAACTACATTGATTCCAAAGGTGTGCCCAGATCTGTTATGGCCTGGGTACCTGACTCTAACTAATCTTTGATCCATGTAGGGACAACCAAGAAGAACTGTCAACAATCTCTGGTACGTTGATAGTGGTTGCTCCCGACATATGACCGGAGATTTATCGCTTTTGGAAGAGGTTGAAGATTTCAATGGAGGTGGTGTATCTTTTGCTGGTGGAGTAGGTGGCAGGATCAGTAAGAAAGGTGTGGTGAAGAATGGCAGCTTGAATTTCTCAGATGTGCATTATGTAGAAGAATTATCACATAGTCTAATTAGTGTTTCGCAAATTTGTGATCGAGAATATTCTGTGTTGTTCAACAAGAAGGAATGTATCATTCTCAAGCCTGGTGTCAAGATTCCTGAGGAGTGTATCCTGATGCGTACACCAAGACGAGCAAATTCTTATCTTCTCAACATGGGTAATCCTCCGACATCTGAAGAAGCCTGTCTTATTTCAAAGCAAAATGAAAATCTGGCATTGTTATGGTATCGTCGTTTGGGACATGCCAACATGAAGAATCTGTCTAAGCTGGCGAAGGGAGAGCATGTAAGAAATCTTCCCATCAAGGACTTCACATCAATTGAGAAGTGTGTTGCATGTGCTAAGGGGAAGCAACACAAGTTACCTCATCGCTCTAAAATGACAAACTCTATTTCGTCTGTGTTGTAACTACTTCATATGGATCTTTTCGGCCCAATGCAAGTTCTGAGTATCAGCAAGTTCGCGTATTGTCTGGTGATAGTGGATGACTTCTCTCGATTCACTTGGTTTTTTTTTGTCAAACAAGTATGAAACTTCAGAACTGGTGAAACAGTTTGTAATTCTCATAGAAAATCAGATGAGCAAGAAAGTGAAGGCGATAAGATCAGACAACGGAACGGAGTTTAAGAATGCTGAGTTGAATATGTTCTGTGGAGAAAAAGGTATAGAAAGGCAGTACAGTGCACCATACACACCTCAACAGAATGGTGTTGCTGAAAGAAGAAACAGAACACTCATTGAAGCTGCCAGAACTATGCTGTGTGAACCGAGATTACCAATTTTCTTTTGGGCCGAAGTAGTCAACACCGCTTGTTATGTGCAAAATCAAGTACTTTTGAACAAGCGACATGAGAAGACGCCTTATGAGATTATTTATGGAGAAAAACCAAGGGTGGGGTACTTCAAGACTTTCGGGTGTCCTTGCACAGTTCTGATTCAGTCTGATGTGGGGAAGTTCGAAGCAAAGGCTGATGAATGCTACTTTGTCGAATATTCTGCAAATAGTGCTTATCGGGACTACAACAAAACCACCAAAATGATAATTGAGGCATTTAATGTTGACTGGTTGGAAGACAATCCAACTGATGCAGGAACTGGACCAGACTGGATTTTTGATTATGGATCATTGTTTGAAGGTTTCAACTACTCAAGCATGTTTCCTGGTCTGGATGAAGAAGAAGACATCATTGCTCCAGCTCCTGAAGTAAGGCCATCTGTGGAAAATGTCAGAGACAGTGTATCAGCAGCAACTCCTAAGGATGATGTTGTGGATGTTCCAGAATCTTCAGGAACTCATGATAATCAGAAGGAGCCTGAAACCCAAGGTATGAATAATAATGTTAATGATACTAACCTGCCTGTTTCTGTTTCAGTACCAGATGTTCAAACCACAAGAATCAACAGAGATCATCCTCTTAGCAATGTGGTCGGGCCAGTGTCAGCAGGTGTCACCACTAGAAGCCGCACGGGTAACATCAACCATTGCATGTACTCATGTTTCATCTCCTAGATAGTGCCTCCAAATGTGATGGTAGCTCTTAAAGATCCAAGTTGGATTGAGGCTATGCACAATGAACTGAATCAATTCTCAAAATTGGGAGTGTGGTGTCTAGTGAAAAGGCCAGAAGATAAAAAGGTTATACCCACAAGATAGTTGTACAAGAACAAGAAAGATGATACGGGTGTAATTGTTAGGAACAAAGCCAGGCTGATTGTTCAAGGACATAGACATGTTCATGGGGTTGATTATGATGAGGTATATGCTCCGGTGGCTGGATTGGAAGCAATTCGGATCTTCCTTGCTGTGGCAACGTATCTCAATTTCACGGTGCATCAGATGGATGTGAAGACAGCCTTCCTTTATGCTGAAATGAATGAAGAAGTTTATGTGGCTCAGCCGCCAGGGTTTGTGGATGAAGAGCATCCAGATCATGTGTATCTTCTGGATAAAGCTTTATATGGTTTGCATCAAGCTCCCCGCACGTGGTATGAGACTCTGTCAAAGCATTTGGTAGAAAATGGTTATACTCGGGGAGTGGTTGATCAAACTCTGTTCAGAAAGAAGGAGAAGGATGATATCATAATGGTGCAAGTGTATGTGGATGACATCATCTACAGATCTACAAATGAAAAATTATGCACTGAGTTTGAGGATATCATGAAAAAGAAGTTTGAGATGAGTGATCAAGGGGAGATGAACTTTTTCCTGGCGTTACAAGTGAAACAAGATGAAACTGGAATTCTCATTCATCAAGCAAAATATGTGAATGAGATTCTGGAAAAGTTCAAGATGCAGGACTCCAAACCTATCTCCACTCCCATGGCATCCAGACCTCTACTGACAGCAGATGCAGATGGAGAATCAGTTAGTGAATTCATGTATCGTTCGATGATCGGATCACTCATGTATTTAACAGCCAGCAGGCCGGATATTATGCATGCAGTGTGTGTGTGCGCACATTATCAGGCTAATCCTAAACTCTCTCATTTAGCTGCTGTTAAACGTATTATTAGGTATCTGAAGGGCAGGCCTCGGCTTGGACTTTGGTATCCTAAGAATACTGATTTTCAATTGTTTGCGTTTACTGACAGTGATTATGGAGGTAGTGACCTTGACAGGAAATCTACAACTGGAGGGTGTCAGTACTTGGGAGACAGACTCATCTCATGGCAGAGCAAGAAGTAGCATACCGTTTCCAAGTCAACTGCCGAAGCTGAATATGTGGCAGCATCAGCTGGATGCTCACAGGTAGTGTGGATTCAGAATCAGCTCACTGACTACAGTATGGAATTCATTAATACTCCAATTTTTTGTGACAACGCTGCTGCTCTGCAAATTGTCAAAAATCTTGTTCAACATTCCAAAACAAAGCATATAGATATCACGGTACATTTCATTCGTGATTGCTATGATAGGAAGTTGATTCAGTTGGAAAAGGTAAATTCCGATTAAAATGTTTCTGACCTTTTCACAAAACCCCTTCCTCGTCCAAATTTTGAAATGTGTGTTGAAGGCCTAAGGATGATTGCCTTCGAGGAATGATCTGATCAAAACTTTTTGTATATAGTTTTGCTTTTATTTTTGCTTACTTTTGCTTTAAGTTTTATAAAAAAAAGTATTTAAAGAAAAAAAAAGGTGTTTATGTTTCAAAAGCCTCATAAAAACAGGGGAAGAAATGTCATTGTTTCAGAAAATCTGAAAAGTCTGTTTGAGGTTTTTATGAAGTCTTTTGTTTATCTTGAGTTAGTAGGAAGTGATATAAATGTCCAAGACAATCGGAGACTGACACGTGTAAGGCTGAAGTGAAAGATTGCTCAAAGATGATTTGTCGGTAAGTTCAACCCAAAACTATGATCATCAATGTAAGTGCAGTAAACTTAACTTCTATATATGTTTAGTTTCCCGTCCTAGTTTACATGGTTTAAAAGACTGAGTCCCAGCAAAAACGAGTTGAGAGTGGTAATTATACCTAGTATTCACTCTCTCACATGCCATGTTTCTGCTATCATGACAACACCTCAGAAAAGAAAAATGAAAAATCAAAAGGAAAATGAAAAATGAAAAGAAAAAGAAAAATAATAAAGTAATTATTTTGTTTGGTCTTCTCTACGTGCTTATGCGGCCGACCTGATCACCAACTGATAATTAAGGAAATAAGTGTTTGTCATGACGGTGTTGCATGATTCCTCAAGTTGGGGGTTTGTGAATTCTCAATAAACTCTGAGATTGAGTAGGTTTTGCTATGAACAATTGGGTGTGGGGACGGTTAAACATGACGGTAATATTGTACCATAATTTAAGCACTTCAAAATAACTTGATGTGAGTTTGTGTGGTATAAAATTCTGGTAATTGTCTAGAGCGTCGAGTAACAGAAGCTGAAAAAGGTTCCTCAGTCAAAGATAAGTCTGGTTTGATCCATGAAAAACATCAGCTTCAAGGCAAGTATGTTTTTATCTCGATTTTAGGTTATCTTAACTTTATGCTTTTTATTTTTTTAAAGTCTTTGAATATTTATAATTAATTTTTTTTTATGATCATGATGAGATACTCGGGGTATGAGTCTGAGGGGAAGGTTTGCAATTCTCAAATTAATTTTTTTTTTAACAAAGTTCAAGTGTTTATTGTTTTAAAAGATGTTTGGGGATGTTTAACAGCTTTGAAAACTTAAGGGGGGCATTGTGCAAATTTTTTTATAAACAAAACCCTCAAGATCCATTTTATTTCACCATTTACGATCCAACCATCCTCATCCCTCTCTCCGTTTACGATCTGTCACAGCGAAACCCTAACCGCCGCTACCTGTCGTCGGAAAACTGATTCCGACCTCCTCCGGCCATCTTCTGAGCGTATAGAACACACCTCTACCCTCGTTTTCACTTTCCGACCACGAATCATCCCTCAATCGCCTGTTTTTCTTCGATTCACGACCCTGAATCACGATTTTCTTCACTCGGTGTTCATTTTCCTTTTCTTCAAAATTCTCGTCAAATACTCGAGATTAAGAGTCATTTCAGTGTTTGTGATACATAAATGGTAGTTTTGATGAGTTTTGTGCATAAATGTTGGTTTATAATGAGTTTTTAAGATGTTGCAGGTACAACGATGGTGATCTTCTGCGTTTACGATCAGCTAGAGGTTGAAGACGACGATTGGAGTTTCCGATCGGAGTTTACGATCGTAGTTTACAATCCAACGTTTACGATCCTCGATGTTTACGATCTCCGATGTTTATGATCGTTCGGTGGTTTAAAGCTGTTTACGATCGGGCTCGATGTTTCCGACTGGACTTTAGTTGACCCGATCGTGAACCCATACTCGGATCGTAAACCAGAGTTTCTGATCGTAAACCAATTGATGTTTATTTTAAAATTGTAAACGCTTAATTAAACACAAAATGATTTGATTTTCTTATAAAATTCAATTGTTTAAGATAAAATTAAATTTGTTTAGTTAATTTGTGTTACAAGATCAAATCCTTTCCTTGAAAGTTTTAATTGAGATTTCTGAACTTAACGATAAAATGTCATAATCAATTGAACTTCAAGATGGTGTTAACAAACATAATTGCTCTTTTCTGAGATTAAACCTGATGCATCTGTCTCGTTGTCTCAGATGGCTGAAGATATGCTTGACGAAGAGATTCACTTTGAGAGGGATCACTGCATACTGGCCTATCTGATGACCCTCCAGAGAGACATATGCAGTTATTCTACTCTTTGGTGGCAGGACTGAACGTGTGCAAAATCAATCATGCTCTTAGGACAAGCGTGCTGATCGATGAGCAACTTGTCAGAGAATTCTGGGGAACTGCGAGAGCAAGTGCAGACAAAACAAGGATTACTGCAATTGTTCAGAACAGACAGATTAGAGATTCTTGAAGAAGACATTCGTCAAGGTTTGAACATTAATGATAAAGCTGAAGATACAATGGAATATTCAAAGACCGTTGTGTTAGAAGGTGCTCAGTCCTTGGGGTATGAAGGAAAATTCCCTCCCATTTTCAAGAAGCTACTGCCGCACTACTGGAGGTGTCTGGCACACTACATGTAGAAATCCTTCTTGGGGAAGAGACCAAGTTTTGATCAGCTAAATAAGGTGCATGGGACAGCATTCGTTGCACTGGCCTTGGACTGGGACTTCAATTTTTTAGAGATGATGCTGATGGATTGGATTGGCAATGCTGATTTGAGTGCCAGAGAACAATTTCTTATGACGCCAAGGTTTGTCCACATGGTGGTACTAAAGAAGTATCCTATGATACAAGAAAGGATTGAGAAGCTGGACATCAAATTCATGGATAACAGTGTGTTCGGGTTGCAAACCCAAGATAGAAAGGGAAAGAGTAGCTTTCAAGGGAGGCTTGAATGGTCTAAAAGAGGTGCTTTCCCTGAAGTTGCACGGGAGCAAGAAGAAGAAGACGATTCAGAGCCGGAAGTTCATCCTGTTAATGTGTCTGTTGCTGAAGACCATGATGTGGCAGCAACTGTACCTGTGAATGTTCAGGGAGAAACAGAGAATATACCTTCTGATGAAGAAAATGTGATGGATGACATTTTCCCTGAACATGAGAATCTGAACGAAGATATCTATGGGGATCTAGGGCCCATTAGTCACAAGAGAACGAGGGATGACTTGAATTCCTCTTCTAGCAGTGGCTCAATTCCACAGGAGTTGGATGCTCATTTTATAGTGGATGATGTACTTATAGAACCTATTCCTGTGCGTGTACCCTCACCAAGAAAGAGAGCTGATCCCAGAACTATCAGGTTTAAGTTTCAGAAGACAAGCTCAGGGGTGATGGTGATTAAACCCAGAGGTGAAAATGTTCAGAATGTGAATGTGACTGAACCGACAAATATTGAAAGCTCAACTCAAGCTGATGTCCAAGCTAATGTTCAAGAACCAACACCAATGCAGACTGAAAGTCCTATTCATAATGAACATAGCCCAGTTCATGATGAAAGGCAATTCTTTGATGTGGATAGCATGTTTGTTGAGCCAAGTCCGGTGAGAATAAACCTATCTACTGAATCAAGCCAGCCCCCTGTCATTCCAAGCTTTCGTCTGTACCAAGCGCTTGTTGAAGAACTTGCTCAAGCTAGTGAACTCCCTGTCGACCTCAGGATAAGTCCTGATCCTCAAATCAACTTCCTTGTATCTCAAAACAGGAAGAGAGAGGGTGAGATAAAAGAGCTTAAAGAAGAAAACAAGAGGTTGAAGGAGAAGGAAAGCAAGAATGAAGCCAACATTGGACGATTGTATGCAACATTCTATGATCTAAGAAAGAAACTAGAGGACTTGCAGAAGTATGGTAGCCTAAGTGCTCAGAGTGCCCCAGGACAGAGTTCGTCTCAAGGTACTGAAACTGCTGAAATAGTGCATGAAGATGAAGGTGATGACACCATAGTAATGTCTGACTATGCTCAAGGAGGAAGAATCATCTCAAAGGCACCGGAAGGTCATGACAACTGGTTCAAGGATTTCTACCAAGGACCTTCCCCTACGCTGTACTCGATTGATGTTGGTGTAAGCGAAATCGACAAAAGGGGGAGCCGCGAACCAATCTTGTGCTGGCACTATGATGGTGAGAAGAAGCTATTTGCAGTAATCCGAGATGGATACAGTCCAGTGGAGTATTACAGAACAAGAGGCCAATTTCACTCCTGGACAGAGCCTGAGATCAGAAACTTGTTGAGGGCACCATATATAAACCGATGGAGGAATGCACAAGGAGATCAAGTTCGTGACAACCTGATGAGCCATTTGGCAGAAAACTTTGTGAACTTTGAGCTCAAACATGCCAGATGGATTGAGACTGCAACTGACCCAGTAACAGGAGAGCCTATTGGAGAAGTGAGGCAGCCACCCACCAAGAGAACAAGAGTGATAAATATGTTGGACGAAATTGAAGATGGTACATTGGTGAGCAGTTAAATCTGTTACTCAATTCTTTACCTGCTCAGGGGGAGAGAAGACCAGATCCTGAGGAAAGTTGTAGAGATGATGATGATGTGATGAAATATTTGAATAAGGATCCAGATCCTGAAGGTGGAGTTGGTGGTAATGGTTCTGGTACTGGTGCAGCTGGAACATCCTCTGCTGCTGCTGGACCATCTACTACAGCTCAGGGGGAGTCGTCGGAGAAAGAAGTTTATGATGTAACTCCAATTTCTAGGGTTGAGCTGAAAGAGGGAGAATTTATTAAACCGTATTCAAAAGAGCAACTGGCGGATATTTTTGCATTAAATATGGATGATGTTGATAAAGTTCCATTTGCTGATTCTTACGGAGAAGAAAATTCTGAGATTGATATGGATTTTGAAGAAGAACATGTAGAAGTGGAAGATATGACTGCTGAAGAATATCCAGATGATCCTAAGGTTTATGGAAATTTTTCTGCTGATGATCAGTCTGGAGGCTTTAATTTCTTTGGTAATGAAGATGAGGAAAAAGTGGATGAGGAGTTAAAGAAGAAAGAGTCTGAAACTGAGCAACCAGAATCTAATGAATCTGAGAAGTTATCAGAAGAAGAAAAGAAAATGTTATTTGATGCTTGGTTGAAAGAACAGAATGCCATGAAACTGCCGGTAGTGAAACCAACAACGAGTGTTGATCAGAAGAAATATTTTGACAGAAAAGGTGGTGAAGCTACTGGTGGAATAATTAGTTGGATGTATGACTCGGAACTCAAGTGCTATGCAATTAAAAAAGAGTTTGGGGTTATGTATTTGAAGCATGCTACAAGGTTTAATACGTTGCAGGTGTGTGATGTTAGAGATTTGTCAAGAAAGCCATTCTTAAATTATGGAAGTGATTTGTTGGCTGAGGTCTTCAAAAACAAATTAAAAGAAGAATGTCAAGGCAAGTTTAGACTGTTGACTCCACAAAGACCGAAGTATGCTGAACATCCGACTGATATTCATCCAATCACTAGAAAACCAGTTGTGGTCTTAAAGTACAAGAAGGCGATTCAACTGAAGAAAATTCCATTGAAGAAGCTCAAACAAGATTTTATCAAAACTAAAGGATGGTGGTATTATGACGAAAATACTGGAGAAGCAGTGGTGGTGGTTAAAGAGTAGAACAAGGTGGTCAGGCTGTATGATCCAATGTGGTTGATTAATTTGTCCAAAAATGATATAGACAAGCTCTATCACAACAATATTTTGTGTAAGGCTGAGCATGCTGAGCAAGCCTTGCAGTTTCAACGCGTGATTTGAGTATGTTTTGCATTTGGAATCCATGCTGGGAATAACCGAACACAGCATTGGAGGAAGACTTAGACAGAAGCTTCTAAAGACTAGCACAAGACAAGGGGGAGTTTGTTAGAGCATGTTTTGATGTCTAGTGCTAGGTCTTTGTAATTAATAGTTTTGTAAAAACTGGTCTCAGCGTACCAGTGGCGAACTAGATGGTACGCACGAACCATCTGGTACGTTGGTTAGTTGGTAAGCTGCACAGTTTGGTATAAATTGTTTAGTTCGTTTAGAGAGAGTAAGTTTGTAAGAGTTAGTGTTTTAACTGTGTGTTTCTCAAGGTGTAATCTCTCTGTAACCTCTCTCTTAAACGAGCTAGTGAATCAATCGAAGAATCGTTATTCACTCGTTGTGTACCGAATCCGATAACAATCATGTCTTAGCAAGATCGTATACGTGATTTACATTAGGCATGTTTTTTTTAATATCAAATGGATACTTGAAATCCTAGGCCCATGTTAGTGGATAGAGTGAATGACTGAAGTTGTTGCTTGATTTCTTACATGGCTGGAGGATAGGAGTATCCCGTTTGGACCCATGGAAGGTACATTAGTCTCGGTTGATTTAATTTGACTTGAAGTAATATCGAGCTAGACCTTATTCAAAGTAGTATCTACATTGCTATAGTAGATACAATGACCTTTCAAAGTACTATCTACAATAAAATATATTTTCTTAACTGCGTTTGCCTTCTAGAAACATGATGAAACAATTGTTTTTGTTCTTGTTTTCTAGGTTGTTGGACCTAATTAAGAGGATTTGTATGCGAAACCGACTCATAAACAATTGGGATTTTGGTCCCCAATTGATTTGTATAGTTTCATTTGTGATATCATTTCCAGATTTTTGGCACCAATGGTATTTAACAAGAAAAAACATACTTCAGAACCATCATAGAAACTCAAATGATGGACTAATATTATTTATTGGTAATTGATACTAATTTCATTTGAGGCATTTGTAACAGGTTTAGTTATTCTTATATATGATCATGCTAATAAATATACTTGTGTCTACATACCTTTTTAGATATGCAATGGCTTAGATTGAAAAATGTAAACTTCTATACTAAAACTCTATACTTTCTGATGTATGCAGTGGAGTTGCAGGATGGGTAATCACATACTGTATGACATGAGAATTTTAGCAAGTCATCATGAATTCCCCCTTTTTCCTTGTTTAATGTGTACATTAAGATTCTTGTGGATTAATGAGATGGGGGATTGTTTTTTACTTGTTTTTTTTATGTTTTTGTAGTACTTAATCACTCATTTTAGTGACTTTCAACTCGCATGTGTTGGTAGCTTTTTTCTTCATGAAGCTGTCTTCTTTTTATCAGGACTTCCCTAGGACAGGATGGCTCCAAAACATCACTGTAAAGATTCTTTATGAATAAAGTATAATGAAGATAGAAATCAGTAATACAACACGGTCCACCTATGAACAAACCTAATAAGATAAGTTGCGACTTTGCAATAATATGGATCAAGGAGCCATTGTGTGTTTTTGTTTGTTGCTCTGTGTATGTTTATGATGATTGAATTTTATATACAATTTCTTGTCTGATAGGTCGTATAGGGTTGGTTAGATTTCTTCTAAAAATAAAGAGAACTCATAAAAAAAAGAATACTATTACATGGTACTGATTGGTGGAAGGAAAACAAAACCAATAGTTTATCTTCGACGGAACCGTGAACCGATGGGGAATCCTGGATTCTAAGCTGAACACATGAACTGTCGCTCTCCTTGTTAGCCTACAACAACAAGCGAAAATAAAACATATGAAGGTGTAGACCCGTCTAAATACATTTGCATTTTACAAAAAGCGAAAATAAAACATATGAAGGTGTAGACCCGCCAAAATACATTTGCATTTAATGTGTAAACTAAATAATCAGCATAAACAGTACATAAAACACAAAGCATCGGGTCTAATATACTTTTTTTTATCACCAAAACACTCACTCTTTAGATGTCAAATAAAAATGTTTATCCAATATCAATATAGCACTAGGTCAAGGGCCTTTTGATACATGTCCTTATATATAGTTTTTACATAGATTACACCAATACTACTAATGAGAAAACTAACATTCGTACAATAAAATATAGCATGAGAGGAATGATAAAGTAACAGAAAACAAGTATTACATTGGTTGATTGTTGTCACCTCCGCATCACGTTAATAGAAGTGAATACCGCGATGTAAATTTTCACGTCGAAGTAACACGCGAACAAAAGACGAATAACATGCTATAAACTGCCGCCGCCGCAACGCGTGGGCACCATGCTAGTATATATATATATATATATATATATATATATATATATATATATATATATAAATTAGTTGGAGAAATGATTAATTGGTAAATATAACGGTTAACTTTTAAAGGTTAAACGGATGATCAATTTGTTGTTTAGACAATGAATTAATCGGTGGATTTTATCAAAAATTATTTATGATTATGTGAAGAATTATTGTTATTCGGTTTCGATGAATAGAAATTTAATCTATAAAATAAATTAAATATATTAAAAAATAGTTATTATTATTGTTTAGTAATAATTATTCCAACTATTTTAACTAAGTGGTTATAAAATGCGGTGACTAGTTACAAAAGTTGTATGGATTTATTTTGTCTAATTAAACTTGATAGGATATTAACTTCATTAACAGTTTGTGTGAGGTCAATAACTTAGGGAACACGACAGCTAATCAGGGACCAGGATGTAATATTTACCATTATAAATATAATATTAATCCTAATATCCTATATATGAGAATAATCCCTATGACTTAGAGTTTTGTGAAAACTACTACACCACACATAACCCTAGCCGCCACCTCCCACCACCACTGGCCTCCTTATCGCTAGCCAATGGCCATCCGCCGCCGCCAGACCCGGCGTCGCCACTACCCAGCTCCATCGCCGCTGATTGTCGTGAAAGCCTCGACCCTCTCTCCAGCTGACTGCTTCCGGTCCCCATTTACGAAACGGATTTTGGTTATGTTTTTGGTTCAACAGTTGAACAACGATCGTGATTACCAGCAGATCAGTTTGTTGCATCCATCGTGCTACTTCTTGTTTTCGCCAAGGTCAATTTTTGAACTGTAGACGCAAGGAGCGATGGATCGTTTGCTAATCACGTGATAACGAGATGAAGACGAGATCAAACAAGTAAATACAAATGGAATTTGTATTAATAAGCCTTGAGAGCACACACACAGAAACACACACAGAAGTGTAGAATATGGCAAGAAGTTCTAGACTCTCTACACATGATACCTATTTATAGGTACGACTAAATGAGCTGCGGACCATGTCCGGACCATCTGGTCTGGGCGGACCATTTGATACGCAGGACCAACTGGTCCGCTACCCTCATAGTCACACACACATATGCTCTAATATAGATACAATACACGAGACACAACGTAGTATAAGAATATGCTTCTACAAACTCCCCCTTAACGTGTAGTGTATCTTTTCTAACTAAATCTCTAGTCTTTAATCTTCAACAATGTTGCATCCGATCGACAACTTGAAATCTTGTCAGAAATAGAGCTTGAATGGCTGGATCATTCTTGAATAAATCTTTGACCTTCAAGATCCACTTGTGAAAGATATAACGAACTCCCCCTTTCACCATGCTTGAGTCTTGACACACAAAAACCTGCAACTTTAGAAGACAAAAGTGCGAATTTTCTTTGAATTTCCAAAAATAATTTAATCTTGGTGCAAAACTTCTCTTTAAGAATCCAAGATATTGATTTTGAAATATTGATTTTGTATCAAGTGTTGATCAATCGAAAACAACTAAGAAATAAAATCTTTTTGGCTTTTAGAAACTTTAGATCAAAACACACCTAAAATCTTTTTGATTTTCCAAAGTTATGCTAAAACACACCAAAAATCTTTTTGAATTTTACTAAAATGGAAATATAAATGCAATACAAAATTACACTATATTTTTTGGTATTTTGCGAGAAAGATCACGACGCGAGATCATATCAGACATAACGCATCTAGCACATTTCAATTTCGGTCTTAATCAGCATGCAAGCCAAGATAATCGCAAATACAACATTTATGTTTATTTCAGCATGCACCAATCATTTTTTATCGTTTTCAGATATGTTTAAGGTAATTTTATCATGCACTGATAACTCGGCCTCCACTCTATCAGAAATACTGGCAAATCATCATATTTATCATATAAAACCAACTTTCTTAGAGATTTAGTCATCCTTGATGAGTCATGAAAAAATAAAGCAGAACCCTAAACAAACAACAATCAGGTCGGCCTTGTGAGCACGCAGAGAAAGTCCGATTGTTTAGGAAAATAAGAAATATACAAATAAAGCAGAAATTGTATAATCCAACAACAATCAGGTCGGTACTCCCGTACACGCAGAGAAAGTCCGATGGATTATACGAAACACCAAAGAAAATAAAGCAGAACGTCAAACGAACACCAATCACGTCGATCTTTCGATACACAAAGAAAGTCCGATTGTTTGACAAAATAAAGAAAATCAAACAAGTTGAAATTTTTGCAAAATGAAAACATGCATTCATCAAGATATCTCTTTATTCTATTTTTGGAATCATCACACAGCATTCATCAAGAAGCAAATAACCAAAGATCATCAGGCAACCTTTATGTTTATATCTTACTTGCAGATATCAGATTAGTCATGCACATTCACAGATTATGCAAGTACCTACAACCTTTAGACTTATTCTATCCATGGCAGATAACATATATGCTGATGTACCATCATTTCTCGATTTTGTCGGATCAATTTCTCAATATTCCATTTTTTTTTACATTTTTCCAATTTTTTATATTTTTCCAATTTCTCCCCCTAAAGTTCAAACAAACACTCTTTTTTTAATTTTCAATTTTCTCCCCCAAAAAATATGGACAACTACAAAATGTAAACATATGAACAAGAAAGAAAATTGATCGACCAACACTGACACTTTGCAGTTTTAGTTTTAAAAAAAAAGTTGAAAAACATTTGAAAATGATATGTCGTTGAAACACTAAATTAAGCAAGTTCTTCACTACTAGCAACACACGCATAATAGGTCTTCTTGAAGAAACCTGCAGACACCAGATAAAACATTAGTGGTTTTGGGATCGGCCCGAGTCAACAGCCTCGGGTCGCCCGGTGTCTTCAACTTGGTCTTTGTTTGCCAAGGAAACAGCTCGGGGTTTCCACATCAGTGGCGATTGAAAACTATTCAATGAACCCACAAAATGATCAACTTGCGTCTTTGCCCAAGACGGCTTAGTAGTTGATTTATACATCGATGGTCGTGGTTCATCAAAAATATGACCCTTTAAATCCACATATTTAGCAGTTTTGTGCACATAGGAGTGAATGCTCGCATTCGTAGGACATTGTGCAGCAAGATGCCCTGGTTTACGACATGCATAACACTTCCTTTGAAAAACATTAAGGGAACTGCTACCCAGATTTGATTCAAAAATATTTTCTGAACTGAATGAATCAAAGAAATCATCAGAAGTATCATACCTTGGAGATGGACTTCGTTGAGAAGAACCAGAACTATAAGAAGACCCTCCAGAATAATAATGATCATTCTTTGATTTGACAACATGTCGTTTCTGCTGTTGTGATTTGTTCTTTTGAGTTAAACCAGCAACTTTCTTTGGTCGTTGTGTTTGAGAAACTACTTCTTCCTTAGAATCATAACCAAGACCTTTATGCTTGTATCCCTGGACTTTTGAAGAATTTGAAAAAGCCGTTGGAACTGCTCTGCCTTTAGCTGCACTGGTAAATTTAGCTTTAATAGCTTTCAATTTGTTATTTTGAATCAAAGCTTTTTTTTCTTCATGGACAGATGAAGAACCAGACGCAATTTTCTCACAAAGCTTTTCATCTTCCAAAGCCTTTGAAATTGACACAAACTTTGGAGCTTCACCTAATTTCTCCTCCCTTTTCTCAGATTTGTTTTTCTTCTTCTTTGCTGGAGTTGCACATTTAGAATAATCTTGCAATTCAGCTCTTGGATCAAGTGACACAGATGGAGGATTTAATATAACCACTGGAGCTGGAACAGAATGTAATTCCTCTTCTTTCACACTTTCGTCACTCTTTTCCTGATTGTAAATGTAATTCAGTAATGTATGAGACATAGCTGAATTCTTTACTTGCTTTTGAAGAGCGAGAATCTCAACTTTTAACTCAGATATTTTGACTTGAGCAGCCAACAAATCTTTCTGAGTACCAATAAAGTCATCTGATAATTCATTGTATTCAGCCTTCAGTTGCCTTTTGGTATCACATAACTCCATTAGCTCAGCATGAACCTTCTCCCACTTCTTAGTAAAATAAGCAACATCTTTTGTTAAAATGTCATTCTTTTCACGCATCTGAACATTTTCATCTCGAAGCTTTGAAAGTTCTTCTTGAAGTTCTAAAACTTTATCTGCAGCTTCAACAGCAATCGCATTTGCTTTTTCATACCTTTGTTGAACAGGATAACTCTTTTCAAATAGATTCTCAAAATCTTGAACTGCATCAAGATGAGCAGCCTTTTCTTTCTCAAAGTCAGCAATCCATTTATCCTTTTCTGTTACCAACTCTGAATTAACTTTTTCTAAATCAGCACATCTTTGTTTTGAACATTCCAAAGCAGCTATCACAACTTTGAGTTCTTCAGTTATCAAACCATAATCTTTCAACAAAATTTCAAATTTATCATTTGTAGCAACAAATGCTTCACAGTTCTTTTGTACCCCCTTAGTAACTCCTACAGTATCAGTTTCCACTGTTGTTTCACATGAACTAGTATCTGAATCAGAATCCATTTCAGCAATAAGTGCAGATTCATCAGGATACAACTTAACATATTTCTTTAGATACGAATTATACACCATAGCAGGTGACGTTTTGTAAATAGACTCTGTAGTAGCATCAAAACTAGAAGTAGAACTCTCTGGATTTTGACTTGCCTTTAATGCTAGCTGATTTTGTCTCTCTTCAATAATTGCCATATCCTTTTCCCAATCATATCCTTCAACATTTTGTGAAATCAATGCTTGTGAATTTGAATTGTTTGTTGAGGACGAAGATACGGATGTTTTTGGATTGTTACATTCACGAGCAAAATGTCCAATTTGTGAACATTTGAAACACCTGACTTTGGATTTATCCAATCCAAGTTTTCCTCCTGGAAGAAAATATTTTTTACCATGCTTCTTCATGTATCTCTTACCTCTTTCAACAGTCATAGCAAATTGCCAATGTAAATCTAACTCATTCAAATGATCATCATCCAACTCACTTAAATCATTTGCAACCAAATCAACTTCTCCCAGTTTCCCAAAAATTGAACCATTTGATGATGATATAAAGGCAGACAACAATGAAGCTAAATCTTCAGATGCCTTGTCAGGAATTGTAGGATTTGATGATTGATTTGGACATGCAGGAGTACAACCTGGAGAATAACTATAAGTCTCAGATCTTCCAGCAAGAAATGCAGTAGGAGGATCTTCACTGAAAATGTTTGAATTTTTAGCATTTATTGTAGAATCATTTTCACCACGATATGCAGCTGGATTCTGTACTTGTGCAGGCATGGATTTTTTGACACTCAACTCCATATCTCTTGCTTGTATCTGCTCAATCAAATTGATGAATGACAACCCTGAAAATTCTTTATCATGAGTAATCATCATTACATAGTTTTCCCATTTTTCAGGTAATGCCTCTAGTATTTTCTCTTTCAGATCAGCTTCTTCCTTTTTGATGCCAACTAAAGCCATTTCACTTAATAAATGTGAAAAATCTAGTGATAAGCTTTGAAATATTTTCATTTGGATAATGCTTAAAATTGTCGAACTCTTTCTTTAGAACCTTCTGTTTGCTTTTCTTGAATTGATCATTTCCTTCACAACGTTTCTGAATTGCATCCCACAATTCTTTTGCTGAAGTGTAAGCAGAAAACTCATGTAATAAGTCTGAAGGTAATGTCATCGTTAAAGCACCATAAGCTTTTTGTTCTTCTTGATATGCCTTCTTTTGCTCACCAGTAAGACTTTGTTGCAAAACTGGCCTTCCATTTGTTCCTGTTGGATACTCGTATAGATTATTGTAAGATATCCAAAAATCAACATCATTAGCACCAACATATGCATTGAATCGCTTCACCCAACTATGATAATCTTCCAATCTGAGCAATTTCGGAAATTTCTGACTTGTTCCTATTTCATTATCATAATTAATGATAGCTTGCATCGTGTTTTGAATCGCGGAAAACGCTTGAAAATCCGACATATTTTCCAAAATATGACACCTCAAAAACTTCAAACTCAAAAAAGGAGGTCTTCCAAGCGGATTTAGGAGGTCAAAACTAGACTGTACTGGCCATAGGCCAATACAAGTCCTAGATCTCGTCGAGACGAAAGTTTTGACTGGTATTGGGTTCCGTAACTCTTTACGGTTTTCAGGTTACGTCAGTTTTAGTGATGAACACTTTTCTGTCAGCGGACCAAAACACTTTCAGCAGACCAAAATACTACCAGCGGATCAGATTTGTACCTGCGGACCAAATCCGGATCAGATTTCGTACGGCAGACCAGATGATACGCTGAAATAACTGCCGCAGATCAGATGGTACGCTGAAACTGCCACAGATCAAAAATATGAAGATTACCTACGCGGACCAGATTAGCGGACCAGAATGCTGATGAAGATACACGGGCGGACCAACCAGCGGACCAGAAAATTCATCCGGCGGACCAGAAATTCATCCGGCGGACCAACTGATTTCGAGGCTCATTTCACTGATTTTCGTGAAATTTGACGTTTTGAGCTGGAAATTGCTTTAGTATGATGCGAAAACACTCCAGCAACACTCAGAAATCATTTTCCATCGTTGAAACACTCGGAATTGCGGAAATTTGATGAAAAATGAAGAAAACCCAAACTTTCTCTCTCTAAAAATCTCCAAAATCACAGAATATGATCAGCAAATGGAACCAGATAGCTCTGATACCACTTGTAGACGCAAGGAGCGATGGAATCGTTTGCTAATCACGTGATAACGAGGTGAAGACGAGATCAAACAAGTAAATACAAATAGAATTTATATTAATAAGCCTTGAGAGCACACACACAGAAACACACACAGAAGTGTAGAATATGGCAAGAAGTTCTAGACTCTCTACACATGATACCTATATATAGGTACGACTAAATGAGCTGCGGACCATGTCCGGACCATCTGGTCTGGGCGGACCATTTGATACGCAGGACCAACTGGTCCGCTGCCCTCATAGTCACACACATATATGCTCTAATATAGATACAATACACGAGACACAACGTAGCATAAGAATATGCTTCTACATGAACACTCTATGGTTGTTGTACTTTATCTGAATTGCTTATAACTGGATCACTAGACGGGATACATGTTTGTTTTATATAAAAATTAGAACTTAACGATTTCGCCTTTGATTAACGTGTTTTAATCAATTCTCTGATATATATACATACACATATATATATACATGAAATATGATTTTATATTTTAGTAAATTTTAAATATATTAGAACGAGCGCATAATTCCCAATAGATAATACTTTTGCCATCCATATGGAATTCAAATTCCATAGAAAAGGAAGGAAAGGGTTCCTTAGGTTCTGAAAAGGGAATGTGAAGTTCGTTAGTTACTGAACTGGAACTTAAATTAAAGGACATTGATCTTGAAACAGTTCAAGAACTACAAATCCTCTGTTCATATTATGCTTGAAAAACAAAAGGTTGTTGCATTTATCAAGATATAAAACACAAGCATTTACAGATTTGAAATATTTATATGGAACTTGATAAACATCTTGACTGTCTTGAAGCTTCTAAATCAATCTGATAAATCACCCGATGATTGTTCTATCAATCTACGACATCAGATCGAGAATTTGATATTGGCTGAAATCCATGAGCGTTGAGATATCACTTATGCATGGTATATTCATATGACATTAAAACTAATGAAGGCACATCTAGTTGCGAAAGATACAATCAAACTCAAAGGGTTGACTCCGATAGTATCTTCTCGCTCGTTGCTGAAGATTAGATTGATCTGGATATTAACTGCCATTAACTCATACTTGGATTACGAGATATGACAAATAAACATCTCTTGAAGATGACTAATGTAGTTCAACGATATTAGTCCTGCAGAACCATAATTTCCAACTATGTTTGAATGGATCATCTCAGGATTACTGTGTTTACAAAAAGGCTAGTGGGAGAACTAGATCAGTTCTTGTCTGACAAGACGATGGTATACTAAATTACAAAAACCAAATTGTTATGATTAAATGGGTTTAAACATAAAAAATTTGTGGTACAATGTATTTAAGGAAGTATCTTATATAGATATTGGATATAGATCCACATATATAAGCAACTTCTAAGGGGAACGTAAAGAACACCTAGATATGTAGTTAAATGAAGATGTCATTGTACAAAATTACACCATTGACATCAAAAAGGAAAAAAATCATTATACAGAGTTACACTAATAGAGTCATTGTACCGAGATACACTAATGACATTAAAGGAGAACATCACAGTATAGGGTTACATTGATACCACGATGACAAAACGCACTGTACTGGGTTACACTGAGTGCCAGCACACTGTATAAAACTTGTTGATTGGAGAAAGTGGTAGAAATGATATTCTAACCACTAGATGGTTGCATGAAGTGTCAGATTGAGGCTATTGGAACATCAGAAGTTAATAGTAAGCTTAGGAGATAGGAAGGGAAGCCTCAATTTAGGTAATCTTTACATATTGTGTAAAATACCTAAAATAGGTGCATGCATACTAAAATGGTCATAAAACGGAATTATGAGTGTTAGTAATATGTATTGGGTACCTATATACTAAACATAAGTTTTGGTAACAAAAAGAATGGATTAAAATGACTTAGAATGGACAAAATGACCAAAAATGCATTTTGACCAAATATGAATACGACAGTATATGTATTGGGGGTAATACGACTATATCAAGGGTCGATAGAACTAAGGAACCTGATTTTCAGCACGGTACGGCCGTATCAGATTTATGACAATACGACCGTATCGAGGCATGATGCCATATTAATTTATATTAAATACGACCGTATTGTAGGGTTTCATAAAACTCATATATCATTTAATACGGCCGTATTAGGGAAATGTAATACGCCCGTATTCATCCTCAGAATAGAAATATAAGCAATTTGTTAAGTTATATTTTGAGGAAATTGGATCCAGACTTCTAGAACAAAATTATGGTTATGATATGGGGGACTGATTAGGACAAGGAAATTGTTCTAATATGATATCTAACTCGATACATGGTCCTATAGTCTCGGTTAGTAATTCAGGTGATCGTATGGATACCAATTGTGAAAATGGAACTGTTGTTGTTATGATTGACATACTAATCAGTAGCATAGGTACTGATATATGACTATGATATCATAACATAATAGGTTAGCTTGGTGACTTTGATTGTGGTGAAATACTTGGTGGATCGTCTTTAATTCCTACCAAGTAATTCCTACCAAGTTTTTAAATGTCCTAAATGTTATAGGGTGCACATAAACTAATTTGAAATTGATTATTCCATATTACTATGCTTGTTTTTGAAATTTTGTTGGTCAACTATTGCTGGGTAGTAACTTTAAGGAAACTGCTCGGGTCATTAGGGTCTATAGTGGTGACTCCAAGGTATATAGTTAGGACCTTATTACTGTAGATGTAGGCAATACCACCTAACACCCTTGTGTTACTTTAATATCAAGTTATTAGGGCAAGGTGTGTTATTTTGTGTCGTATACATGAAGGTAATATAGGGGCACACACTTGTGTTTGCTGGATTAAGCTTTGACCTTAGGCAACGACCCACGATTCGCAATAGAGTATATGTAATGAAAATAATAAACTGATTTTTGTATTGAGTTAATTGCGGACTCACCAACAACATTATTGTTGGTGACATGTTTTAGTTCATGTTTGTGACACCCGAGAATTTCAAGGTTAACTTCCGTTAGACAAACCCGTTAGTTACGTTATAAGTGTTAACTTAGTAACTAATGCATAACTAGGCCGAATACGTCCACGACCTTTGGTTGATCACCGAACCGTCCATATGTGTTATGTGTTCATCATTGATTGTCCTTATGTGCAATGTGATTTAAATACATGACTTATTATTGTGAATAGCATGATTAATTGTAAATACTTGATTATGTGAAAATTGCCTAAATTTGGTAGTCAGCGAAACTACCGAGCGAAATTACAGATTCGCCCGGTAGCAGGCTAGACTGATCAATGTGTCCGAGATCAGAGCCAGTTTCGCCAGCCAGCGAAACTGCCAGCGAAACTAGCCCCTGATATAAATAAACTTAATAAACCCTAGTAGCCTCATTTGCCTCATATCACAACAAACACACACACACTCTTTTCTCCTGGAGATTCTGGTCAGTCGAGGTTCACACCAAGTTGTCGAGATCTCAGCCTCAAACCATCATCTACGAAGCTAGGAGATCGAACCGTGAGTCCCAAAAACCTCCATTATGTGTTTTATATGTGTTTTTCTTAAAAAGCATGACCAAACCTTCATGATATTGCTTGATCTTCTGTATATATGCTTTAGGATGCTAGATCTGTAATAAAGTTGATAACTTTACGTGTGAAATCCATCCATATTAGAGATTTGTGCAAATTAGTTCATTTTAGGGTTTTGAACCTATTTTAGAGATTTGTTGATCAAAATGCATGTTAAACTTGTTAAAGCTGCTTGATTTATGTTGGTAAATGCCTAGGGATGCTAGATAATGAATTGCATGTATGATCAGAAGCTGTTAGGTTGATTTTTAGGCAAATCCGTATGTTTTTCGCGACCAGCGAAACTGTCTGTTCTCTGGGCGAAACTAAGTAGCGAAATTATACCTCCTTCCAGCGACACTGACCAGCGAAACTATAGTGTCGCCGGGTAACCCGACCAGACCAGCTCGGGCGAAACAACCGAGCGAAATACCTGAACGAAAGTTCAAACCAGTTTCGCTGCGAAACTAGGGTAGCGAAACTGCGTCAGCAGTTTCGGGCGAAACTAGCCTAGCGAAACTGTGTCACCGGGCATTGCCTAGCGAAAGTGCTGCCCGTGCACCCAGCGAAACTGCCTAGCGAAACTGAGCTAGCGAAACTAAGACCTGACCTAAAAACCAAACTTGTGAAATTTGCTTAAGTGTTATGCCATGACTTACATGATTATGCCATGATGATACATGTCTGATTTCTGTACTATGTGAACCTTTGTTTATGATCAACCATCGGTGTCGTGTGTCGATATGTCGTGTCTTAGCTTAACATGCTATGTTATGGGCCATAGTGAACGTTGTTTGAAATAAATTAGACACAAGACTAATATATAAGACCTAAATGAATTATAGGTCTTCATTAAGAAACCAATTCAAGGATAATTAAACAAGTCTAGCCGAGCAACCAAAGGTGAGTGTCACTAACCCGCAAGATACGATCCCGATAGGGACGGAAAGAACAACTTAGAAACAATGCTGACAAAACTTACGAGTGCCGAGCACCGGACGAATACACATTGACTGATTTTCACCAAGTGTTTATGGGAACACTTGGGGAAGGAATCAAGTCGTCGTTACGAAAGATAAAACTGATAAATGATTTTCGGTTTCGGAAGAAACCCTAAGTAAAATGTTTTAATATGGCTAGCATAGGTTAAAGGCTTTAAACCAAATGATATCACATGATTTCTAAGGAATGTTTTGATTTAATAAAAAGTCCTCATAATTAATTGTGCCATTAATTCGTGGAAGCGAGGGGATGTTGGGTAGATCTACTGGAGTTTGACAAACTCCGCTCCGGGGCACTGGAGGTGCACGGGGAACAATATCAGCCTATTTGACACCGTGATCCCAAGAGGAGGACACGGGGGAGGCAAAAAGAGCAGTGACGAAAGTCCGCAAATAAAAATTAATGACGGTGGAACACCGCAGAATAATTAGTCAGCTTGGTACAATCTTCCTTAGTGCATGAAACGACGGATTAGCTACCCGCGATATCGGTTGAGTTCTTTAATTCTTACAAGACTAAGCGCATATTAAATAGTTGGTAATTGACATTTAAAAGTATCGTCTTTCATAAAACAAATATTACGTATGTATATGTTGACAAAGAAAATGATTATGAGACCGGGCCAATGCATGACAAGCCCACCGTGAACTCACCAGCCTTTTGGTTGACACTTGCGTGGTTTTCACTTTTGCAGATCGCTGAGGAGTATCCGGAGCAGGTTGACATGGCTCAAGAAAATGTTTACTTTTATTTGAACTAACTTGGGAATTTATATAACAATTTATGTTTTGTAATTAAAGCACGCGGCTAGTGCTAAGATACTTATGTTTACATTCCGCTGCGTAACTTTTGGAACTGTTTTATTTATGAACATTGGACTTTACTCTGATTCGTTTAGTATTTGTAACTAATGGTTGTGGATCCTGGTCTAGTCGCGCCCCTTAACGGTATAAACTCCGTTAGTGGTATTTTGGGGGTGCGACAATGTTACAGGCAAATAGTGGTATACAGGTAATAGGTAAGGAGGAAGGTTTATGTATGGGATTATGGAGTCAGGTTGTTCAGCCTTTGTTTATTTTGTCATGACTTATGTTTTTCTTTTTTTTGAAATTATGAAACTGTTAAACATGAATTGTGCCTTAGAGCTACCTGGGACCTAGTATCGGTTGTTTAGTCACCATGATTGTATTTTAATCTTAGTGCTTAAAATTATCGATAAGTTTGGACTGTTGTCTGTGTGTGCTTGATTTATGTGTACTCTGACTTAATTTGATGCTTCCGCTGATGAGAGGTCAAAATGTACACTTTATTTTACATTAATCACTTCCTCTACACACCAAATTGTATCTAAAATATATCATTTTAACTGGGTTTTAGATATTCATGTGTTATGAAGAGAATGAACTAAAAATGTATGATTAATAACTTAAGATTCACCACTTAATCAAAATGTCATCGTTGTTATTAGTTATTATCAATTTATCTTATGTTCTAATGATAATTAATTAATAACAACTGTTTTAATAGTGTTGATTATGAATAAATTTATGACTGAAAAATAAATGCAGATGGTGTTCGTTGACTAAAAAGAAAAGAAATCAAAATGCATATGGGCTTGGTCAACAAAATGGTGGACTACATTATACATTATGGGATACTATGTGGACATTAAGACTTGGGCAAAAAAGAATTAAAAACAAATGGGTCCACGTGAATCGGAAGTAAGGAGTATTAGGTCAGCAAGATTCTTTGGGGGGGGGGGGGGGGCTTAATATTTATTCTATGAATTTGATACAAAAAGGAAGGAGAGTTGGCGAGAGAGGCTTACGGACGGAAGAAGCCTGGTGGCTGTGAGGTGACGCATGGAAGGAAAAAGAGGGCAGCCCCTTGGCTTCTAATTAGGATGCGCGTACAAGGCTAAAATCTCTCGTAGCTTCCTCCAGATGAATGGTTCATTTAGGTTTTACACTTAATTCAGTTTGGTTTATGTATTGGATCTTATTTTATCTGTGATGACAAGCATTTAAATTTGATTGATGCATTAGTTGATTTAAATAATATGTATGTGTTTGAGTCCTCTCTTTACAATTACGTTCGGTTGATGACAAAACCTAGAGCGGGTTGGGTGACTAAAGGGGGTTGAATTGACACTTACAAATTAGGTGATTGACATGGTTTGATGACAAAAATCTGTTTTGATCACTACTTTAACTAATTTCCAGAATTATGTCTATGTGGTTCCCAATAAATTAACTAAATTTTGTGTTAACCTAGAACGTGAAACCTGGAGGGGCTGCCTTGTTTTTTTTTTTTTAATCAAATCAAGTTGAATTTAAATTTTAAATTAAGTTTAGTATTAATAATCAAACAAACCTGCAAATCTAACCACATGCTCCTCGTGGATTCAACACCCGACTTACCCTATCTATAGGTAAAGTTAGGTTAATTTTTGCATGACCCTAACGACAGGTCATCAAATGGCGTCGTTGCCGGGGAGCTAGTGTGCTTAGTATTGCATTGCTAGTTTGATTTTACTTTCTTGTTTTTTTAAACCTTAAAAAAAATCTAAAAATATTTTTCTTTTTGTTTCTTTTTGTTTAAGTTTGATATTACGCGTGGTATCGGTTGTCTTTGCTTGTGCAGGAACTTACTTTAAGGTTGGCAGCATACGCATAGTCGGTTATGAGTTATTACGGTCGTCAAGGCCCATCGGGTGGCTCATCAAACTCATCATTCACACAACAATTTTCACACTTTGACCTACCACATCTGCAACCCCAAAACCAATCCGAATATGATGAAGCTGATTTTGATTTTTCACAACACAACCAACCAGTACGAAAGCCAATGATCCCTCAAAACAGACACTCGCCACTTCTAAACCGATATGTCAGATATAGTGTAGATGAAGAGGATGGGTCGATGGGTTACGTTCAAGGGAGAGCTAGAACAGTAAATGAGAGAGTTGGAAACTGGGATGGAGATTTCAATGAAAATGGGTATGATAACCAGTTTAGGTATGAAGAGTTTAATGACTATGGAAGACAACTAGGTCAGTGTGGGTTGGATGATAACTCCATCAATGCAAAATTTGATATAATCATGGAGTTAATGAAGGATATTCAGAAAGGAAACGAGATCAGAGATAAAGAGATCAAAGCGTTGTCACAACAGGTTGGACAATTAGCTGAAGAAATGGCAATCATCAGAAGAGATCAGGTTAAGCTTCTTAGTGATGCTTAGAGAATTCCAAGTCACATATCTTCTAACATAATGAGAGTCAACAAAGATGAGGTAAGTACTCGTCCTTTTTCTGAAATTTTTGTTGTTGATACTCGTTCACCACAATTTGTGAAGGGTGAGAGTGAACATGATCAAGAAGTTAAAAGTTTTAAAAGTCTGAAAATGGTTCTAATGACATGTTTTCTAGAATAAGTAATTTAAATGTGAAGGTTCCATTTCCCATGGCTTTACTTGCACCTGAAAATTTAAGTAAAAACAAACCACAGAGGAATGAAAAGTGGGAGATTTTTGAAAAAGTAAAAATTAATAAACTATTTATTGATGAAATTAAAGAATTCCCTGATCATGTTCAATGTTTGAAAGAGTTAAGCACCACCAAATGTCGTTATAAATTTCCAGAACAACTTGATTTCAGTGCGAGTGTGAATTCCGTTTTGTTGGGTACCCTCCCCCCAAAACTCCAAGATCCAGGAGCGCCTATTATTTCTATAAAAATAGGTGATTTTGAAGTGGACATGGCACTTCTTGATCTTGGAGCATCCGTGAGCATTTTACCAGGAAGTCTATATGATCGATATGATATTGGTCCTTAAAAGAAAACCAACACTAATGTGGTGTTGGCCGATCAGACTTCTTTGTGTCCTAGGGGGATCGTTAAGGATGTGATTGTTAAAGTATATGAGTTTTATTACCCAGTGGACTTTTTAGTGCTTGATTGTGTTAAGAATACGCATCCGTCTGTCATATTGGGTAGACCGTTCTTTGCTACAACAAAGGCTATTATTAATTGTGTTGAAGGAACGGTCAGAATGAGGTTTGGGAAAAAGAAAATGAGTTTGAAGGTATTTTCTAACAAATCTAAGCATAAAACTGATAAAATTGGGTCTCCTGAGAAGGAGAATCCGAAAGAAGAAAAAAATGTTTTATGATTGACAGGTTGAATGAGAAGAAGGAAAGTAGATCTCCAGATAAAGAGAAGACGTCGAGGAAAAGAAGAAGGAAAAAAGCCAATAAATTGCTGGAATTTGATCTTGAAAAAGCAACTGCCGCTTAGTATGATCAAGTATGGGAGGAGGTGTAGGATAGAAGAACAAGTCTAGGAGCAGAAGGATACTACCACCCTACACGTCCACCATGAGCGTCATATGCGGTAACGGGTCTGGCTGAAGACCTTAAAACTTAGCGCTTCCGGGAGGCAACCCGAGAACTTTGTGGGTGTGTTCACTAGAAACCCTCACGAGACTTCATTCGTCCACTCGGGCTACCGAGGGGTTTAAAAGGCTTGTTGCATACGCTAAATGCAACCGTGATTCCTACGAAAGTGAGTTTTAGGATTTGTATTATTTGCATTTAATTTGTTTTTTTAGTGTGTTTGTAGTTTTGCAGTTTGCTTGGCAGAGTTCAAGTGTGGGGAGGAGTTACAGGAGCTTCTGCTATTCAAAGAAGTTTCCACAACAATCAGGTTGATGTACTCTTTCCATACTCTTGTAGCTTTATTTTTGCAAATTGTTTATTTTTAGTCTTCTTTATTTTGGTTGTTTTCTTTGTTCACATTGAGGGCAATGTGTATCTCAAGTGTGGGGAGGGGGATAACACTTTAGTTTGTTATTTTTTGTGTGTGTTTAAGAAAAGAAAAAAAACAAAAAAAAAATATTGAAAAATTAAAAAAAAAAGTCTTTGGATTAACTTGCAAAAACATGGAAAATGATAGAAAAATTGGGAGTCGGTTTTCGAAAATAAAAATAAAGAAAGAAAAGGGAAAATGGTAGAAAAGGAGAGAATGGAAAACATGTCTAATCTGTGATGTGTCAGTAGGCCCAACTGACTTAGGAATAGCTTAATAATCCCTTTGTGTTTATTGTTGTATGAATATGTAATTAAATCGGTCTGCTAATGGGTTCCCATTTTAGGGGTGATAGGGAAACTGAAAGTGATGATTAGGAGGAAAAATACCACTTTAGGTTAGAGACTTATATGTCCTTAGAATAATTTGGCACATTATGATCTTTTTGCGAAAGCAAATCCGAGAAATAATGGCGCCCCATCTTTCCATCTTTGAGCATATTAGGTAATAAATTAATTAATAACTATAGCAGTGAAGGGACAAAATACTCATGTACAAACTAAGGATAGTATCCCGTGGTAGCGTGCCTCTGATGATGTCCTGGAATTCCAGGGCAAAATACTCACGTACGATTTGAGGGATAGCATCTCGCAAAGAGTACCTCTGATGATGCTTGTTGGTAAGTAATTAAAATTAACCAATTATTAATAAAAAAAAGAGGAAAAAAATGAGAACAATGAGAAAAAAAAATAGAAAACAATGGTAGAAGAATAAATGCTCAAAAACTTCATTCATCCATCAAATCCACTATTCTTGAGACATATGAGTGTTTGATTTAAAGGTGGTTGGGAAAAAACTATAAATATAATCTTAAATACCCTTTATTTTGACTGAATTTGATTCGGGAGTAAGTTGAACTTGAATTTCCTAAATGTGGGACACATAGGCAGCCTGGTAATATTCGGTAAATTATAAACACTTTGGGGGCGAAACAGAAGGTCAGTGGTTGGGTTTAGTCGGACCGAAATATCGGCAATTACAGTTAGTAAATGTGATTGCATTTTGGAAAAGTGGAATTAACATGGTTGCTGATTTGAATAGTTAAAATATTTTAAGATTGATTCCTGGTTATGATTTCATGGCAGTTTTTCCGAGACGGAAAAAGATAAGTGTGGGGATGTGATGAGAGGTCAAAATATACACTTTATTTTACATTAATCACTTCCTCTACACACCAAATTGTATCTAAAATATATCATTTTAACTGGGTTTTAGATATTCATGTGTTATGAAGAGAATGAACTAAAAATGTATAAGATTCACCACTTAATCAAAATGTCATCGTTGTTATTAGTTATTATCAATTTCTCTTATGTTCTAATGATAATTAATTAATAACAACTGTTTTAAAAGTGTTGATTATGAATAAATTTATGACTGAAAAATAAATGCAGATGGTGTTCGTTGACTAAAGAGAAAAGAAATTAAAATGCATATGGGCTTGGTCAACAAAATGGTGGACTACATTATACATTATGGGATACTACGTGGACATTAAGACTTGGGCCAAAAAGAATTTAAAACAAATGGGTCCACGTGAATCGGAAGTAAGGAGTATTAGGTCAGCAAGATTCTTTGAGGGGATTGATATTTATTCTATGAATTTGATACAAAAAGGAAGGAGAGTTGGCGAGAGAGGCTTACGGACGGAAGAAGCCTGGTGGCTGTGAGGTGACGCACGGAAGGAAAAAGAGGGCAGCCCCTTGGCTTCTAATTAGGATGCGCGTACAAGGCTAAAAATTTTTGTAGCTTCCTCCAGATGAATGGTTCATTTAGGTTTTACACTTAATTCAGTTTGGTTTATGTATTGGATCTTATTTTATCTGTGATGACAAGCATTTAAATTTGATTGACGCATTAGTTAATTTAAATAATATGTATGTGTTTGAGTTCTCTCTTTACAATTACGTTCGGTTGATGACAAAACCTAGAGCGGGTTGGGTGACTAAAGGGGGTTGAATTGACACTTACAAATTAGGTGATTGACATGGTTTGATGACAAAAATCTGTTTTGATCACTACTTTAACTAATTTCCAGAACTATGTCTATGTGGTTCCCAATAAATTAACTGAATTTTGTGTTAACCTAGAACGTGAAACCTGGAGGGGCTGCCTTGTTTTTTTTTTTCTCAAATCAAGTTGAATTTAAATTTTAAATTAAGTTTAGTATTAATAATCAAACAAACCTGCAAATCTAACCACATGCTCCTCGTGGATTCGACACCCGACTTACCCTATCTATAGGTAAAGTTAGGTTAATTTTTGCATGACCCCAACGACAGGTCATCATCCGCGAGAATTGATACAGACAGCCGTCCCACACCCACTCTTCTCGTTCCTGGCAGGGGCGGAGATGGCGGGTGTGACAGAGCCCCAGCCGACGTGGTCACAGATGAATCGTATGACTCATTAAGATAATATAGATGATGTCTAACCAAAACGAGCTAGCCATATATTTCGATTTAGTATTTTGATGAACGAACTTAACGATTGTACATTTGCATTCAGATCTGATTTAAAGGGTTATATGAAAACTTTGAATTTAATAATTGTGTTTGATATTAATACGTTTAAATCCATAAATATTGTATTCAAAATTATCTGTAGTACATTGGAATCTTGGGAACGAATATTAACTAAGTCTATTCTAACTTTGGATTTAAAGAGTTGACAATCCAAACTCACAGACCTCATTAGAGAATGAAGCTGGACGTAATTCATATAAAATCATCTTCATGGATTCTGATCATAAGACGGATTTAAGTAAATGGAATACTCATTTAGTATCCTTAGACCTGATATGCATATTCTATCTCTCGTTTACCAGGGTCTATTCCTTGATCATAGTTAACCGATTCTGCTTAGCTGCTAGTTATAAAGACTATGTTGTAAATGGACTAGAAGTTTAGTGGGAGCTATATGTAGTCGATATGGATTTCCGTACTCTTACCTTTTGTGAAATAGCTAGACATCATGGGTCTCTCGCTGATTCCAAGTGTTAAGTGTAAGGCCTTACCCAAAACTTAATGTATGTTTTCTTGGACCACTTCGAATCTAGATCGAGAAACATAATGATTGAACATCAGATGAGAATGATTTAAATCCATGTATCATAGTTCAATGATTGTCTTATACGGAAATGATGAATGACTATGACTTTCCATATGTCTTAATATCGTATTGCATGTCAACAGATATAGCTTGGTTGTTTGACTTGAAGTGTCATAACTGGTTGGGACAGTCATGTGTAGCTAGAGCACATCTGCCTGTATCGTTGATCTTATCACACTCTTTAGAAGTGGGAGTCTGTTGGATATTGTGTGTCCAGACCAAAAAAATCATGAATGCGGCCTGGTTACGACCCGTAAGAGTTACACTAGGTGCAACGAGCATCAAATTCGCTTAAATGTTAACCGGTAAATAAATGGAAACGAACAATTAGTTATTCAGTTATTTATAATTGTTATAAATAATTAATAATGAAAAGCTATTACTATTACGTGTTTAATAATAATTGGTAAATTAACTAATATTATTATTACATGGTTAATAATAATCGGTAAACGACGTTTAGATAAAATCACTTTTATCTAAAGTTGAGATTGGGCTAAATGTTAATGGACTTGTTCCATTAATGTTTTGTAACGGACACACATATGTGGATTCGGCTAGAAGTTTTAAAGGGACCCGATAAGGTTATGGTGAAGATTAATATCATCAAATTTAAGGGATTATGTTTCAACCTAATCCCATAATATACACCTTAAGGCTAGAATGAACCAGCCTCCTAAGTCCCTCTTGATGGCCTCCCTTGCGACACAATGTAAGGAACTATTTCTTCAAGTTATGATGTTATCTCGGCTAGATAAAGTTATCACGAAAGGCTTAGAAGACCCGTGGTAATAAGTTATCTCAGAAGAGTAAATTGTCCGAAGTAACTTAAGTTACCTCGGGTGGTAACTTTATCTCGGAAGCTATGTTTTACCCCGGCCAGTGGAAGTGCCCTAGATAACTCGAATTACCTCGGTGAGGAGAGTTATCTCGGACAACTTGACTTCTCCACTTGACCCGGTAAAAATACTCTTTGTCCGAGACGCAAGCTGCTCTTCTCTCAGCCTATCAGAAGCCGTCATTTTATCTTCTAGACTAGTTTATTATATTTCTAGTTCATTTATCTCAGTTTGATGGTCCAGATGGTCGTTAGAGAAATCAAGGGCTCTCCTTGATTTCTTAAGCACTATATATAGTTTACTTGTACTCTGTAATTCACAGTGTTGATGTACGCTTTCTCGAATTATCAAGTAATAACAATGTAGTGCCGTGTATTATTCACCTCTGTGTTCTTACTTGCTTTACATTCGATTTCCATCTTATTAACTAAAACAGAGCACATGGCTTAACTTGTTTCCGCTTGGTTATTCCTTAAGTAAATTCTTGTATTTGGTTTACTATGTAACCAGTTTTGATCCTACAAGTGGTATCAGAGCTTTGGCTCTTGTTTTTAAAGAACTTATTTTAAAACATCTGATTTACTTACATACTCTGTTTTTTCTGCTAAAAATCATTTTTCCTTCAATTCGTACATCCTTAACCATGGGTGATTCACGAAATGGTAGTTCAAACAAACCACCATCCTTTATGCCCGATGACTTTGATACGTGGAAATTACGTATGATTGGGTATCTTCATCATTTTGATTATTGAATGCGGAAGTTAGTAAATTATGGCCCTACTGTTCTGGTAGTAAAATCGGCCATTGTGCCTAGTGTCGATATAGTAAACGCTTATGTAGACTTCTTCGATGAAGGTGATCATAAGGCACTATGGGCATTACAGGCTGCACTTCCTAATTCGGTTCTCGTAGGTTTTAAAAACTGTAAAACTGCTTTCGATATCTAGAAAACTTTAAATGAAATGTACGAAGGAATTGATGAAGTTAAGGAAAACAACAAAGATGTTTTGAAACAAAGATATGAGAACTTCTCTCATAGAAATGGTGAGAGTATGAATGCTCAGTATCTTCGTTTTGTCCAACTTCTTGATGAACTGCAGGGACATGAGGTTAAGATGGAAAATGGCGACATAATCAGAAAATTCCCGAGGTCACTACCTGATGTTTGGACAGCTTACACTGTAAGCATCAAATACAATAAAGACCTCAAGACTCTGAAACTGAGTGAACTAATGGGATGCTGAGTGCCCATGAGATGGAGATAAAAGAAAAGCCACGTGTTCTAAGCAAACCTGCATATTTAAAACTTCCCACCTCTACAGCACTCATCATTTCTCATGAAGATAGAAGTCAATTCAGTGATCAAGCTCCTGTGATCACCTATCCTACATCACTACAAGGTAATGATGTCATGCCTCATTTTTATAACAACTTTGCTCATGTTGAAGATAGTAGAAATCATGGAGGTTTCACCAGATTTGATCTGGAATGCATAAGTGCTGATGACCTTGAAGAAATGGACATCAACACTCAACTGTCGATAGTCTCTATAAGAGATCAAAGATTCTACAAAAGAACTGGTAGAAAATACAATGGAGATAGGAGTGCCCAAGTTGGTTTGGACAAAAGTAAAGCCAAGTGCTACAATTGTCACCAACTTGTACATTTTGCCAGGGAATGCAAACAACTTAGAAGGGAGAATATGAACCATGAAGGAGGAAGCAAATACACAAGACCTCATAATTCATACACAAAGCCACAAACTACAAATGCATCAACTAAAGGTCCATCTACTCCTACACCTAGTTCAAACACTCAAAACCATGCTACTACTGCTGTTGCCAACCAAACAGGTTGTGTTGATTAGGAAGATATCATGCAAGAGTTTTCTCTCATCAATCATGCTTTGATGGCTAATGAAGTTTCAGCCTTTACTGATAACTCTCAAATTTCATCTACTGATGATACCTCTTCAAACACTGAGGTAAACATTGAAATGACCACTGAAATTCTTTATCCGCTTTGAAAACCTGCTTGTATAGAACAAATTGAAAACTACAGAAAGCATAATGTGGAACTTATTGAGGAAATGGACAGCCTTAGGGAAATAAAAGAATATTCTAGAAAGGTTGCATTGCCTACAATAACAAGATTGAGGAACTAATTAATAGTATTAGTATTCTTAAACATGATAAAACCAATCTTGTTACTCAAATTAAGGACCTGCTTTCGAAGTTAGAAGTTGCAAACAAAGAATGAGAAGATGTTAAATCTGAATTGAGTATCACAAACATCAAACTTTCTGATACTCATGCTGACTGTGAGAAACTTCAAGCTAGAAATGGAAAACATCTTAAGTTATGGCAAAACCAGAATGAAAATGGGAATAAAAATAGTAACGGGATTGGTTGATTCACAAATTCTTCCAAGTCAAAACAAGATCTCAAGAAATTAAAATCTGTTGGAAAGACTGAATTGGTTAATTCACAAATTCTTCCAAGTCAAAACAAGAGAACACCATCAATCACTTTTTCTGAAAAACTTGATGAGATTCCTGAAGCTAAGGTGTTTAAGGAATGCATCATCTATGGAAAAATTGGTCATGTTGCAATCGATTATCACCACAATCCATTTTTTAAAATTAGTCAAACTATCGAAAGTTAAGCAGTAAAAAAATTAGAGAGTTCAATAAAATCATGGGTCGATGGTGATAATCATCTTGTTAACAAGAAAAATAACTTCAAAGAGTCAATTCATCCGCATCAATCTTACTCCAAAAGATATTTTGAGCACCCAGGAAACCATTACTACGGGAGCTCAAACAGTCATTCATGATATAGACAATCTAGATCTATCGGCACACAGATACCAGTTCATTTCAAAATTGATGATTATGAGGACTTGGGATACAAGGTTTCCACAAGACTTCATAAAAATCATAATTCTAGGAGTATGTCGGCTCTAGAGGAAGAAAACGGGATCCCGAGGTAAATTTTACCTCGGACAGTCAAAATTACTATCTCGAGGTAAATATTACCTCGGAGAGGCAAAATTACTTTGGAAGTCATCTCAGAGAAAGAAAATGAGTTCCTGAGGTAAAATTTACCTCGAAAGGTCAAAATTATTATCCTTAGGTAAATATTACCTCGGATGACAAATTTACTCTAGAAGAAAATTTACACCTAAAAAAATAAGTTTCGTCTTGGTGTACACTATAATCAAGAGGAAATTGTTTTTGATAGTCAAAATAAACCGCTGTTTCAAAGTAATCATTCAAAATTTTATGAACAACCTTCAAATTCTGAAACAACACACTCTGAATCTTCCAGAGCTAGAAAACAACGGGAATATAGGCAAAGAAACGCAGCTGAAAAGCAAAAGATTATTAACTTCAGTCAGATCATAAATCTCTCCTTATTCCGAAAGTGAGTCAAAACTCTTCAAATCATGATCAATCAAAGGCTGAATCATCAAAACCTAAAAAGATGACTCAAACACTTGTACTTAAGGAGTATAAGTACAATGATGCTATGGGCAGACCCAAGACCACACATGCTTGGGTATCCCTCAGACAATAACTCATTTTGTTTTACATGTGCGGGAAACAACCAAGAAATCTCAGAGTAGCATCTAGGTTGTAGATAGCAGATGTTCTTGCCATATGATAGGAAATAAAAACTTACTGAAATATACAAAAGGAGTTAATGGAGGGCCAGTTGCTTTTGGAAGCACTGAGGGTCACATTTCTGGACAGGAAATGGCAACTAATGGAAAGCTTACTTTTCGTAAGGTAAATTTTGTTGAGGTACTTAACTTCAATCTTCTAAGTGTCTCACAAATGTGTGACAAGAAATTGACTGTTATGTTTAATGAGTATGAGGATATTTCTCTTAAACCTGGTGTCAAAATTCTTAAAGACATGATTTTAATAAAAGCACCAAGAAAGGATGGTTTATACATTTTGGATATGGCACATACTACATCTAAGGATGGTATTACCTGCCTTATATCCAAGGCCTCAGTAGATAAACCAGATCTTTGGCACAGAAGGCTAGGACATGTAAACTTTAAAACAATGAGAAAATTGGTAAAATATGGTTTGGTTAAAGGTTTACCAAACAAAATGTTTACATGTGTTGAGCAATGTGTTTCTTGCCTAAAGGGTAAGCAACACAAATCTTCTCATAAGCCCAAACTTGAAAACTCTATTTCTATGCCCTTAGAACTGTTACACATGGACTTATTTGGTCCTACAAGGGTGAAGAGTTTAGGGAAAAAGTCTTATTGTTTTGTAATAACGGATGATTTTTCAAGATACACTTGGGTTTTCTTTCTTGCAACCAAGGATGAAACCCCTGAAATATTAAAAGCTTTAATAACTCAGCTTGAAAATCAATCAAAGTTAAAGGTCAAAACAATTAGAAGTGACAGTTGTATTGAGTTTAAAATCATGTGTTAAATTCATTATGTGAAGAAAAAGGAATTGTTAGCAATTCAGTGTAGCAAGAACCCCTTAGCAAAATGGTGTTGCTGAGAGGAGAATAGAACATTAATTGAGGCTGCAAGATCTATGTTGGCATAATCAAAATTTCCTGTAACCTTTGGGCAGAAGCAGTAAATACTGCATGCTATGTGCAAAACAAGATTTTGATTGTGAAAGGTCAAAACAAGACACCTTATGAAATTTGGAGAAAAAGAAAACCAAACATCTATTTTCTAACATCATTTGACTGTCCTGTAGCAATATTAATAACCAATGAGCAGTTTTCAAAATTTGCTGAAAATCTGATGATGGCTACTTTGTTGGATACTCTGGTGTGTCTAAAGCATATAGATTATACAACACCAGTTCTAAAAATGTTGAAGAAACTATCAATGTTGTCTTTAATGAAAAATCAAAGAACAAGTTTAGAATTGAGCCCTCCTGGTTATTAGATATTGACTCACTAACCAATGCTTTCAATATAATTATTGAGAAGCCTTCTAGTGAAAATGTGTAAGTACAGGTACCTGAAGTTACTAATTTAGGTACGTTCAAAGGTCTTGATCCTCCATTCTATTCATCAGTAAGCACAAAGCCTTTCATACAAACAAAGAGATTTGACAGACTCCAAGTACAATCATTCAATTCAACCCTAATGGAACACCCATTCCTCAAGTGGTAAATAAATCATATGGATCAGCTGAAGAGAGTAATCTCATAATGTATAAAGTTGCAGCTGAAGATCTTGGAATCTTAAGTAGTCAAAGTGATCAAGGTAATCAAGATGATCAAACATAATATTTTGGTTTCAACTCCCACTGACAATGAAAACTCAGATTCTCATCCAGCTGAATTCTCACCTGAGAAACTAAGTTCACCTACTCTAGTTAATGAAACTGAAATCATATTTGAACCTGATGTACTACAATCACAACAAACCCTATCTTCCTCACAAATACCAGAATTAGAGCTTATGAATGATTTCACTCCTTTACATTTGCCTAAGCCTAATTTTAGTCATGAATTCCCACCATCATACAATTCCAGAGTGACTAAAACTCATCCTTTAGAAAATGTGATTAGGGAAATTGAAGCACTAGTGCTCACAAGAAGCAAGTCAACAAATACAAATTTCTATCTACATGCTTGTTTCTTATCTCAGATACAAGCAAAGAAGACATCTGAAGCACTCAAAGTGAACCATTGGATTGAAGCCATGAAGGAAGAACTACTTCAACTCAACAGACAAAAGGTATGGGAACTGGTAGATTTACCAATGAATGCACCATCTCCTATTGGAACTAAATTGGTCTTTAGGAATAAAAAAGATTAAAGAGGCATTGTGGTAAAAAAAAGGCAAGGTTAGTAGTTCAAGGTTTTGCTCAAGAAGAGAGAATTGTCTATGATGAGGTTTTTACACCTGTTGCAAGGTTGGAACCAATAAGAATCTTTTTGGCTTATGCTGCTTTCAAGAACTTCCATGTCTATCAAATGGATGTTACATGTGTTTTTCTTTATGGATTATTGAATGAAGAAGTTTATGTGTGTCAACCATCTGGGTTTGAAGATCCACATCATCCAAACAAGGTGTGTAAACTTATTAAAGCTCTTTATGGTCTTAAACAGGCACCGAGAACCTGGTATGAGACCCTCTCTTGCTATCTACTTGATCATGGATACAAAAGAGGAGCAATTGACAAAACTCTCATCATAAAAAACTGTTGGTAAAGATCTCTTAATGGTACAAATTTATGTGGATGATATAATATTTGGTTCAACTAATAATGCTCTTTGTAAGGAGTTTGAGACCCTGATGCAAGCAAAGTTTAAATGAGTTCTATGGGAGAACTTACTGTCTTCTTAGTTCTTCAAGTAAAGCAATCAAAAGAAGGTATCTTTCTGAATCAATCAACATATATTCAGGATATGCTTAAGAGGTTTGACATGGTGTCATCCTCTACTGCTAAAAATCCTATATCAAAATCACACAAATTAACTTCTGATTTGACTGGTGAACCTGTTGGTGAGCACACAAATAGAGCCATGACTGGATCTCAAATGTATCTAACAGCTGGCAGGCCTGATATTATGTTTAGTGTTTTTCTATGTGCTAGATATCAGGCTGGATGATGCATAGCATCTTGTATATAAACTAAATAAATAATAACCCGCATTTAAACAAAATTTTAAATATAAGTATATTAATTTTGGTGCTTAATTGATTTAAATATGAAAAATGAGCTCTTTGGGTGAATATTTGATTAATATCTGAATTTCACATTTTAATTGGTCTTTAATTGAAAAATTATAAGAATTGGTATTTATTGATGTTAAATGTGATTTTTAGGTAACTGATGGGTCCGTGGTGATTTTATAAGAATACTGAAAAAAATGAGAGCGGAATCAGACTCCGAATGCAAAAGTTATGGAAAAAAATAGAAAAATATATTGTTCTTTTATCGCAGCCCACAGTCCAGGCCCATTCCCTGCAGCACACAGCAGCGGCCCGACCCTTCTCTTTGTGTAGCAGCCTGGCCCAGCAGTGGAGAGGAAAGCCCAACGCAAACAGAAAAAGAAAGGAAAAGAATCTCAGGACAGGACCCCTGACCTCTTGTTTACCAGCGAAACCGCTTTCCACTAGGCCACCAACTTGCTTTTGTTTATTTCCAGTTTAACAGCTATTTATTCCCTTCCGCGTCAGGCCCAGTTTCTCAAGCCCAGCGGCCTGATCTTTTTACAATCTTGTTTTTCAGTATATATATATTCATTTGAGGCGCCGTTTTTTGCATTCGAACACACCCTAAACCCTAGAAAAACCCCTAAACACACCTGGAATCATCAAGGAAGATTTAGCAATCAAGATTGATGATTTTTGGGCTAAAAACTGAAGATTTCAAGCTTGATCGGTTGGAGCTTCGTTTGGTTTTCAATTTCTTCTCTTTTTAAGCTTGTTCTTCACCATGTTTGTAATCAAGATTGCATTTTTATGGTTTTGAATGATCATGATTGGCTAGTCTTACATTATCACTTGGATTATGATGAATTTAGGCTAGTTTGACTTCTTGGTTTGACTTTTCCACATGAAAATGTGATTTTGCCTTTTGATCCTGTTTTTAATGCTTAATATGATCATATATGCTTGATTAGCCTTTGTTAGTATCATGTGATGTGGGAAATTTGATTTGGATTAGAGAACTCCAACCAATTTGTTGAATTGCTCATTGTTAATCGTTATCTTTTTAAGTTTTTGGTTAATGCATGTTTAGAAGAACTTCGATATGATTATGTGATGTTAATTTGGGGCTGGTCTTGTATCCATTTGTGTGAAATTGAGTTGAACGACTCGTTTTGCATACTAGACGGTTGCTAAGCATTGTTTGGTTAGTTGAAATACTTGTGACCATAAGGTTTTGACTTGCTTATTCGTGTTTAGTATTGCTTAGATTCTAGGTAATTCAATTCAGAATCAGTGCACGTTTTAGGGCCCATTTAGGAAGACTTTTCTAGTGCGGTTACCTATTGCGTGTGCGTTTAGTATGCTTTGACCGAGGGGATTAGACATTTTGGGCAATTTCACTTAGTTGCTATCTGGACTTCAAATTAGGACTACCTTAGTGATTTGGATGTGTCTATAGTCTTAGTCACCATGGTTGTCATCATTCCTTGGATAGTATTCGTGTTGATTAGTCTGATTAAGGGTCAAACTAGGTCTAGAGGATTCCCATCCGAGTGATTCCTTTCTCAAACTGAATTCCACTTTTAGCTTTCATTAGTTGCTTATTTAGTCGTTTTAGTTTTATTTCAGTTTGTTTTCAGTATTTTTCCATCATCAATTATACTAATGCTAAATATTAGCAAAGTTCCGTTATCGAGAGCCTGCATTTGCGTCCTTGGATTGATATCCGGTACTTGCCGATACTATATTACATTCGATGGGTATAGTTGCTCGTAGCGTGTAGTTGGTCACTCGGAATTTACCATTTTAAAACTTGATCACATTTTTTATAGACACGATTCTACACGTCACTTGACCAAAGGAATCCCACTTAATTGCTGGCAAAAGAATTTTTAGGTACCTTAAGGGACAACTAAAACTTGGGTTGTGGTATCCTTAAAACAAAGACTTCAATTTAAAGGCTTTCACAGACACTGACTATGGAGGATGCAATCTTGACAAGAAATCAACATCTGGTGGTTGCCAATTTCTTGGTGACAGACTTGTATCCTAGCAATGCAAGAAGCAAACATGTGTCTCAACTTCTATAGCAGATGCAGAGTATATTGCAGCTTCAACATGCTGTGGTCAAGTCCCGTGGATTCAAAATCAGATGATGGATTATGCCATAAATTTCATGGAGACTCCAATGTATGCTGACAACACACGTGCCATAAGCATCACCAATAATCCAGTAAAGCATTAAAAAACCAAGCACATTGAGATCATGTATCATTTATTCACGATTGTGTTGAAAATAAGTTAATCAAACTTCATCATGTCCCAATAGAAAATCAATTGGTTGACTGATTCATAAAAGCATTTGATGAGGCAAAATTTTCCTACCTTATCACAGCCATAGGAGTGATGAATTTTGATTAAAGAATATCTAATCAAACTTTAAAATTATTTTTGGATCCATCTCTTGATACAAAAAGAAAAAGTTTTTTTTCTTCTTCCGAGATAAGTTCATCTGGAAGAACCTTTGAAAAACTCGCCCGAGATAAGTTGTCACGGGTAAAATCTTTTGTAAAACTGAGATACGATCTTACTACTGCGTGTATCAATCAATCATAGTAACAACGGATGTAAATAAGAGAAATCTTATTGATCACTTGAAGATACAATGAAGTTCTCTCTTGTTTCTCTCTCTAGAAACACACACAGAAAGGTGTAGAATGACAGAAGAGTTCTATTGGATCCCCTGCACTGTTAGGACCGATTTTCACATCAAGAATCCCGATCTTGAGCAAGAACAATGTTCGGATTCGAAAACTCAAAACAAATGAAGAAGATGATGATGATGAATCATGAATAATCAACATAAGAAGAAAGATGAACAAATCGAATGAATTCATTAATCGAAAGATTATAATCAATGAATCATGAAGAACACTCTCTCTCTAGAATCCATGACTCACTCTCTCTCTAGAATGGAAATCTCACACTCTACAAGAAAATCATCATCTCCCCATTCGGAGACTCCTTTACTTGTAATGGGCACCCTCACTATATATAGTGAGGGTGACTAACGACAGAAAAACATAACTGAATAAATGAAATTACAAGTAAAGTAAATAACATAAATTGATAATTAAATCAAAGCTGATTAAATTAATCCGAAGCTTGACTCGCTCGAACCGGTCTCCGTTGACTTTTACGTTGACCGTTGACCCGAACGGTTGACTTATCCGGAAAACGGTCTTCGGTCCAAACTGCAAGCCTCGAGCATCACAACCCGCGTCTCAGAATCAAGTACCATGGATTCTTCAGTCGAATGCTTCGGTAAACAGATTTGATGGCGTCAGTCACATGGATTTTTTGTTCCAACAATTCCCCCTTGACTGATGCTTTCAAATCTGTTCAACTGCTGAAGAATCGCTCTGTCGTACATCTTCAATGAGAAACTGATAAACCGGAGACAATCTGTCATAGAGATTCCCCCTCTGAATAAGCTTCTTCTGTTCTCGTTGCTCCAGTTCGAGATCCAAGTGTTCCGCTCACTCGGTTCACACGGTCGGGTACAATACTGAGAAAATGCTGAACATCGGAGTCATAACCACGACAAACTGAATCAGATAAACCAGTTTGACACCGAACATGCTCCAACTTCGAATAATCGACCCGATATCCGGTTCCATAATAATTCCCCCTATTTCTCTAAATCTCCTCAAAAACATCAAGTCGGAAGCGTAAAAATAGATGCGGAGAGTCGAACCGTCGCGATCGGTTGCTTAGAGAAACCAGATAAAAAATCTTGAAATCGGACAATCTTGCGAAAAACCGGAAGCCGGATGCTGACAGTTGTAAATAATCCGCGTGACTGAGGTTGGATGCGAAAATAAAATAAACTTGTTAAATTTCTTCAAGAAACGGTCATCCGAGAGATTTAACCGGATAAATTCCAATATTTAACTGAGATTCCAGTTAATCCGCTTAGTTGACATCGACACTTCGTCAGCTAAACAACTTAGAATGAGATATAACGAAAAAGTTTGCATGCTTAACCGAAAAACGAAACTATCCCGTCAGTGATCGTTAGCTAACGTGGTCTGAAGTCACCAAAAACTTGAACCCAATTAAAATAGAATAAATCCGCGACCAATAAAATATTTTCTGAAATTCCGTCGCGGCATTATCTCGTTCGTCTCGAAAAACCGATAAGAAAAATGCCCGCGTTTGACGAAATATGCTGAAAATAATTAGTGTACTTAAATTCATCTAAAAAAAAGCCATAATCCATGTCTTAAAACGAGGACCAATCAGAAATCAGAGTCCAGATGATCCAACGGTCAGGAACATAATCAGATCAAGGGCTGGAGATGGCAATCCATGTGTAGGGAGAAACAACCAATCGGGAGCCTGCAGCGAATTCCATCTAACGGCTTAGATCAGGCTTAATCCAACGGATCAAAAGCTTGATATGTGTGAGAAGGTTTTGCGCCAATCAGGGCTCAGCAACTCACAGCCTTGAACGGCTCATTACAGCTGGCGGGACCCACGAGAATTCCTTTTGCTCCAATCAGTACACGACAACGAAAAAGCTATTTCTGGTCACCGACAACATGAGAGAGAAATAAATTCTCCATGCAGCCAATCGTGGCCTGCCACGTCAGCGTCACCTTATCCTTCCTCGTAAACCCTAATTCGATCGCCTGAACCACCGGAAATACGATACCCACATCGGAAATGCGTATTATGGACATATCTTGCTCAAAACTTGACGAAATTCGATGATTTTTGGACCGTTGAACTCGGAATTCAATCCTCTACAACTCTAGACGAACAAAACTCGCTGAAACGAACTCGAACGAAAACCCAGAAACAAGTTCGCTAACGAAAAACAAGTCCGCTAAGCTCGAACAAGTCCGCTAGGTGTTCTGAGAAGTACGCTAAGGAACAAGTCCGCTAAGCAGAAAACAAGTCCGCTAAACGCAGAAACAAGTCCGCTAAAGCAAACAAGTTCGCTAAGGAGAGGAGAACAAGTTCGCTAAGAACACTGGAAGTCCGCTAAGGCAATCTTCAAACCTTCAAGAACAGTTGAATAAATCTGGAAAATATGATGAACATGAAGAACTTACTTGTGAACTTGAAATCTGCCCAAAACCGATAAGAAAAACCCGTAAAGATGCACAAAATATGATGCTAAACCATTAACGACAGTGTTGTGGCCACCAACACTTCATTAACAGTAGCTAATCGGATCAAAAACAGTCTTCAAAATCTGCAAATCTTCAAGAACACGAAGAACACACAGTTACACCGTCAGTGTGTGTTTTTCCAGATCCGCTCAAACTGTTGAGATTCAGACAAAACGGATGCTTCCAGTGGATCCGAAACGCGTTTTCCACTGAGAATCATACCTCATATAATCCAAATCCATGAAGAAATGCCCAGAAAACGAAGAATCAAAGCTAAAAATCTTCAAAATCTTTAAATACGGGAAAAACTTCAAAGTTCCAAAAATAACTTCGGATCTTCATTTCTCCACCAGATCTGAAGATGTAGAACACTAAATAACATCCTGATGCACTCCCAAACATGAATCTATCATCCATATCATCAGAATCCATCCAGAAATGAAGAAAAAATAGAAAAAGTCTCTAAAAATGAGTTTTCTCATCTTCACCATTCAAGCTCAAAATCACAGATTCGAGTGACCAGATTCACGGTGAGATGAATCTGATCGGTACCCGCTCTGATACCATTTGTTAGGACCGATTTTCACTACGAGAATCTCGATCTTGAGCAAGAACGAGTTCGGATTCGAAAACTCAAAACAAATGAAGAAGATGATGATGATGAATCATGAATAATCATAAACAAGAAAGATGAAGAACATATCGAACGATTTCATATAACCAAATGATTAGTTACAAGAAATCATGAAGAACACTTTCTCTCTCTAGAATCCATGACTCACTCTCTCTCTAGAACGGAAATCTCACACTCTACAAGAAATTCATCATCTCCCCATTCGGAGACTCCTTTACTTGTAATGGGCACCCTCACTATATATAGTGAGGGTGACTAACGACAGAAAAACATAACTGAATAAATGAAATTACAAGTAAAGTAAATAACATAAATTGATAATTAAATCAAAGCTGATTAAATTAATCCAAAGCTTGACTCGCTCGAACCGATCTCCGTTGACTTTTACGTTGACCGTTGACCCGAACAGTTGACTTTTCCGAAAAATGGTCTTCGGTCCAAACTGCAAGCCTCGAGCATCACAACCCGCGTCTCAGAATCAATTCACATGGATTCTTCAGTCGAATGCTTCGGTAAACAGATTTGATGGCGTCAGTCACATGGATTTTTTGTTCCAACATGCACATTCTAACACAAACCTATTTATAGTAAGTGACTAGCTACCCAGCGTACCACATGGTACGCCGGACCATATGGTCCGTCGGACCATATGATACGCCACCTATGATTTAGTCACTACAACACATTCTAAGACACGCTCACATAGATACAATACACGAGACACTCATAGCATAGGTATATGCTCTAACACCTTTAAAAAGTCCTTAAGCCACATTATAATTGTTAAAAGTGTTTCCGAGGTTATCTCACTAGAGATAACTTCAACAGGAATAAAATATCTTATTCCGGCGGAAGTAATCTCACCTGAGATAACTTCATCTGGAATAAATCCTCTTGTTCTAGCAGAAGTAATATCACCCGAGATAACTTCACCTGGAATAGTTTTATTTATTATTGATGAAGATATTTCACCCGAGATAACCTCACTAGGGTAAATTAAAAATGTATCTCTTATGAAGACCTCTTCCAAGGTAATCTCACCCGAGATAAAATTTGCTTAAGATTTCATTAAAATATATCTTTCAAGGTATTTTTTTTATTGAAGATTTAACCTGTCAGTTTCTCTTCTAATTAAAAATCACCGCCCAAATCTATCGATGGGACAAGGGTTGGTCCAAGGAGATAATGCCACGTCATTTCACCTTTTTACTTTTACCAGACCTCACTTGCACTTTTACAGAAACCGCCCATTCCATATTCCTTATTAAAAGGTTAACAGTTTTTTCTCTAAACCCACGATCAAACAAGCATTCATTCCCATTTACTCCGGGATATTCTCACAAACTGCCAAAATCAACCTTTCTCTCTATTTCACCATTACCATTACTCCAATTCATACTCATTTCAACCAATCAACTTCAACTGGCAACGAAAGCAAAGAAGGGACAATCTTAATCTAAAGCAAGTTCATTGAATAATGCCGACCATAACACGATGGCACTTCTCACAAAAACAGAGAAGACAACATTTTTCACGAGATGATAGATTTTCTGGTAGCTTCACACATTTACTTTTCCCTAATGGTTAATCCAAAAATCTATAAAGTTGTATTCACTGAGTTCTAGGAAAATGCCTCGAGAAGAAAATATGCCAATTGTCATACCCTGACCCATTATTAGGAATTGGGACGAGCCAAGATCGATACGTTTAACTACCAAACATGAATACTCTATTGGATTCAAATTTTTTGTTTCATTCTTGGAAAGACAAATACAATAATTTAACTAAATAAACTTAGGTGGAAGCTAGGTACCTGATACATGCTCAAAAAGGATTTATGTAAACTATAAAGTTGAGTAAGTTCATGAGTTTAGTTGGAAACAATAGTTGTAAAAATGTAGTTGTCGTTTAGGTTTAAGAAAAATAGTTTTATTGGGACATTTGCCCAAAAAGATTTTATCAATGTGTTTGCCAAAAATATGGTTGACAGAGCGTTTAGAAAAAAAAATGGGTTTATCGTACGTTGTTGAAGATATATTTATCGTTGTGATGGTTTATTGACCACGGGATGCTATGGTATCAATGTAATATAATTTCCACAATCAACCATCCCCTACACGTCATGGTCCTTACCCGATTGTTATATACACGCGCCCACTCGCCAATAGAGTCTACCCGATTATAAATATAAATGTGGAACCATGGGGTCTCCGTGCGTCAAAAGTAGTATGCCGCCATCATGAGGGAGTCCCAACATGGGCACGAGGATGTGGGGGCATTATCCCTAAATAGTGCTATCCTAATTACCTTAGCGGTTTCTTTACCAAAGAATTAAGATTGTGTATATGCGCGTCTAGCGGGGCAATTCAACTAGACCGAATAATGTATGTGTATCAAACAATCAAGCATCTAAACGAAATGAACAATATAGTGTCCAAAAGAGTCCAATGTACGATACAAGATAAATAAAGAAATATAATTGAAAAAGGGAACATGTATCACCCCAAAATAGGTAAAAATTAAAAAGGGGGAGAAGAGTGTGAGAACTCACCTAAGTGTCTTTGTCTTTGCTTAGTGTTGCTAGCTTGCTAATACCATACACCTAAATAAGGGTTGTGACTAATAAATTATAGAGTTTGGGTATATGACCCATAGTTTGCGTTTCCAATGTTCGGTGGAGATTTTAAGTTAGTTTTAAGAATGTTTGACGTTTAGTAGTCGAATATGGATTCAACACATAAGGTTTCATGCATGTTAATGGATTATGCTTCACTTATTGTTTTAGTGATTAATCTGTGGGTCAAATACTTGATCGGTTCATAAGTTGGTCTTGGGCAAAAGGCCTAACAGTTTAGTTCTCGAGTTAAGGCTTGGTTTTTGGGCCGTAGGCCTAATGGGTTAAAATTGGTGTGCATGGCTTCGATTTTACTTTGAAAAAGGTGTTTTGAAAAGGTTTAGTCGAGTTAATATAGTTGATAAAAATAGTTTGGTTTGGTTTAAAATGTGTACCCGATTGGCGAGACTTGACTCGAAGGGGAAGATCAACCAGATTGCAGTGGGCCACAAGGCCCAATACATTTCGTTGGTGGGTTTTGGTTTAAAATAGGTTCTTGGTTAGGTTTTTCATTCAGATTACTAGTAGGTGGTTTAAATGGGACTTTGTTTTAAATGGATCCGACCCAACTTGTTTAAATGGTGTTAGGCCAAAAATATTTTGTTAAGTGTGGGAAAACAGTTTGCCATATCCCATTTAGTTTTAAGTAAAAGATTGGGTCGTAGCCCATTTGGTTTATCTTAAATGAGTGGGCCGCTAGACCCATTTTGGTTTAGTTAATAGATTTGTGCTAGTGAATCTAGTCCACTAGTTTGACCCATAAATAGGTCTTAGTCTATCACACCCTGTAAAATCTGTGTCAGGCATGAACGAAATGGAATCACAGTCAAGGTTACACGGAACGACCTCTGGATGGTTAAACAACTAGAGCCGTTTAAGGAGTCGAAAAAGCATTTCATTTTAGGTTTTACAGCGGAATTTAATAATATGTTTCATTTGTGTCATTGTTTACAAAACAAGTATCAAAAAGATTTAAAGATATGACACCGTTAGGTATTACGTAGTGAAATCTCCCAAAATGACTAGTGTGACCATGACTCCAGATATATACGACAGATCCTAATGATATGTGATGATGATAGGTCAAGATCGGATATGCGAATCACCTAACAGCTATATTTCCGATGATAAAGACCTCAAGAACAAGTATCATATAAGGAACAAGTCGGAAGTGATGCAGTTACGAATGGACAAGACGCAAGTGCATCCAATCAACCTGCAAAGATGCGATTCTAGCAACTCTATAAATAGTTCATTTGTTCATTCACAATGTAACTTTTTAGTTCCGAAGATTCACATTTACTGTGTGTTTTCTTCAATTGTACTCCTGCATTGCAATATCAATAAAATGATCGATTCATCCATTATTCTTCGTTAATTAGCTCATTCCTAGTTGAATTATAATCTCATATCTACATACGGTGTGAACTGTGGTTCATCAATTGGCGCCATCCGTATTCTCGGGAATTGGCGAAAAATGGAGAAGCAATAGGATGATTCAGTGAAGAGGAAGTCAATTTTTGATCTAGGGGAATCACCGAAGAACATTCACAGCTCGAAAGGATCAGCTGGAAAAATCAGTGAGAAAGCTTCGGTGTTTCCATTACCGGATCAATCTGATGATAATCCGTATTCAGATCATGATGATGCTGATGACAACGTGGATCCGAATGATGCTTTAGTTGCCTTACGAGGCTTTGATCGTGATTTTCTGATGAGAAATTTGCAGATTTTGAAACAGTTACAGGATAAGGAAAAACGTGAGTAATGGTTGCAAGAAGTCCGTGCAACTCTAAAATCTACTCCGGAAAAGGATTCTGGAAAAACTGATGCTCAAAAGGATCTAGATGATCTTCTAAATGAAGATCGTGCAACTGTCAAATGGGCAAAATCATCAGGTATCGATTTAAAATTTTGAATACATGAAGGAATTCGTTTTTGAAAACACCGGACCGATAAACATATTTTGGATCGATAAAACTAATTTGAATTTGATTAATTCAATAATTAATGATCAATTATTGATTTGATAATTTGACGTATTCCGAACTCTATGATATGATAATGACTTAATGATTATGCAAAATCCTTATGAATGGATAAACGACCGAGGATCGTGTTGATACCTGATATGTGCGTCGTGTGAAGTATCAAGCAATGTACAAGATCAAGTCAAATTAGGTCTGGCCGAACTTGGTCCGAACCTAGAGTTCGGACTGGCCGAACCTGAGGTTCGACCGAAGCTCGGCTAGCTGGGTATAAATAGTCATTTGGTCTTTGTAATTTTGGGGCTGAGCGTGAGAGATTTCTGCTAAGTGTGTGTTTCTGAGAGTGTTTATCTGTGTCTATATTCTGAGTGTTTACTGATTGTAATTGTTCGTTTTGGTCAATAAATCAATCGGTTAATTACGCATTTTCAATCATTTTGCAACTGCAAGTGCAAACAACAATACACTTCGATAGCAAGTGATCTACCACAAATATAATCAAGCATGACTCATATTCTATGAACCATAAGAAGATAAAAAATTCAAACATGATGAAGAAAAAAGATAAAGCAGACATACACATGCATTACCATACATGTTAATATAATCAAAACTGCATACAGTTGCAGTTTCGATGAGATCCATATCTAAAGGTGCTAGAAAGAAAGTATCACACGCAAAGATCAAAAGTAAATTGTTCTAATGCCACAACATAAGTGGACTTTGGAGAATGATTAAATTGTTCAACATAATATTAAAAGATCATGATTGAAAGAGGATCAATTACCAGTTGAACCAGAAGCATTTGCTTTTGAAGTTAAAGGAGCATCAGTCTTTGGAGGGGTAGGAGCTTTTGGTAGTGAAACTGGTTTCAGCATGTCCCTCATTACTTCTATATCGCCCAGGCTCAACTTCGAAACTTCATCAATGGAATTGACCTTCATTGATTTTAAAGCATCTAATTGCTTCAAGAGTTTTTCATTGGCCTTTTGATCGAATTCTTTGAAGGTCAGGAAGTTGGTTTCTCCTTTCACAGCATGTGCCAATCCGCATTTGATCCCCTCATTATAGCCCATGGCATTGGCAGCTGAGTTAACTCTAAGGGTCATGGGGATCATCTCAGAATGCACGCGTTTGGCCACCATGCCGAAACCTTCTTCAATCAGCCATTTGCCCTTCTCATTCACGGATGCTAATTCTTTCTGAATTTGCTCCCTTTCTTCAGTTAACGCTTTGACAGTTTCAGTGAGGGAAGCATTTTCTAAAGGATTGAAAGCACAAGTGTTAATAATAGTAAAAAATTGTGCAAATGCAAGTAAGAGATCGAAAAATAAGAAAGATACAAGTCATACCCTTGTTGGCAGATTCAATCTTTGCATCATGTTGAGAAATGATCTCTAGCATTCTGGTAGCTTGATCATCAAGAATTTTCTTCTGTTCCAAAAACTGGGCCTTGAGAGCCATTTTATCATCTTGTGCCTGTTTAAGATCTCTTTTCGCTTCTTGTTCAAACAATATCAATTTTCGATTCCTGGTGGTAAGAAGCTCGATCTGTGCATGTAAATCATTGATCTTCACCTGATCACTAATGGAAGCAAAACAGGCCATGTGTGCCAGCAGTTTCTTGGTTAACTCCTCAACCCTTGCTTCTGCAATGATCCACCGGCCGTACATATCCGCTGCCAAGCTCTGTTGCTTTGCTTGTGTAAGCGTGTATTCACTTGAGAAGGCCTCATTGGGGATCTGTTGAAGGCTGAAAATATCAGTTGGAGTGCTTCCAAGAAGGGTGATCTTTTTTGCAGTTGGACCCTCAGTGCAAGTATCACCATTTTTAATTTCCCATTGAGGAACAAAAGCTGTATTTGCGTTGGCAGAATCCAAACCTCTACCAATATTGCTCCTGAGAGTAACCAAATCGATCTCTTTTTTCAACCACTCAGAAGTGGGAACTGCAAAACTAGGTGCATCCTTCTACGAAGAAGAGGATGCATGAGCTAAATTGGCCAAAGTGGTCAAAGGGGTAGTACCTTTCTGCAAAATACTTACATCAGAAAAACCTGGCTCTTGTGACATATCAGATGAATTCAATAATTAATCATCAATATCAAAATCATCAGTAGGAGGAGGAGGAGTTACCACAACATCTGTTTCTTTCTGCACACCCTCTCCCAGTTGTGCATCAACTTCAACGATCTCAGTGGGTTCGGAAGTGTTTACCTTGGAACGATTAGGAGAAGACTACAGGTTCCAACGGGGAGACTTCCTCTTAGGTATTATGGACCCACTTGATTCCTTGGTAACAACCGTCTTGGAAGATCTTTTGATTCTGCTTCCTCCCTTGGGTGGCAGTGATGCCTTTGGAACTACATTAACATGACCGTCAGCAATTTCCTTTCCTTTACCCTTGAAGGTACTTTCACCACTACCACCAGCGCCATTTTTCGTGATCTTTGCGACGTCAGTAGCGCCACCATTTCTAGATTCAGTCAGTTGAACATCCACTTGCGATTCCACCTGTTCAACAGGTGCTCCTTCTGGGCGATAATCCAAAAAGGAATTAGCAGTTTGCCGAAGAAACGGCATGGATCTATCCTCCATCATTTCGGCACTAAGATCCACATCATCGAAACTTTTTAACTGCATTGCCTCAAAAAGATCCATTTCTGCAAAAATAGAGGGGGAATTTATTAAAAACAAAAAAGATACTTCAAATTATGATCGCAAATGATGAAAGGGTAATTCCTTACCCTTCACATGTTTCGTCAAAATCGGCCAAAGTTCAGGAGTGAACCAGGCCCTACTCATCCTACAAAAGAGTAGAATGGCTTCTGGAAGTTCTCGAATTGGACTTGCACAAGATACTAATTTTTCAAAAGATTCTTGGTTATAATCCTCGTTGACTGGGATTGGGTCATGAACCACATCTTCTACATCCCTCCATTCCATTTGAATGGGAACACATCTATCATCAACGTAAAAGAATTTTGATTTCCAAGACCGGGGGTTCTGGGGAAGAAGGGTACTAATTCTCTTAACAGATCTCCTACGTTCAAAGGTGTACCAATCACCTGCCATCGTAATCCTATAAAAAGCCCTAAAAAGGGTAACACTTGGGGATATATTTACAGCCCTACAGGTAGCCTCAAAATGGCTTAAACGAGAAATACCCTGAATGTGCATCTGTGAAATATGGACCTTAAAAAACATTAAGGCTCTCATGAGGAACTTGGTAAAAGGAAGACGATAGTTCCCGAGCCTATACATATCAACATAAACCCCAATTTTACCCTCCTGGAAAGGGTAAATTGGAGTGTTTGGAGAAGGAAGAGTCGGATTCAAAGAAAGCGGAATGTTTTACCGCTCGATAACTTCATCTAAATCGCGCGGCGACAGAGATGAAAATGAGATGTGCATATTGTGCTTGTTTGACTCATCATCAAGCCTAACCGAAGGAGATGACATGAAAAATGTAATAAAAAACGAAAGTATGATCGACTGACCTGTGAGTAAAATCTTGACAAAGAACTAGGGCTTTAAGAAAGAAAAGGAGAGCGACAGTGTTTTGAGAGTGAAGAATGTAAAAATTGGGGAAGATTATGTATTTATAAGGGCGAAGATTTTGGGACCAAAATAACCGTTCGAATTTTTTAAATTCAAATTTTAAATTCAAAATTTAAAAACCAAAAATTGTCCCGTCAATTGGTTTTTAAGTGACACGTGTACTGATTGATATAAAAAGTACTCGAGTACGATTCCGCATACAAGACACGCCTGACAAGGCAGTTACTTCTTACACTTGCATATGCGATTTATTACAAAAATGACAAAAAAAATTACAATGGATACTTTAAATATTCTTATAAGAATATAACAACTACATTTGCAGAAGCGACCTATTTTAAAGACAAATAGAGTCTTATGATCTATTGGATCCTGTTTCACAGGCATTTTTTACTATGATCTTTGTGACTTAGTCCGTAGTCATTTTTACAAAACAATATAAGGACTAGGGAGACTTGATGACCGGATCTATGAAGTCGTTGATGGTTGATAAAATTGAGAAAATTTTCGGTCTTTGAAATCTCTGATCTGCACAAAAGATGTTACACTCTTTTTTCCTTAGTATCGGTTTTTTCCCACAGGGTTTTTCCGAACAAGGTTTTTAATGAGGTAACAAATCAAAAACGCATGTGGACCTAATGAAGGTGATCGATAAAATCTTCCAAACTTATCGAAAGTGCAAGATACTTTTAACTTCTAGTCCAATAATTATTGCTTGAATAATCAATGGACTAGGGGGACTTGATGAGGATAGGTCAAGATCGGATATGCGAATGGCCTAACAGTTATATTTCTGATGATAAAGACCTCAAGAACAAGTATCATATAAGGAACAAGTCGGAAGTGATGCAGCTGCGAATGGACAAGACGCAATTGCATCCAATCAACCTGCGAATATGCGATTCTAGCAACTCTATAAATAGTTCATTTGTTCATTCACAATGTAACTTTTTAGTTCCGGAAGATTCAC
>JBCNJP010000025.1:19459114-19570891 GCA_039602395.1 Deinandra increscens subsp. villosa
TTTTCTTTATTTTGTTAAACGATCGGACTTTCTCTACGTGTCCACAAGACTGGCCTGATTGTTGTTCGTTTGACATTCTGCTTTATTTTCTTTGGTGTTTCGTATAACTCATTTTCTTTGTTCGTTTGACGTTCTGCTTTACTAGGTAGTGTCTGATCACACACCACTCAGACTGATTTTCCCTTTTCCATATTATCCTACTTTGGTTACTACTGATTTTTTAGTTTATCTTTGTGTGCTCAGGTGGTGTAAGAAAATACAACAACCAGATGTAGTAGAACCAGTCCCTGAACCAGAAAAATTCCTACACAACAGACTCCGATCTGGTTCCAAAATTGTTGTTAAAAACAATCGCAAGCCAATCATAATGGCTCTCGAGCGGACCGTCATGGATTATATTAGGCGAACGCAGTCAATGTTGGTGCAGCTATCGCTCCCCCTGGTGTCGATGCTAACAGCTTCGAAATTCGACCCCAATTAGTGCAGATGCTCCAAAATTCTTCTGCTTTTCACTGTTTTCCCGATGAACACCCTCACTCTCACATCACAAACTTCCTGGAAGTTTGGAAACATTCAAGTCAAACGGATCAATTAATGATGCCGTTCGATTTCGCATGTTTCCTTTCTCACTCAAGGACCGTGCGAAAACATGGCTAAACAGTATTCCCAATGGTTCCATCACAACTTGGGACGAGCTTGTTCAGAAGTTCCTTTACAAGTATTTCCCACTTGCCAAGACAACCAAGTTCCTCACGGAAATCAACTCTTACACTCAAGAAGATGGAGAATCACTGTATGACACATGGGAACGCTTCAAAGAAATCTTGAGGAAATGCCCTCACCATGGTCCTATAATCTGGAAACAAGTCTCCATATTTTACAACTGTTTGCACCCGCAAACCCGCCAGATTCTCGATTCCAACTCCGGCGACATTTTAGGAAATGGAAGTCCTGAGGAAATGTTCTCAAAGATTGAAGATATTGCACAGACCAGCTTTCAGTGGCACACTTCTCGCAATGCCAAGACAAAAGCTCCAGGTATGCACTCTCTAGATGATGCCACAACCATTAAAGCTCAGATTGAGGCCTTGACCTCCAAAGTCAAGAATCTAGTGAAAATGCGTGAGCATCAGATCGTCTACTCGATCTAGCTAATCGGACATCGAAACATAATTAACCGATTGTTTTATTGATCAATGAAGAACAATTACAACCAGTAAACACTCAGAAATAGACTCAGAGAATACACACTCAGAAACACACACTTAACAGATCTCACACGCTCAGAACTCCTAATTACAAAGACCAACCATCTATATATACTAGCTGGTCCGAGCTTCGGCCGAACCTCAGGTTCGGCCAGTCCGAACTTCAGGTTCGGACCTAGTTCGGCCAGACCTAGTTTGACATGATCTTGTACTTTGTTTGATACTTCACACGACGCACATATCAGGTATCAACAAACTCCCCCTCGTCGTGTGCAGTATCTCTTCAATATCATCAACTTTGTATCTTCAACCAAGCTCCCCCTCAAGTATAGAATACGTTCGTTCAATGAAATGATCAAACAAACTCCTCCTCAAATCGATCGTAGCTTAATCTTGAATACTTGATGACATTTTAGTGTATCTCTGGTCTTTTATCAACATCTTCAGAAGACTTGAATTTGTGACATCTTGCACATAGCAACCTGCTCAAACATGTAAATAATCTTGGCGCAACACGTCTCTTTGAGACTCCAAGATATGATTTTGAAAATGATTTGTATCACGTGTTGATCAGATCGAAAATAAAGTAGAAACAAAATCTTTTTTGTTTTTCAAAGTTTATGCTAAAAACACACCGAAAATCTTTTTGGCTTATCTTGATATGAAATGAAATTGCAATACAGAATCAAACACTATTTTTTATATGAGAAAGATCACTATATGGGATCATATTGAACATAACGCACTGAACTGCACTTCAATTTCAATTAATCAAAGCACATAAGTCATGCTGATTGCAGGTATAATTTGTCCAACTTAAACTCAGGCAGAATCATACTCATAACATTTGGATATGTTAAGGTATTGATTAGATTTACTTTGACCAGTGTATCCCACACTATCAGACATAAACAGACATTTTCAGTTTTTCTTCTCTTTTTCCTTTTGTGTGACAACAGTTGTGATTTTTCACAATGCATAATATTTTCATGATATCGTCAACTGTGTTCCATGCAAAAAGAAATAAGAACGTTAAATCGTCTACCTTAAGGTCGATCTTTCGATACGCAGATAAGGCCTCGGATTTAACAAAATAAGAAAATAAAACAAGTTGAAATTTTATAACCCAACAACAATCAGGTCGGTACTCCCGTACACGCAGAGAAAGTCCGATGAGTTATACAAAACACCAAAGAAAATAAAGCAGAACGTCAAACGAACAACGATCAGGTCGATCTTTCGATACGCAAAGAAAGTCCGATCGTTTGACAAAATAAAGAAAATCAAACAAGTTTAAATCTTTGCAAAATGAACACATGTATACACAGTGACTTCTCATTTTGAATTTCACACTTATTTTTCTATTTGTTTCATGAAATATGCATCAAGATGTTATCCACATGGTCAAGCATTAGTATTTAGTGTATATCACATTTGAATACTTTCTGATTTGCCGAGCCTACCAAGCATATCAAACAATGATCTTATGGCTCTTTCATCTACTCTATTCTTGAGTCAGACACGTAAGCCAATGTACCATCATTTCCCAATAATCAATTTCTCACAATTTTATATATTTGGCATGTATTCACCTTCCTTCATTATATATTTGGCATGTATTCACTTTTTCCCCATAACATGCATTTTCACAATTACTCCTCCTTACTTACAAATCTCCCCCTTAAAATGAAAAATCTATTGTTGGATTTTCATTTTACACAAAAACAAGACTCTATTTTTGGATTTTCATTTTACACAAAAACAAGACTCTATTTTTGGGTTGTTGAGAAAATTCAGAAAGCAAAGAAAAGTGATCTATCAACACGGATAGTTTGCAGATTTTAGAATTTCAGAAAATATGCAGGTTAGAAAGATTTATTATGAAATTTAAGTTAAGCAGAATACTCCTCCATCAATAACTTTGCAATCGTCGATAGGTCTTTTAGAAATACCTGCACACTGGTCAAACTAATTAGTCCAAAAATGACCCGAAGCGAAATGCTTATGGTCGACCAGTGTCCTTGTTTTGCTTAGAAACCACCTTAGGTTTCCATTGTTGTTGTTTTGGTAATTCAGTTTGTTGTTTTGGTAATTCAGTTTGTGATGAAACAATCACAAGTGACTGTGATGATGAGCCTACACTTTGAACCTTTGAGAACATTGGAACAAAACGTTGTTGTTTTTGAAAGAATGTAGGTTCAACTTCATAAAAAACTCTGCCTCGTTCATCAAAGAACTTTGTTGGGGCAGATTTACCAAACATTGTTTTTTTATGAAACCCTTGATCAGTAGGTAGTGGACAATCTTTTGCCATATGCCCTGGTCGGCGGCAAATATAACAAATTCTTGTCATTTTGTTCCATCGTTGATGTACCTGCGAAGAACACACATGAATATCTCGAACATGATCAGAATGAGAATCATATACTTGATGCATGTGATCATGTACCCATTTTGATGTAGGGCTTCGAGATTGAGAGCTTTCAGAAGAAATGGTAGCTTTCACAAAAACCTCAGCAATCTTCCGAGCATCAACACAATGAAGTGGAAATTCTTTGTCAGAAAATAATTGATCCAAACCCTTGAGTTTGTAAAACCGCTCGGGTTGAATTTTATCAGCTTGAAAAACTTCCTTCTTCACGTGTTTCATCTTTAATTTCTTCAAATCATGAGATGAGGATGCTGGAACCTTCTCAGCTTTGCCTTTCATCCCGTGAAAACCTAATCCTTCATGCTTTGCAGAAATCTTCTCCTCCGATGAACAATGTCCATTCTTCGCTAACCGAGAAAATTCAGCTTTTACTTTGGTTACATTCTTTTGATCATAAAAGATCGTTTCATCAAACTCAGGTTGAGATTGAATCTTGTCACTAGAAGTAGCCGACTTCTCATTATCAGCAAAAGATGAACCAGATACAAAATTTGGTGCAGGAGAAACTGCAGATTTCTTTTCCTTCCTTTTCTTATGCATCCTGTTCTTCTTCTTCGTCACAACTTTCTCATCCTCAACAGTAGATAACGAAACCTTTGAATAATCAAAAACATCAACTTGGTCCTTCACATCTTTGAAAGCTTCTTTGATATGAGCAGGAGGTGATGCTATTTTATCAAACATTTTCTTAAAATTTGCATCATTAGCTAAAAAGCTTGAGAACACTTGAGAATTTGAAACATTGTTGAGCAATCTGTGAGCATCAAGAACTCGAATTTTAAGATCAGAAATTTGTTGTTGAGCCTCAGCGAATTCCTTTTCTTTAGCTATCAATCGCTTTGCAACCTTGTGAGTTTCAAACTTTTGCAAGCGCAGATTATCCAAACCTTCAAATAACTCTTTCTTCAATTTATCTTCATTTCGTTTCTGAATCTCCAGATTTGCAGCTTGAACCTTGTTAACACTAACTAACTCCCGTTTCTCATCCAACAACTTTCCTATATCAACTTGATATGCTTCAATTTTAGCAGTTGATTCTTCAACATTCTTTGTAAGCAAATCAAGCTTGACTTTTGATTTATCAAACAAAGTTGTGAAATCAGAAGCAGTATCCTCCGCTTCATCCTTCCATTTCTTGACTTCTTTTATCAACTCATCTCTTTCCTCACATAACTTTGCTTTTGCATATTCAACATCTCTTTTGTCTTGTTTAGAAATCTCTAAAACTTCATTCAACATTTTGATTTCAGTAGTCAAACACTCATTCTTTAAAACCAACTCCGTTTCATGTTCTTTTGCAATTTTTAAATCTGATTGAATCAAATTGAATTCCTCATAAAGCTTTTGAATTTTATCCAACAAAGAAGAATTTTCATTCACCAAACTCTCCAAGTTTTCGGCAGATTCATAAGAACTTGAATTTGAACTAGTATCTGAACTAGTATCTGAACAAAAATCCTCTTGTTGATCATGAGTAACTATCAAAGCCGAAGAATCATACCCAAATTGTTGACCCCAATCATAAACACCATCTTTTTGAACTGTTAAAGTTGTCTCCTTGCCTGCATTACTGGATGATGGTTGAGTAATACCAGGCTTACTTGATAATGGAGCACCAGATTTCTGTTGACATTCTTTGGCAAAATGACCAAGCTTGGAACACTTGTAGCACTTTAATCTTGACTTATCAAATCCTAATTGGCCATTGTAATCAACTGAACCCATGTTATGCTTTTTGAAAAATCGTTTCGATCGTTGACCTAGCATAGCATATTGCCAAGCTAAATCTAAGTCAATCAATTGATCATCATCAAGCTCATTAAGATCATCTCTTGTAATTTTGGCATCATCAACATCTTTGATAATCAATCCAAAAGAAGATCTAATCAAGGCAGAAATCATATTTGCACAATCAGATGTAGATTCGACAGAAAAAGCACTCTGATTTGATGAATTTGGAATTGTAAAGCTACAACCCCGTGAAGAATTACTATCAGAATTTCCAGAACTTCCTGATAAGAAAGCAACACTTGGTGCAGAATTCAAATTTGACTTAGATTTAGCACTCATGCTTGCACTATTCTCACTGTGATATAATGCAGGATTCTGCAAAGTAGCAGTTGATTTCTTGGAATTTAACATTTCCATTTCTCGAGCATGAAGTTTTCCAATAAGCTCATGGAATGTTAATGCAGAATAATCCTTATCATGAGTAAGAAGCAAAACATAATTTTCCCACTTTTCAGGCAATGCTTCCATAATCTTTTCCTTCAAATCAGCGTCCGACTTGTCAATTCCAACAACTTTTAATTCACTAATTAGATGAGAAAATCGAGAAACCAAGGCAGTAATGTTCTCATTGTCATAATGTTGAAAATTATCAAATTCCTTATTAAGCACTTTCTTCCGACTTTTCTTGTAGTCATCATTACCCTCACATCTTGCTGATAAAGCATCCCACAATTGTTTTGATTTCTTGCACGTGCTGAATTGATGTAACAACTCAGTGGGTAATGCCATGGTAAGATAACCAAATGCCTTTTTTTCAAGTTCATAAGCTTTCCTTTCAGTGTTATCAAAAGTATGAACTTCCTTGAAATCTCCTGCATCAGTCGGATGTTGATAAAGTGTCTTGATTGGATTCCACAAATCGATATCATTCGTACTTATATAAGCCGAAAATCGTTGTTTCCAATTATGATAATCCTCCAACTTCAACAATTTTGGAACTTTCTGACTTGTTCCGATTTCATTATCAAAGTTCAACATAGTTTGCATAGCACTTTGCATCGCAGAAAACGCGTGAAATTCCAACATTATTGAAAAATGTGATTCTATCGGTCGAACTTGCTCCGAACCTTACACTGCTGACCGAATTACTCCGAACCTTGTCCGAACCCAAATCCAACTCCGAACTAGCTCCGAACCTTGACCGAACTAAAGTCAATTGCCGAACACCCGCCGAACTAGCTCCGAACCTAGATTAAACCCCGAACTTTGTCCGAACTAGTGACCGAGCACAGAAAAACCCCGAACCTTGACCGAGCTTACACCGAACTCTCACCAAGCCTACTCCGAACTTGGACCTCGGAGCAGTTACTCCGAACCTAACGAAATCAGTCCGAACTTCGGTATAATTTTTCAAAAACGCTCGATTTTGATGAATTTTGACGAGATTTGCAACAGTCAGACCAGAAAAATGATTAGGAACAATTTAGGAGCAAATTTGACACAAAACGCACGTTAGAAATGATTGAAAATACATAATGAAACTCGAGAAAACTTCAAAAACGCTCAAAAGTCCGAGAATAGCAACCACAGATCAGTAGAGTGAACCAGAAAGCTCTGATACCACTTGAAAATGCGTGAGCATCGGATCTTCTACTGGATCTAGCTAATCGGACATCGAAACGTAATTAACCGATTGTTTTATTGATCAATGAAGAACAATTACAACTAGTAAACACTCAGAAATAGACTCAGAGAATACACACTCAGAAACACACACTTAACAGATCTCACACGCTCAGAACTCTTAATTACAAAGACCAACCATCTATATATACTAGCTGGTCCGAGCTTCGGCCGAACCTCAGGTTCGGCCAGTCCGAAGTTCAGGTTCGGACCTAGTTCGGCCAGACCTAGTTTGACATGATCTTGTACTTTTTTGATACTTCACACGATGCACATATCAGATATCAACATCTAGAGACCTGCTAATCTGCAGAAGTTGCCCCGCAATGCGAAGGGTGTGGAGGTCCACGCGTAAACTGGAGCTAAATGGTGGACGGTAAGCCATAAGATGTCAACTTTGTGTAGAACCAGCCCTGCCAGCAATATAACAGCAATTCTAAGTGGAGGAACAATCAAAACTCTGGGTGGAGGAACAACGGAAACAGTCAGTAACCAGTAACAACCAAAACTTCTCGCCGCAACCGTGGCTGAACAACAACTACCAAGCAGCAGTTCGTCTGACAGGCTCGCTCGCCTTAAGGAACCTATATCCCGGATGTTTGCAGAAGTTGAGAGAAACATGGAGGAGAAGTTCAAAAACAATGATGCTAAACTTCGAAATCAACAAGTCTCCATCAAGACGCTAGAAAAACAACTCGATCAAATGGCAAAAACAGTAGGTGAAAGAACCCCAGGTTCGCTCCCTAGCAAAACAGAACCCAACCCCAAAGCAATGGTGAATGTGATAACGCTCCGAAGCCGGAAGGTTGGACCCGAGGAAAATGCTCCGAGCCCAACAACACCAACCCCACCTATCCACAAATAAACTGATACATCTTCCCTGTAACAGTAGAAGAAGTCATGAAAGACCCAAAGGTTCCTTACCCCAGCATGCTAGATAAAGCAAAAAACAAGGACCAGTTCGGTAAATTCGTGAGCTTTCTAAAACAGTTACATATTAACTTGCCTTTTGTTGAAGTTCTTTCTCAAATTCCGAAGTAAACAAAGTACATGAAAGACTTCTTGACCAATAAGCGCAAAATAGCAAAACTCAACTCCGTCATCCTAGGGGAAGAATGCTCTGCGATTCTCTCAGGCACCATTCCCTGAAAGCAGCTAGAAATGTAGAGATTTATCAAGGAAAGGTGGAAAAGTTTACACATGAAATGTTCGATGCTCATGATAAAGTGAGAAGAGCAAAGTCTTTGTCTAACAGAGTTTCAGAACAGCTAATTGAGTCAGAAAAGGCTGTGGGTGAAGCTCAGAAAAAGATATCAGATTTAAATGTTCAAATTCTGGATTTGAATCGTCAACTAAATAACTTGAAGAATTCACACTCGTTCACAAGTTATTTGTGCAACGACGAGAATTTCAAAAGAGTGTTTGACGGAGAAGAATTTAATCAATTACCACCCCCATTGGTTCAAACTGATCCTCTGGCGGATGTCAAATCTTCTGACACAATTGGTGATTATTCTGAATTTGTTCCTACGAAATCTACGAAGAAGAAATCCACAGTTCCGAACAAGAAAGTGGAAAAGGAGGAAAGTCCACTTGATAAATCGTCATTAAAGTTTGTTTCTGGTGGGTTTATTTCTTATGAAGGAGTCATTTCTACTGATAAGGTGATTGAGAAAAATGAGGGTTTGTTGAGTGAAGCACAAACTGCTGCTAAGTTGGTTGAAGCCAACAAGTTGAAGGATATCAAAGCTGTATTTTCTCAAATGGCTAATGATGGTGTTTCTGGTTCTCAAGCTGAATCGTCCAAATCTGCTTCCAAACATTCTGGGTTGGGATACAAGAATCAGAAATCCGAGAAGCAGAATAAGAAGAATATGCCCAAGAAAGCTCCAAAAGAAAAGAAAGACACAAGTTTGGAACAAATCTATTATTTGGCTCAAGTGTTCATGTCTACAATGGAAAAATGGTTCGGAGGTAAGATTTAGAAGAAGGCTTCATCTGAAAGTTCTTCTCGGGATACTCAAAAGGTTAAGGAGTTTTCATACTTTAGATCAAATTCCACACCTCGAAGTCCTACTTTGAAATGTGTACATGCTAACCAATTTCAAGTTTTTTATGATATTTCTGATAAGTCTAAATCCATTGATAGATGTCCTTCAGTTCAGGACAAATCCCAATCTCAACAATCCTATCATTTGTGCTATCAATGTCGCCAAAAGGGACACATGGCACGAGATTGTCCTGAAACTGTAAAAAGTTCATTTTCAAACAAATCTGCCACATTTATTGATGAATCGGGCAGGATTTTTACTGAGTCTACACCTTCAAAATCAAAATCTAAAATGAAACAATTTTTGAAATTTGATTCAAGTATTGGTGGTTCATCACATGATGATGACTTAGTTACAAATGAAAAAGCAAAGATGCAGTGGCGACCTAAAGTGGTCAGCCATGCTGCAACTGATTTTGTGGAAGACACTAGTCGACCAGAAGCTGTGTGCTTCGGGTCATTTGAATACTAATCATTTAAATCCAGTGTGCATGTATTTCTAGAAGACCCGTTGGTGATTGAAAAAGTTGCTGATGGAGAAGTATTCCGCGTTTCAACTTAAATTTCAAGAATTATCAAATTTCAAACTGAATTTTCTAAAAGCTAAATACAGAAAGGTAGTAGTATCGATTGGTCAGTTTTCTTTCTGTTACATTTCGTATGTAGTTTAGGGGAGAAATTGAAAAACCAAAATTAGTGTCTTTGTGTTTTGTGAAAATGAAAATCCAAAAATAGAGTTTTCATTTTAAGGGGGAGAAAATGGAAAAAATACAAAAACACTGGAAAATGGAAAAATAAAAAAACATTAAAAACAGAAAAATACAAAAAACATTGAAAAATGAGAAATTGTATCCGACATATTTGAGAAATGATGGTACATTGGCTTACGTGTCTGACTCTTGGATAAATTAGATGAAAAAGCCATAAGATTATTGTTTGATGTGCTTGGTAGGCTTGACATTAAATCAGAAAGTATTCAGATGTGATAAACACATTAAATACAAATGGTTGACCAATTGGACAACATCTTGATGCATATCACATGATATATCAAGAGAAGATATGTGAAAAAGAAAATGAGAAGTCACTGTGTATACATGTGTTCATTTTGTAAAGATTTAAACTTGTTTGATTTTCTTTATTTTGTTAAACGATTGGACTTTCTCTACGTGTTTTCTTTGGTGTTTCGTATAACTCATCAGACTTTCTCTGCATGTACGGGAGTACCGACCTGATTGTTGTTGGGTTATACAATTTCAACTTGTTTTATTTTCTTATTTTGTTAAATCCGAGGCCTTATCTACGTATCCAAAGATCGACCTTAAGGTAGACGATTTAACGTTTTATTTCTTTTTGCATGGAACACAGTTAACGATATCATGAATAAAATCATTATGTGATTAAATCACAAATGAAATCACAAAATGTGATAAGCAAATGCATATTTGAATATGTCTAATAGTGTGGGGTACACTGGTCAAAGAAACCTAATCAATACAATAACATGTCATGACCAATATGATCCCAAGTTGTGATCTTTCTCGTAAAAGACAAAAATAGTGTGTGATTCAGTATTTCATTTCTGTATTGCATTTATGTTTCATATCTGAAAATTCTAAAAAGATTTTAGGTATGTTTTGATATAAAGTTTTAAAAGCCAAAAAGATTATGTTTCTTATTTGTTTTCGACCGATCAATACACGATACGAAATCAAAATTTCAAAACTATATCTTGGATTCTCGAAGAGAAGTTTTGCGCCAAAATTAAATTAATTTTCAAAAAGAAAAAGGAAGGCCACGTTTCTGTCTTCTGAAATTGTAGGTTATTTTGTGTGTGTGACACCTCGTCCGAAACAGGTCAAACCTCTCTCCATTGACTTTTTAATTTAAATGTTCATACGTTCTAATTATATGATTAACTGCAATAGTTTCGATGTTTAACTGGTAACTGATTTAACCCCTCGTTTGTATACCCATAAAATATGAAAGTTCTCATATTTTAAATATGGAACTTCAATAAAAAAAATAAATATAAAAATTTGACTTTTTATATTTTATCAAAACTGATATAATCCGTTTCACCTTAAATCGTTTAAGGAATTTAAAATGTGATTTAAATGTTCCGTTATCAAGACTTAGCCAAACGAAGAAACCGATAAACCTATTGGGCCCGGTTAAGCCCAATAAGCCTAAAATGACCCGGATAAACATGAAACTTAACCCAAAGACTTGACTCGACTAACCGAGTCACCGACCTGACCCGGAGGCCCAACCCGCGGCCCGAATTGCCTCGGGTCGAACCCGGTCCCTCCCTCCTTTTCCAGCCCACTCGACAAACAACCCAACCCGGCCCATCCTCCCTTCGCGGCCCAACCTGAACGCCGACCCAGCCCCACTCGGTCCCCCTTGGGCTTCGGCCCGTACCTTTTCCGAATTCCAAATGGGCTTCGGCCAACCTACAACCTTTTTGTTTTTATTATTTTCGGCCCATGAGTTTTATAAAATTTAGCCCACTAGATGTTATAAAAACATTAGCCCATCAACTTTTTATAAAACCACCACCCTTGTAGTTTTAATATACTTGGACTATAATTTAAAAAGTTATGATTTTTAATCATCATTAACCACTTTATATTTTATAAACCTTCATCATTTTATAAAACATGGAGCAACCTTTATAAAGAAATCACCTACTTGTGGTTAGTGTATCTAAGTGGTGTGTAAACATGACAACAAGCCAACTCTACATCTTGTATTAGTTGTCATGTTTTGAAATAAAATGAACTTTGAATAATTATTCACTTGACTAATAATTATTTACAAGAGTTTAAACTTTGAATTATTTAAAGTTCCCCAAGAAACGTTAATCATAATTATCTAAAAATAATTATAACTTGCATGATTAACAAGTCAAACAAATAATTATTTACTTAAAAATAATTATACGAACCTATGAAAATAATAATAAACATTATTATTTTTAACTCGGTGTTCAATATTTGATTTAAATTATTAAATGATAATTCTCTGTTTATATTTATTGAACATAAATATAAATCATCACGAAAGTATTTATTTAATCAATACAAGCTATCGGGTTTTCAAACGAATACAAACGGGATTAAAATGTCAAGACTTGACCGGTATCATTTTGGGTGACTTATGTTACTCAAATAATAGTAGACCTTATGCATGTGCCTATTTAATTATTTAGGACGTTACGTGCTACCGTGCCTACACTCTTTACTACTACCTACCTGCTGAATCAGCGAGTTTCACGACACTTTTCTTTTAACTGTTTTATACTCTGGGGGAGAAATCATGAAATCTGATAAATGCTTTTTACTTAATATTATGGTTTATCTGTTAGCCGTATGACTGCTTGTTCTCTTACCGATTGCCCAATTTTGGTACATTATCGTTATAAACGTGTGTACAACTGTATCCCACCATTAATTGATTTCAATTAGTTTTGTACGAAACGATAGCTAGTGAATAGATCTATTTGGGTTGACAACCCTGCCCTAACTGGTAGCTCCAGTTCTGACTCCGGATTATCTGGGGGTACACGTCAGTTGTTCTGCTTTGTTCAGTATCTCTTGGGCGAGATACTATGGGTGGGTAAACCGTTAGTATTTGAAATAAAAGTTCAGGTGAGTTCATACAACCACACCGGTAAACCAATGTAATATTTAAGTATACCGAAACTATTTTACCAACTTTAAACGTAGAGTCATAAACCTGTGAACCTCACCAACATTATGTTGACCTTTTAAACTCATGATTTCTTAGGTAATTGATGCAAACTTCGGAAGACATGCAAATGGGGCTTTATCATGCTATCGGACCTGCTTTTGGAGTCATAGTCCCAACTATCCAAATAAATCGTTTTATGATTTAACATTTAATTTAGACTTATGCTTTTGAAATGTAAGACATTCTCATTTCCACTATCTTTTCCGCTGCAATGAAATGACGTAATATTTTATGAAGTTTAAATTTATTAGATGTTGTTCTATGTATCCTCGACTATGATTCCATTCTCGGTCACACCCGAATCCGTTGACCGGGGTGTGACAGATTGGTATCAAAGCCGTGGTTATAGCGAACCAGGATAAACAAACAAACAAAACACAACAAAAACCGAACCTGGACTATAACCCACTCCGAAGCTACCATTTGCATGCAAGACCTTATCTCCCATATGTTTATTTATGCTAGCTTATGTGTTACTTATGCATTAATTTCTATGCCATTGTGATGTTACTGACCCATGTTTCATGTTGAAATATTTATCGCAAAGATGACTTCCAAGGAAGTTATTTGCATCACCGATTCCGATGGGGAGCAAAGTGTGGAGGACCTCACCCCTTCACCACAGGACCCCACTCTTGAGGACTATACGCCCTCACCAGAGGATCACGTACCTTCGAGCCCCGAGCTAGAGGTGGCTACGGTTGGTACCATCCGCCGATCCACCATACCATCCAGTTTCTTGAGGCCACTTAGGCCATTGATCTCAGACGACACACCAGACCACCCTGCTCCCACCGCCACTGCTGGCGGTGTGGCCCCTATTGGTGCCTCGAGCACCACTTACCCATTTGCAGACCGTGAGTGGTCTGTAAAGACTTACGTCACCATACCTAGTGGCGGTAGACGAGGATACACCCCGAGACGGGCACCTGCCCCATCTCGGAGTCGTACGGCTGGTGCTACCCTTGAGGAGCCTGCGCCCAAGAGGCGCTATGTGTTCGAGCTACCTCACTTAGCTTGGATGCAGGATTGAGTATAGGTCTGGAGGATCGAGGAGGAGATCCCGAGAAGCTATGCACGGGGCGAGTCTTCTCTCCCCGATCCCTCCCGCCGTGTCCCGATGGGCATCTCACCCTTCACAGGGGAGCCCATACCCGACACAGTAACTGTCCTGGTAGCCCGCCTGAGGTGTATTGAGACGGACCTTGGAGAGCTTCATGAAGATGTTGGCCAGCTTTCGACCACTGAGGAGGTTAGGATCCTTTGGGATCGGATAGCCATGTTGGTGAGGCGCATGTGCGCCACTGATAGCGCCATGGACACCCTTCATGCCCACATGACCGGGGTTAGCATGGCCACCACCGACCTGCTTCTCTCGCACAAGAGTCTACAGAGGAGAGTCGCCGCACTGGAGCTTATATCTGGACGACTCCTCTCCACCCTTCTTGCCATGACCCAGGTCCCGACTTTATTTATCATGCCCCCAGGTCCACCACGAACACCACCCTTCTAGGTAGATTTGGTCTAGTTTTTGATCGCCATTTTATAGATGAAACATGTTATTATCTTTTGATGTATGACCGGGACTGCGAGCCCATGATGAAAACTTGTTTCTTTTGGTATGTTTTATCTGTAATATGGTGGAAAAACAATGGTTGTAGTATGATTATGATTAATGTTATCTCATTATGGTTATGAAAATTTTGCTATTATCATGTTATGGTTGTGTTATTTATATCGTTATTGTTACTGCTATGGCACGTTATGTTACTTCATCCTTTTCATCTCACGTTTCTTGGTTGCGTTTTCGCGTAACATGTTATGGCAATTGATGTATGTCATGGCAGTTATTCTCGAGCGTGTAATAACCCCATTTACACATTATCTGAAATTTTCTTTATGTTGACAATTGTAACTTAAAGAAAAATCATGCCGCCACGACGTCGAGCCACCGGGAACGTTTCACCTCCTCCATCCCCTCCTCCTATGACTACTGCTGAAATTGAGGAGATGATTGCTAATCGCGTTGCTGAAACTGTAGCCGCAGTTGAGGCCCAATGTCAGAAAGACGATGGGGCACGCGGTAAGAACGAATTAACCAATGTTAGAAAACATTAGTCTACAATCCCACCAAATTGTATTCAACGTTTTAACCTAACAAATGCAGGCCACCGTGAATGTTCATATAAAGACTTTATGAATTGTAAACCCTCGAATTTCAAGGGTTCTGAAGGCGCTGTTGCTTTAGTTTGTTGGTTTGAGAAAATGGAGTCCGTCTTCCGCATAAGCAACTGCCATGAGCAGTACATGGTCAAGTATTCCACATGCGCATTGACTGATAGCGCTCTGACTTGGTGGAACTCCCATGCTGATGCTATGGGAACTGATTTGGCTTATGCCATGACATGTGACGAACTCAAACAACTGCTTCGCGATGAGTACTGTCCTAGAGAGGAACTTCAGAAACTCGAAGCTGAGTTCTGAAACCTATCCATGAATGGAGCCGATGTTGCTGGCTATACCAAGAGGTTCCATGAGCTTGCTCATCTCTGTCCGACCATGATCACTCCACTGTACAAGAAAATTGAACGGTACATCTGGGTACTTGCACCGCATATACAGGGGAATGTCCTTTCCTCGAATACTCAAAATTTTCAGGATGTTGTGCGTCTGGTACACAACCTTGTTTACAAAGCTAATCTTCAAGGTGTGAACCTTGACAAGAAACAGTCTGAGAGCAAAACCCTGATGCTAGTACCACTCCCTCTTCAAGCAAGAAGCCTGACAACAAGCGGAAACGATGATTCTGGAAGAACCGTGATGAGAAGACCCCTGCCAAGGAAGCCGAACCAGTGAAAGTCTATGCTGCTACTACCCCTACTCATGCTGTCCGAAAGACCGGATATACCGGTGGAGCACCCCTATGCAACAAATGCAACCTCCACCACACCCTTGACTATGGAAACGTCTACTGCAATATCTATAAGACGAAAGGGCATGTAGCACGTGACTGTCCGAAGTGCACCTGTTACGGTTGTGGAGCCATCGGACACTTCAAGAAGGACTGCCCGAAGGCAAGAAACCAGGATGCTAATCAGGCTAGAAGAAGAGCCTTTGTGATCAATGCCGGAGATTCTCGCCGTGACACCAACACGGTGACGGGTACATTTCTACTAAATAATCATTTTTTGCTTCTGTTTTATTCGATACTGGTGCCGATAGAAGCTTCGTGTCTAGCGAATTTGGCCAATTACTTGAAATCACTCCTGTTGCCCTAGACACTAAGTTCACAGTAGAATTAGCAAACGGAGAATTAGTAGAAACTGGAGTAATCTATCAAAATTTCTCATTAGAACTCTCCGACCATTCCTTCAGCATTGATTTAATGCCCGTCGAATTAGGAAGTTTTGATGTAATCATTGGTATGGATTGGTTATCAAAGAACCATGCGGAAATTGTGTGCCATGAGAAAATAGTTAGAATGCCACTTGCAGATGGCAACACTCTGAACGTGCAAGGCGAAAAGAGTGGAACCAAACTAAATCTCATATCTAGTATGAAGGCACCAAAATTCCTTCGTAAAGGATGTCATTCCATCCTAGCACATGTAACTAAGAAGAAACCGAAGGAGAAGCGTATAGAAGATGTTCCCGTTGTTCGCGAATACCCAGAAGTTTTTACCGAAGACTTGCCAGGTTTACCTCCAACACGATAAGTAGAGTTTCTCATTGACTTAGCACCCGGTGCCGCCCCCGTAGCCAGATCTCCGTACCGTCTGGCACCATCTGAAATGCAAGAGTTATCTAGTTAATTACAAGAATTGCTAGATAAAGGCTTCATCCGTCCAAGCCACTCTCCATGGGGAGCACCCGTGTTATTTGTTAAGAAGAAAGATGGAACATTCCGGATGTGCATTGACTACAGGGAGTTAAACAAGCTGACCGTGAAGAACCGTTACCCACTTCCTAGGATCGACGACCTATTTGATCAACTTCAAGGATCAAGTTTTTACTCCAAGATCGATATGAGATCAGGATACCATAAACTCAGAGTTAGAGATGAAGATGTTTCGAAGACAGCGTTCAGAACACGCTATGGCCATTATGAGTTCCTTGTATTGTCATTTGGTTTGACAAATGCACCACCTGTGTTCATGGATTTGATGAACCGCATATGCAAACCTTATCTAGATATATTTGATATCGTGTTCATTGACGACATCCTTATCTACTCCCGTAGAAAGGAAGAACACGAACAATATCTGAGACTTATCCTAGAATTATTGAAGAAGGAAGAACTCTACGCGAAATTCTCCAAATGTGACTTTTGGATTCGCGAGGTACACTTTTTGGGTCATGTGATCAATGATCGAGGTATTCACATGGATCCCACAAATATTGAAGCAATCAAGGATTGGAGTACACCTACGAATCCAACCAAGATTCGACAATTCTTAGGTCTCGCTGGCTATTACCGCCGATTCATCAAGAATTTCTCAAAGATAGCCCAGCCACTGACCGCTCTGACCCAAAAAGATAAGAAGTTCATATGGGATGCTAAGACTGAACCAGCATTCCAGTTGTTGAAGCAAAAACTATGTGATGCACCAATTCTATCACTGCCCGATGGAATCGAAGACTTCGTTGTATACTGCGATGCTTCGCATCAAGGTTTAGGTTGTGTACTAATGCAACGAGAGAAAGTCATCGCCTACGCATCCCGACAACTGAAGATTCACGAGAAGAATTATACGACCCATGATTTGTAACTCGGAGCCGTTGTCTTTGTTCTGATAATCTGGAGGAACTATCTTTATGGTACTCAATGCACCATATTCACCGATCACAAAAGCCTCCAGTACATTTTCAATCAGAAGGAATTAAACATGGACAACGCCGATGGGTGGAACTGCTGAATGATTACAAATGCGAGATTTGTTATCACCCGGGCAAGGCTAACATTGTAGCTGACGCTTTAAGCAGAAAAGAACGCGTCAAACCACTTCAGGTTCGAGCATTAAGTATGACCATACGCTCGAATCTCACTTCATAAGTGCTTGACGCCCAGATTGAAGCCCTCAAACCGGATAACTTAACTGAAGAAGGTTTACGTGGAATGGAGAAGCAACTAGATAAGAAACCTGATGGAACCAAGAACTTCATGGATAGACTATGGGTACCTGTCTATGGAGGCTTAAGGCAATTAGTATTTGATGAGGCTCACAAGTCAAGATATTCCATTCATCCCGGATCAGATAAGATGTTGAGGAACTTGTCAAGATACTTGGCCGAGAAATTAAAAAGCTGAAGCATAGCCGCATTCACATAATCAAAGTGCGATGGAACTCTAGACGAGGACCAGAGTACACCTGGGAACGCAAGGATCAAATGCGTCGAAAGTATCCGTGCCTTTTTGAAAACGTCGCATCCACCAGTAACCAAAACTAAATTTCGGGACAAAATTCTTCTAACTGGGGGAGAATGTGACACCTCGTCCGAAACAGGTCAAACCTCTCTCCATTGACTTTTTAATTTAAATGTTCATATGTTCTAATTATATGATTAACTGCAATAGTTTCGATGATTAACTGGTAACTGATTTAATCCCGCGTTTGTATACCCGTAAAATATGAAAGTTCTCATATTTTAAATGTGGAACTTCAATAATAAAAATAAATATAAAAATTTGACTTTTTATATTTTATCAAAAATGATATAATCCTTTTCACCTTAAATCGTTTAAGGAATTTAAAATGTGATTAAATCGTTCCGTTGTCAAGACTTAGCCAAACGAAGAAACCGACAAACCTATTGGGCCCGGTTAAGCCCAATAAGCCCAAAATGACCCGGATAAACCCAAAACTTAACCCAAGGACTCGACTCGACTAACCGAGTCACCGACCCGACCCGGAGGCCCAACCCGCAGCCCGAATTGCCTCAGGCCGAACCCGGTCCCTCCCTACTTTTCTGGCCCACTCGACAAACAACCCAACCCGGCCCGTCCTCCCTTCGCGGCCCAACCCGAACGCCGGCCTAGCCCCACTCGGTCCCCCTTGGGCTTCGGCTCGTACCTTTTCCGAATTCCAAATGGGCTTCGGCCCAACCTCCAACCTTTTTGTTTTTATTATTTTTGGCCCATGAGTTTTATAAAATTTAGCCCACTAGATGTTATAAAAAACATTAGCCCATCAACTTTTATAAAACCACCACCCTTGTAGTTTTAATATACTTGGACTATAATTTAAAAAGTTATGATTTTTAATCATCATTAACCACTTTATATTTTATAAAACCTTCATCATTTTATAAAACATGGAGCAACCTTTATAAAGAAATCACCTACTTGTGGTTAGTGTATCTAAGTGGTGTGTAAACATGACAACCAGCCTACTCTACATCTTGTATTAGTTGTCATGTACTTGAGGAACCCATGGATTAGGAAACTAACTAGTGGGTATTACACAAAGATTTGACTATAAGAAAAAGCTCTCCACATTTCTCACCACAACACAAACCCACACTCACTTCTCTCCCTCCCCCTTGTGCGTCGGCCTCCTCACCCAGCCACCATCGCAGCTCCTGTCTGCCACTGCTCCGCCACAGCCGCCATCACCTGCCACCGTCGGACACCACCCACCGTCGCCGGAGCCACCGCCAAGCCACCCCCACCCCACGGTTTCTTCTACCCTCTTCTTCCTTGTGAGTTTTCTAACTCATTCCCTTCTTTTTCTACATGCTTTCACACCCAAGTTACCTCCAAAGTCTTGACAACAAAAATCTTAAACTACTTGCATTTTGTTAAACCAATTAACCAACCTCTCTTCTTTTTCTCTTTCTTCAAGAATCAAAGCATTCTCTTTTGATGTCTTAGGACTTAAAGAATCCAAAGAATGTGGTGAAACACATCTATGAAATCTAAGGAAAGTAATATGGTGTGCACCATGATTCTTGAGTTCTTGAAATCTTTGATTTCATGTTATTTGGTTTAACAAAATCTTAACTATCTTATGTTCATAAAATGATAAAAGATGACTAACTAAATGAAATATGATGATATTTGATGATAACTAACAATCTATTTATGTTTATATTAAATTGTCCTAACACATGATAAGTGTTAGTTGATCTTTATTTATCTTGTCCTAACATGAAAATGTTAGTTGATTGTTATTTATTTAAATTTTTCCTAACACAAATGTGTTAGTTGATTGTTATTCATTAAATGGTCCTAACACAATATGTGTTAGTTGATTTAATTATGAATCATGTTATGCTAACAAGGGAACTTGGCACATAATAAGATGATGATAAATACATGGACAAAACATAACACATTAAATATGTTATTAAAGCCTTACAAGACAAAAGGACTTTACTAGATTTTATTACTAAAAATGGAAGGAATAAATTTATGTCAAATGATTAATTTGACATAAATTCTTGGATTTATTATAAGTTTTAAAGATTCCTTAAAAATACTATAAAAGGCAAGAAAATCTAACATTTGTCTTCTAAGAGTAAATGTGGATTGTTTTCATAAAAACAAATGATTTTTATAAAAATAAAGACCAGTCTTACATGTTGGAAGACTAAATGAATTTTTACGATCATTTTGATAAACTCAAAACGATCTAGACATAACGATGTTGCGTAGTAATAAAACCGGGACCAACACGGCGATATACGCGATAACGTCGGAACAAGTAAATTTATTTAAAGACATGACTCGTTCTATAAAAAGATTAAAGGAAAAATCTATAAGTCCAAGAGTGATGTTTAAAGATTATACATTTCTCATGACGTTTTAAAAAGAAATGAATATTTCATACAAATGAAATATTAAACGATTTTGAAATATTAAATGATTAAATGTCGTGACTTAAAAATATATCTTTCAAACGATTCATGTTTTGAAATAAAATGAACTTTGAATAATTATTCACTTGACTAATAATTATTTACAAGAGTTTAAACTTTGAATTATTTAAAGTTCCCCAAGAAACGTTAATCATAATTATCTAAAAATAATTATAACTTGCATGATTAACAAGTCAAACAAATAATTATTTACTTAAAAATAATTATACGAACCTATGAAAATAATAATAAACATTATTATTTTTAACTCGGTGTTCAATACTTGATTTAAATTATTAAATGATAATTCTTTGTTTATATTTATTGAACTTAAATATAAATCATCACGAAAGTATTTATTTAATCAATACACGCTATCGGGTTTTCATACGAATACAAACGGGATTAAAATGTCAAGACTTGACCGGTATCATTTTTGGTGACTTATGTTACTCAAATAATAGTAGACCTTATGCAAAAGGAATTTACTAGATTTTATTACTAAAAATGGAAGGAAAAAATTTACGTCAAATGATTAATTTGACATAAATTCTTGGATTTATTATAAGTTTTAAAGAATCCTTAAAAATACTATAAAAGACAAGAAAATCTAACATTTGTCTTTTAAGTGTCAATGTGGATTGTTTTTATAAAAACAAATAATTTTTATAAAAATAAAGACTAGTCTTACATGTTGGAAGACTAAATGAATTTTTTACGATCATTTTGATAAACTCAAAACGATCTAGACATAACGACGTTGCGTATTAATAAAACCGGCACCATACAAGTAAATTTATTTAAAGACATGACTCGTTCTATAAAAAGATTAAAGGAAAAATCTATAAGTCCAAGTGATGTTTAAAGATTATACATTTCTCATGACGTTTTAAAAAGAATGAATATTTCATACAAATGAAATATTAAACGATTTTGAAATATTAAATGATTAAATGTCGTGACTTAAAAATATATCTTTCAAACGATACATGTTTTGAAATAAAATGAACTTTGAATAATTATTCACTTGACTAATAATTATTTACAAGAGTTTAAACTTTGAATTATTTAAAGATCCCCAAGAAACGTTAATCATAATTATCTAAAAATAATTACAACTTGCATGATTAACAAGTCAAACAAATAATTATTTACTTAAAAATAATTATACGAACTTATGAAAATAATAATAAACATTATTATTTTTAACTCGATGTTCAATACTTGATTTAAATTATTAAATGATAATTCCCTGTTTATATTTATTGAACATAAATATAAATCATCACGAAAGTATTTATTTTTTAAGGATCAATTCAATCCCTCATGTGCTATCAAAGTCTATAACCACCGTGCGGAATCCGGTGATTATAGGTGATTCAAGATCAGTTGCAAACAATATGAATAAACAATGACACAAGTACAAATATGACATACGATCACACTTTTCACGTTTCGGCCCTGTGACACTTTCGATTAAAAGTGTGACCGTAGGTCATTTTTAATTTTCTAGATATGTTTCGGTGACATTTTACATCGTTTTGTGTGACCATTGCAAGCCCCATCAGTTAATATGGTCACACTTTTACATTACATGTGTGACAATTACGAGTCACGTTTCGAACAATGTGACCAAATATCACCACTTGCGACTTTTTTTCTGATAATATGTATGAGTGACTATAGATACGTATATGGTCACATGAAGCAATTGTTTATGCAATTAAATGTGGCTAAATGTAATATATATTGACAAGTTAATTTGAGTGTGATAGTAAGTTAAACAAATATTGGTCAAAATAGTTATTGGTGTGACTGTAAGTTACCGTTTATGGTCACATTTCCAATTTGGATGTGTGACTAAAGATAAATCATCGTCACAATAAATAGGCAAACATGTGACTATAAGTATAATATGGTCATATTTTTTATTCTCTTAGGTGTGACTAAACATTAACACTAAAAAAAAGTTATGCCACTCTAAATTTATATGGTCACAGTTTTAGTTTTGAATGTGTGACTAAAGATAATTCATGGTCATGGTAAATGGGAATATATGTGACTATAAGTATAATTTGGTCACATTTCATTTTATGACAATTTGATGTGTGACTAAAGATGAATTCTGATCATGATAAATGAATAAAATATGTGACTATAAGTATAATTTCGTCATCTTTCATTTGATGACAATTTGATGTGTGACTAAAGATGAACTATAGTCATGATAAATGAAAAAAAATGTGACTATAAGTAAAATTTGGTCATCTTTCATTTTATGACAATTTGAATTGTGACTAAAGATGAACTCTGGTCATGATAAATGAATAAAATATGTGACTATAAGTATAATTTGGTCATCTTTCATTTTATGACGATTTGATGTGTGACTAAAAATAAATTCTAGTCATGATAAATGAAAAACAAATTGTAACTATAAGTATAATTTGGTCATCTTTAATTTTATGATAATTTGACGTGTGACTAAAGATGCATTTTGGTCATGATAAATGAATAAAATATGTGACTATAAGTATAATTTGGTCATCTTTCATGTTCTGACAATTTGATGTGTGACTAAAGATGAATTCTATTCATGATAAATGAAAAAAAAACATGTGATTATAAGTATAATTTGGTCATCTTTCATTTTTGACATTTGATGTGTGACTAAAGATGAAATATGGTCATGATAAATAAAAAAACTATGTGACTATAAGTATAATTTGGTCATCTTTCATTTTTTGAGAAGTTGATGTGTGACTAAAGATGAAATATGGTCATGATAAATGCAAAAACTATGTGACTATAAGTATATTTTGGTCATCTTTTATTTTATAACAATTTGATATGTGACTAAAGATGAATTTTGGTCATGATAAATGAAAAAAATATGTGACTATAAGTATTTGTTCTTCTCCCTTTTTATTGGAAATTTTTAAAAATATATATATATATATATATATATATATATATATATATATATATATATATATAGGGGAAGGATCCTATGAAAACCCTTTATTTTGTGAAAACGTGAAAACCACTTTAAAACCTACATAACTTCTTTATACGTTAATGTTTTTTCATGAAATTTGCGCCAAATGTCTTAGAATTACGTTATCTATAACTCTGGAAAACAATATTAAAAAAAACGTAAAAAAAAAATGTTTTTTTTTTCGTTTTTGGTACACATGTGTACCATCATCACTACTACTACACAAAAACGAATTATAAAGTATAAAAACACTCCTTATGTTAAAAATATATGAAAAACATACTAAAAACAATAAAACATTTATGTTACTAATGATAATTAAACATAGTACACATGTGTAGCAATACTTAAAAAATCATAAAATGTTATTTTTTTCTTTAGATATAAAGATAATAAAACTATAATAATTAGGGTGCAATTTCTTTTTAAAACTATTAGTAACTCATATTAAATTTTGAGTTTTTTTATTGTGGTACACATGTGTACCAAAAACGGAAAAAAAATTTAAAAAAATAAAAAAAAAACGTTTTTTTTTTGTTTTTGGTTTTTATAGAATTAAAGATAACGTAATTCTAAGACTTTTGGCGCAAATTTCATGAAAAAACATTAACGTATGAAAAAGTTATAAATGTTTTAAAGTGGTTTTCACGTTTTCACAAAATAAATGGGTTTTCACACGATCCTAATCCTATATATATATATATATATATATATATATATATATATATATATATATATATATATATAGTATTGCCACTTGCCAGGATTCGAAATAGCAACCTATCAAAGAAAATCACAAGACTAACCCGCTGGGCTAGCCCCTGAGAACGGAAATTGATATAAAATAGTGTCTAAATTACACCAATACAATTATAATGTAAATAAAATAGATAATCTTATACTGTAACCTTACATATGATCAGTTTTATAACAACTTAATTAAAACGAGATAACACGCACGTTGCGGCGGGTCGCTAGTTGTCCTTGTATGTTTTTAGTTACTCTTTCGGTTACTCGAGTTCGAGGGATATAGAGCAACATGACATAACAATTAGATGTCTAATTTCATTGTTACCATAGAAGTTAGAAAGTACTTGGTTAGACATGAACATTCATTACAATGACATCTAGACGAAACCTATTCCTTCATCTACTGAACAATAAAACCTGAAAATTAAGTGCTGCAGCATCAATTTGTTCCCACATGTATATTCTGTCATCTAGAGAACCTAACGTTAAAACTAAGGTGCTGCAGGTTCAATTTATCTTGGGTTTAGTAGTGATTTTTGAAAGAAGTAACTACTATATAGATCTCTAAATTCCTCTTTCCAGCAGCGACCTGGATTACTCTTGCTTCTCCATGTTCTTCTTGGTTGGTTTTGATCTGCATTTACAATTAAAGGTTGGATAAAGAGAAACTAAAACTTGTATGAAGATGAAAAGTAAAACATAGCCGAAAAAAGACTCAAGACATGTTCAATATTTTATCTAAACATATATATATTGAATGTGCCATTTCAAAAAGGCGAACAAATGTAGTATAAAAAGAACCCAAAACACGTGTTAAAATAGTAAGTAAAACATAACTAAACAAAAATAGTACCTGCATTTGGACACAGAACTGCAACAATCTGCAATGCATCAAAAGAAAAGAATAAGTTAAAAAAATAATTTAACCTATATAGATTTATGCTATCATGTACCGATATAGATTGGAGATACAACAAAACAGCTAATAAAGGACCAATAATAATCGTTTCTAAAATCACTGGATGGCAAGCAGGTGAAAGCATAACAGTTTTAAAAGATATTAAAATTCACATAATTTAGACACTAATACTGTTTTCATAATCCAAAAAGCAACAACATATGAGTTCAAAAACCAATATCTAATAGCAAATTTGTGGATCTTCCAAGAATTATGTAAACACAAAACAAAAGGTGAAAGCCTAATTAGAAAGTAAACATATATTCATATGAACAAACATGAACTAAAAGCACAATAAAATTGACTACACCAAGAAAAATTTCCTAATCATGTCTTTACCAGGAAAATAAAAATCCGAAGAACTTGAACCATCAATAGTCCATGGATCTAACTCATCTAATAAGCAGCTTGTTCTATATCCAGAGATCACTTTAGTTGAACACTTGAAGAAAAGATGAAACAATATGTCAAGCAACTCTACTTATGTCAACAAGAACAACATATCCAGTGAAGCAACTCTACTTATGTCAGAAGAGGTTTATTTCAAGCAAAAGAGAAATTATCTATTGTACTGCTACATGACTCTACAACAAAAGACAAAGAAATAATATATTACCCGCACGGTCGCACTTGAAAGCACAAATGTAACAATCTGCAAAGCAAACAAATAAAGCCATAAGAAATCTTATATGAACAAAATTAAAAATGAAAAGTGAACCAAATGCATAAATACGATGCAAATTACTAACAATATGATCACAGATAAACCAAATCAGAAGTAAACATATACAGAAATAGATTAAAACATACCTATGCAATTAAAGAAATCCATAAATAACCATTGAAGAAGAAAAAGAAACACACTTTCATTCCCAATCCGCTAGTAAACAACATGCATCCATAAAAATCCACTCAAACATGCATTCATCCCAAATCAGCTGATGAACGACGACATGCATCCACAAACACCCATTCAAGAACAAAAACGAAAACGAAATCAAAAGATAAAAATATAAATCATATCTTTCAAAGTGAGAAAAAAAAATCCTACCTAGGAATACAGTTTGATGAAGAACCAACATCAGAAGAGCTGGAGGCAATACATTTCCTTTTTCAACCCATTTGTATACTTAATACAATAATTACACTAACTGATTTTATAGCATAACAAACACATAAACAACTAATATACCTACTATAGTGATTACACAAAGCAGTTTCAAATACTAAAATTTAAAAATCTGCGAGACGAGCCATTTATCATTACGATAGGTGTCAAGTGGAAGTGCAGTGATGTATGTTTCGTCTCTTAATCTGAATAATATTCATATTTATTATTTCAATTTTCGGGACATTCATCGAATTGAGAAATATAATGAAAAACTTTTAACTTTCACATAACAAACATGAGGCAAAAGTGTTGGCCCCTTATTAAGAAATGTCTACCAATATAAGGCCATAACACAATTCGTGAAGAAATAATCTGTAAAACAGCGATGTTACCCAACAACAACAAGTGCGGAAGCCATTAGTGTACTAAGTAACGAATCCTCAACCTCCATGAAAAATAAATGAAATCAGAAACTCTAAAAACAATTTTGAGATTTAGCATGACTTACAAACAATTGTCAGGTTGCTGTTAAGTTTCATGGTAGAAAAATGAAGAGCAACACTTCAAAAAACTACATATATACACGCAAACCCACAAATGCCTATATACTTATACTATAAATCTTTCCTTCATGAGAAGAAAACAATGATGTCAGAAGCTTAGAAAACAATTTTAGATTTAGCATGAGATATAAACAATTATAAGGTTGTTGTCATTTTTCATGGTAAAAAAACGAAGAGTGGTTAAAAGACATACACACATACACGTAAATAAACACATGCCTACATACTTATACTGCAAATATTGTTCAGTTTTTCAGAAACTCAAAAAGACATACAATTCCAAAACATACCATCTCTATTTAAACTAAATTGCGATTTGAGATTACTATATGTAACTGATAAAAAACAAAATCTGGTCTCTAAACATGTGTGGAATTAAATAAGTTTCCTACTACTAAAAGAAATCAGAGGACTAATTCAACCATACCAAGTCACTTACCTCCCAAAACGCATGAACTGCAGAGAGGTAGAAAACTTTATAAACAGTGAACAAACACCTAACATTGATGACCTGCATAGGAAAATATAAATGTCGATAAATACAGGCATAAACACAAAATCAAACTCTTTTAAACCAAAATTGAGTGAACCCGAACTTAAGGAGGAATGAAGCGATAATGATTCTAGCCTGTAAAGTCGAGGAGTTGGAGTTAAGCAGTTGGCGTCGAGCGAGGGTGGTGCGTGTGCGGTTCATCGACCATGATGAATTGGAGGATGCTGATTGGGAATTTAGGGAGGATTGCTAGTGGGTGTATGTTTTAGGGATTTGAGGGAGTGGGAGGTTAACTTGGGAGAGATAGGGTTTATTACTTTATTGTATTTGGGATCAACACCAGCGGGAAAATAAAATAGTTTGGGTAAAAAACTAAAAGATTTAAACGGAGGGAAATCTCAAATTTTTAAAGAATCTTATATGTTTAAAATGGATGTGAAAATGGGGAAGTTGTGGAAAATTAAAATAAAAATAATTTAATAAATTCATTATAAAAAAAATTAAAAGACACATAAATCAAAATTATTCGTTATAAAGTACGTATAAATGAAGGATATGATGAAGTAGATAGATGGAGTCAGGTTAGGCGGACTGATAGATAGTCTTTGGTAGTTCTATCGTCATCGTCACTCTGTAACATTAACCCCAACCATCTCCATCTCTCTGGTCGATTTAAGTTCAACAACAAAATTCAATTGAAGTTAAACCATCTTCAAGCAAGGAAAGAAAAAGATCCTAAAAACGAAAAGAAACTCACAACGGAAGAAGCCCGTCCCTAGCCATAGTAGTAACCTATCAAGATGTCAATTTCGTCTCCGCCACACCCAGTCTCCGTTCAAACAATATATTGAGTATGATTGTATCCTGTTGCAGTCTATTATGTTCAGTTGAGTTCAATTATATCCAATTGGAGTCGATTATCTCTAATTGGAGTCGAGTATGCCCAATTGAGTTCTATTATGTCAAACTGAAGTCGATTATTCCCAATTGAGTTCGATTATATCCAATTGGAGTCGATTGTGTCCAATTAAGTTCAATTATATCCAGCTGTGGTCGATTATGCCCAATTGAGTTCGATTATATCCCGTTGAAGTTTATGTTCAATTGAGTTTGAGTATACTTAATTGTAGCCGATTATCTCTAATTGGAGTCAATTATGCCCAATTGAGTTCTATTATATCCAATTGGAGTCGATTATATCCAATTGAGTTCGATTATATCCAATTGGAGTCGATTATATCCAATTGAGTTCGATTATATCCAATTGGAGTCGATTATGTCCAATTGAGTTCGATTATGTCCACTCGAGATTTTTTGTTTAATTAAGCTCGATTATGTTCAATTAAGTTTGATTATATCCAATTGAGTTTGATTATGTCCAATTGGAGCCGATTATGCCTAATTATGTACGATTATATCCCGTTGGAGTCGATTATGTTCAATTGAGTTCGATTATATCCAATGGAGTTGATTATGCCTAATGGACTTCGATTATGTGTAGTTGAGTTTGACTATGACCACTTGAGTTCGAATATGTCCACTTAAGCTTGATTATGTCATTTTGAGCTTGATTTTGTCTAATTGAGTTTGAACAATGATTTTGTTCATTGGGCCTAAGCAAGCATCATTGGACCTAACTGACCACCATTGGGCCTAACAAACCATTACTCGGCCTCATTAGGCTTTATTGGGCCTAAGAGAACAACATAGGCCCTAAGTGACATTTAGTGGACCTAGTTGACCTTCATTGGACCTAACCAACCTAAATTAGGCCTTTTTAGCCTTCATTGGGTCTAAGCAAGCAACATTGAACCTAACTGACCACTATTGGGCCTAACAAACAATTGCTCGGCCTCATTAGGCTTCACTTGGCCTAAGAGAACAACATAGGCCCTAAGTGACATTCAATGGACCTAGTTGACCTTCATTGGACCTAACCAACCTTAATTAGGCCTCATTAGCCTTCATCAGGCCTAAGCAAGCAACATTGAACCTAACTGACCACCATTGGGCCTAATAAACCATTGCTCGACCTCATCAGGCTTTATTAAGCCTAAGAGAACGAAATAGGCCCTAAGTGACCTTCATTGGACATGATTGACCTTCTTTGGACCTAACTGACATTAACTAGCCACATTAGCCTTCATTCGGCCTAAGTGGCCACCATTGAGCCTAATAAACCATTGCCCAGCTTCATCAGGCTCTATTGGGCCTAAGAGAACAACAGAGGACCTAAGTGACCTTCATTGGACCTAGTTGACCTTGATTGGACCTAACTGACCTTAATTAGGCCACATTAGCCTTCATTGTGCCTAAGTAAGCATCATTGGGCCTAAGTGGTCACTATTGGGTTAGATTATGCCCAATTAAGTTTGAATATGTCAAGTTAGAGTCGATTATGCCTAATTAAGTCTGATTATGTCCAATTATAGTCGATTATGCCCAATTTACTACAGCTTGTTTAAATGTTGTTGTGACTAACGGGGGTTCGGGGGCAGCGCCCCCGTGAGAAGCAGGGTCCAAGGGGCGGCAGCCCCTGGCGGCAGCCCCTTCATGAAAAATTCATTAGATTCGCAATAATATTAATGATTAAACATTAGTTTTCAATATTATCAATTCTAAACTTTTTTAGTTTTAATCCATAAAAATTTTGCCCTCATAAATTTTCATCTATAAACAATTTCCCTCCTAAATTTTCAACATTTTGAAGCCCCTAAATTTTCACTCCTCATCCCTCCTTAGTCTATAGGATATTAACTTAAAAATTTTGAAAAATTTGAAACCCCCAAACTTTTTTCACCATTTTTCTAGATCTCGTATCTCTCCCCCTCCCCCCCAAACCAGTTCTACGCCACCAACCAACTCTCCTCTGCCGGTGGCGCCGTCGCTCGCCATCCGCCATCACTCGCCATCAACCACCATCCACGGTACACGTCACTCGCCATCAACCACCATCCACGCCACCGGGCGCCGCTCGCCATCCGCCGTCGCTGGCCTCCAATTTTGCCCTAGGTATTTTTTTTCTTTCCTTCTACGGTGACGAAAGGTCGCTATTTCATTCGATTTCAGTTCCAATCGGTGGTTTTTAGGTAAGACTATTAGTTATAGTTGATTCTTTAGTATGTTAATACATCTTAACTTTTGATTTCTATTGTCATGTTCCGATATTTTCATTTCGTTCATCTATTGGTTGGTGCTCAGCGAGTCAGCGATGGTGGCGGCTCCCCGTCGCCGGACAGTGGGCTACGATGGTTATGGATGGTGGTAATAGCCCTGTAGAGTGGTGGTGGATGAATGGTAAATGATTTAATAACCTTTGAATATGGGTTCTTGACTGATTTGCAATGATTCTGAGGTTCGGTTATTGTTTAGTGGCTAAAGCAGAATTATGATGGTGGAGATGACCATAAACTATCATAGACCAGCCTCTAATCGGTGGTGGTAGATGGGAGTTGATGCTTGTTGCTGTAAACAATAGGCTTATCATTAAAAATCTTATGAAGGTGCCTTTGTTGATTTTAACTTGATATTTTTCTTCTTTTTATTTTTCTCTTAAATTAACCTATGGTACTTTTACGGTATGTTTTATTAATCAATGCAAATTTTTGGTTTAGTTCAAGATCATTGAGAGATTGGCCACTTCTTATGTGCTGGTAATCTTGTTACCTACTAGGACTTGTTTTCTGCTTATTTTGTAAAATGTAGTAGCATCATATGATAAATAGTTATTTAATTTGTTTGTTTCTTTTTATAATTTACTATCCACTGCTTCTCTTTTGTGGGTAGTAGGATAAGACTTTCTGGTTTGTTGAGAAATTTGTTGCATACATTGTTGAGAAATTTGCATGGGCAAAACATATATCTGCCTCTGTAAGTATGTAGTTTATTTGCCAAGTTGAAAAATGTTCATTTCTCAAAGATGTATCAATCCATGATATTTTGATGCACTCTTGTAGGCTGTTATCACTCTTCATATTACAATAACTACAATTGCCATTCTCTATCCGGTTTTCATGATCTTGAAGTTAGTGTACCTTATGCTTATAATTGCATATACAAGTTTTTTTCTTCTTTCTTTTGCTTATTGTTATATTTTTTTGGTTCTAATTCTGTATATATGTGGTATGGTAGTAGGTAAACTAACTAGTTATTATAAAATGCATGAATCATTCTTAAGTATCTGTTTAAAGTTTTGCAGGTTTGCTTCAACCGTTCTATTAGGCGTGACCTAGATGTTTTTTTATCTATGTTAATTGGTTAAAGTTGGTGTCTTTTGTCCATGCAAATAATGACATCTGCTTGCTCGTGAACTCGATTGATAAGGTACCTAAATTTGCAGAAACTATATGACATCATCACATTTTATGTTATTTTCTGGAAAATTGTTAGGAGAAAGAGAAGTTTGCATCTTCAAGTATCGAGTAATGTTATCGAGTACTTTTAAACTGAACCAAACAAAGGTTCAACTCAGTCGTCAATATTGACAGTACAGTTTGAGATTTCATTTACCAAATAACTGTTGCAGCCTCTGTTTCATTTTGCTTTTGTATTTTTTTAACTGTTCATATGCATTTTATCATGTTGCATCTTTAAAGATATTATTTATCTTTCTATGTAAATGGTTGTCTCTTCTGTTACTAAATCATATTTCTTTTTCTGCAGGTTTTTTGTATTATGTCTTATGCCCATATTATCCAATTCGAATCCACCCGAACACCCAAGTACTAACAAATGGAGATGTGAAAAACATGGGAAGCTCGAGGAACCAAATTATAGGTAAAAACTAAACTTTTTTCCTTATTATTGCAGTGATTTTTATTTTTTGGAGTGATATGATTTTGAACCTCTTAACTCATTTAACATTAAGTCAAATGTACTTTGTTTATATATTGTTTTATATTTAATTTTTTATTTTTGTATTAGTATGGTCGTATGGACATGTTAATTTGAAGATAAAATCATGAATGGTATACGTTAAAAATGACTTTTATAGGATTGTAGATGGAGGGTACTTAAATGTTGTCTGCAAATTGATGATTTATGTTCCTCATCATAGTCTTGTGTTGTATTTTCTTTATTTTAGAAATGGAAACTAGTTATATTTTTTACTCTCATGTTTTTCTTTTTCTTCAGCTATTGCTTAACTGTTATACTAGAAGATGACAGTCAGAGCCACGATCTTCAATGATACAACAGCAAAAATTCTTGAAAAAAATTGCTCAGATTGGGTGATACAAGATGGCTATACAGATCAGGCTACGATACCAGCACCTTTCTATGCAGTGAAGGGAAAAAAGTACAGGAACTTGATAGAACACCAATACAAAAGGTCTTTACAATTCTAGGATTTCTTCTATTATACCAAAACTTTTGTCGTTAACTTTTGATTAGAATTTTATGTCTTTAGTATCTACGTTCAAAACATATGTATGAGATTTTGGTTTACTATTATTATTATAATCATCATTTTCTTGTGCGACGGAATGATAGCAAATGATGTGTGATCAAATATTAGACAATGGCCGTACATAAAAATAGCATGTGTGACCAATGTCATGAGAAAAAAATATATGTTTGACTAAAGGTTAAACAAAGTGATACTTAAAATAATTCATGTGATAATAATACGTTTCTCGTCACAATTAATTTACGTAATTAATTGTGTCTAAAATATATAAACAGTCACATAGAAACTAAAAGTGTGACTAAAAGTGTGCTAAGGTGATGTATTTATGTAACATATGTAACTAAATGGGAAATGTAATAACAAAAAGTTAAAAATAATGTGACTAAAGGTTAGCTATATATGACACTTAAAAATACTTAATGTGATTATAAAACGTTTCTAGTCACATTTTTATTTGTCTTATGTAACTAAAAGGTATATAATGGTTACTATTTGTTTTCAACTAGGTGTTTAGTTGTGACCATATACCAACCAATAGTCACTTTAAAACATTTTTATGTGACTAAAACCTATGAAATAGTCACACTAGTTCAAACTATTTCTACATCAACTTTCTTACTATGGTCACACGTAACAAAATTGTGTGTCTCTAAAACCTAGACAATAGTCTCACCTAAATATTTGTTATGTAACCAATTGTTATCAAAACGTCACGGTGAACAAAAAAACATGTGACCTTTTGGGAACATTATGTCACTAAATATATGTAATGGTTACTTTATACTACCAACTGGGTGTTTAGTTGTGACCATATACCAACCAATAGTTACTTTAAGACATTTTTGTGTGACTAAAAACTATAATATAGTCACAATAAAAACTCTTTCTACATCAACGTTTATGAAATAGTCACACATAACAAAATTGTGTGTCTCTAAAACCTAAACAATAGTCACACTAAATGATTAGTTATGTGACCAATTATTAGCAAAACGTCACAGTGAACATGAACATCATGTCACCATTTGGGAACATTTAGTCACTACGAAATAAAAAAATGTGACTGAAAATAGTTTATGATGACATTATTTGATAAAATCATTGATCCAGCAAGAAAAATCGATAGTCTATAGTCACACTTTTTATCTACGGTCACATTTTTTCGTACCATACAGTCACTGAAATTCAATGTCACCGTATGTGACCTAAAATGGCGAGAGTTTTGGTCACGGATGGGACAGAAAAAAAGTGTCACTAATCACTTACGGTCACACTTTTTTGGTGTCACCGAAGATCTGTTTTGTACTAGTGTGAAAATAAGAGCAATAACACAAACTAGATGAAGAAACACACTTTACTATTAACTTTGATTGCTACACACTTGATCGAAACTCTCTCTGAGAATTTCATGAACACCAAATACGCAAAACACACTTGAGCAACCAACCCTAATCTCCTAATCAAGCTATTCTTATATAGGTAAGCTTATGCTTGTTAAACAAGCAATAAAGTTCGGACTCTAGGCCCTAAATTCGACTAACCCACAAGCCCACAAAACCCATTTACATAATCATAGCCCAATTACATTTAACTAGCCCAAATGTATTTCTAATGCAAAAGCCTTATAAAATTCTAGACTCTACAATCTTCCCCTAGGCTTTAGCATTAGACAACATTCACATTCTGAACTTCTTTGACAAATTCACCGTTGCTGGATCATACTACAGCTCCTTTGCCACGATCTCAGCTACAGCTCTAGTATAAAACTTAGCATATTCTTCGGTTTCTTGGTTACACTCAATTTGATTCTTGGCCAGTACCATTATGTCCTTTTGATGAAACCTCATCAAATCATGAACTTCCATGACATTTATTGTCTTTGATTTGTAGAGAATTTTGGCTTCACCAGAGTAGTCACTATAAGCCCAAGTTTGAAAGTCATGCAAACAATCTTCAGGATGTCTCATTAGCAGAGGTATTGTCTTTGTCTTTTCAGTTGGTGGATACAGACTCCCCCTCTGTGCAGTATCATCTCCTCTATTAAACTTGTATGTTGTATCTTCAATCAAACTCTTCCTCGATCTTGACGATGAGTTCAATCTTGAATACTTGATATTGCATCGTGTGTAATCTCTTTATTAACAATCTTCAGAAGACTTGAGGTTGTGAAGTTCTCTTCCCACTTAGAATCCTGCCAACATAAATAATCTTGGTGCAAAATGTCTCTTCGAGACTCCAAGATAGTTTGATCTTGAAAAATTGATTATGTATTTCGTGTTGATCAATCGAAACCAAATAAGAAACAAAATCTTTTTAGCATTTAGAAATTTTATATAAAAACAAACCTAAAATCTTTTTGGTCTTTTCTGATATTAAAAATAAATGCAATACAGAATCAGACACTATTTTTGTCTTTCGTGAGAAAGATCACAACCTGGGATCATATTGAACATAACTTGCTGAACTACATTTCAATTTCAATTATTGAAGCACATAAGCCATGCCGATTGCAGATATAATTTGTCCAACTTAAAACTTTGGCACAATCATACTCATAACATCTGGATATGTTAAGGTATAGATTAGATTTGCATTGACCAGTGTACCCCACACTATCAAACATACTCAGATATGCTTTTACTTATCACATTTTGTGATTTCATTTGTGATTATAATCACATAATGATTGTAATCATGATATAGTTAACTGTGTTCCATGCAAAAAGAAATAAGAACATTAAATCGTCTACCTTAAGGTCGATCTTTCGATACGCAGATAAGGCCTCGGATTTAACCAAATAAGAAAATAAAACAAGTTGAAATTGTATAACTCAACAACAATCAGGTCGGTACTTCCGTACACGCAGAGAAAGTCCGATGAGTTATACGAAACACCAAAGAAAATAAAGCAGAACGTCAAACGAACAACGATCAGGTCGGTCTTTCGACACGCAGAGAAAGTCCGATCGTTTGACAAAATAAAGAAAATCAAACAAGTTTAAATCCTTGCAAAATGAACACATGTATACACAGTGAATTCTCATTTTATTTTTCACATATCTTTTTCTTGATATATCATGAGATATGCATCAAGATGTTGTCCACTAGGTCAAGCATCAGATTTAGTGTATATCACATTTGTATACTTTCTGATTTGCTGAGCCTACCTTGCACATCGATCAAATGATCTTATGGCTTTTTCATCTACTTTATCCATGAGTCAGACAATGTCAGCCAATGTACCATCATTTCCCAATCATGTCGGATACAATTTCTCATTTTTCAATGTTTTTGGCTTTTTGCATTTTTCAAATGTTTTTGTCTTTTTCAAATTTCTCCCCGTAAAAATGACAACTCTATTTATAGATTTTCATTTTTACTAATTGAAAAACAACACACTATTTTTGTATTTTTGCAAAAACAAACTCCCCCTCAGGATGAGACGAAGTGAAAAACAAGAAAAATGATCAACCAACACGAATACTAGCAGGTTAGCATTTTGAAAAACAAAATTGATTTTGATATTCAATTTAATTAAAACAGATATTTCACAATCAAAAATTGTCCAATCACCGAAAGGTCTTCCTGAAACACCTGCTTGACACCAAATAAAACATTAGTCGCGTTGGGATCGAACCGAATCAACAGCGTCGGGTCGCCCGGTGTCTTCCACAAAGTCCTTGTTGGCCTTGGAAACAACTTTTGGTTTCCAAATTTGTAAAAGTTTTAATTTTTGATCGGAACCCGAATCCGATTCAACCGACGTACTCGGTTTAGACCAAGACGATTTACGAGTTGACTTAATCTTTGGAGACCATGGTTCATAAAAAATTTGACCTTCGTTATCTACATATTTGGCAGTTTTGTGAATATATGAAGGCGTCAGACAATCAGCAGCTAGATGTCCCGGTTGACGACATACAAAACAAAGTCGCGCTCTAAAATTGTTTAAAAAACTGTTTTGATTTTAGAGAATCAGATGAATGTTCAGAATGAAAGTTATCAAAGAAACCATCAGAAGAATCATACCTAGGAGACGGACTCCGTGAAGATGAAGATCTTCCAGAATAATAAGAAAATTCCTTCTGAGATGGTGATTTCTTTGCAACTTTTGTCTTAGAAGCCTTCTCATCCTTCACTAATTTCTTTGCTTGAACTGGTTCTTCCAACACTCTGTAACCTAAACCTTTGTGTTTAGATCCTTGAGTCTTTGAAGAATTAGACGAAGAACCCAAAACAACTCTTGACTTAGCGTCACTACTGAATTTTTCTTTGATATCTTTCAGCTTGTTCTTCTTAATTAATCCTCTTTCTGCGTCAGTTGCGGATGAAGAACATGAAGCAACCTTATCATAAACTTTTTCATTTTCCAGCAAAACAGATTTTGACACAAATTTTGGAGCTTCACCCAAAGGTTTCTCCTTCTTTTTAGACTTGGACTTGTTCTTCTTGGGTGGAATAGCAAACTTTGAATAGTCATACAATTCATTGTGTGGATCAATCTAAGCAGAAGTAACTTCAATCAAATCCACTGGTTGAGGTACCAAGTGAATATTTTCTTTCTTAGACTTCTCTGAACTCTGATCTTGCTTGTATAAGAAATTTAGCAATGTCGGTGACAAATTGCAATTCTTAACTTGTCTTTTCAACTCCAAAATCTCCAATTATAAGTCATTAATTTTCTGTTGACCTTCAAATACCTCTTGTTGTGACTTGATGAATTTTGCATTGAGAACATCTTACTCATAAGTTTGTAACTTCCTGATCTCACATTCAGCATATAATTCTTCAAGTACATTTTCTCTCTTTTGCTTGTAGATCTCAACATCTTTTGTTAACACTTCATTCTTGTCTCTGTAAAGAATATTTTCATCTTGAAGCATAGAGATCTTATTTTGAAGCTTCTCAACGGTAACAGCAGTTTGTGCAATAAGAGCAGTAGCCTCTTCATATTTTTGCTGAACCGGATAACTCTTCTCAAACAGATTCTCAAAATCTTGAGCTGCGTCTAACGCTTCAGCTTTGGCTTTCTCACACTCTTCAGCCAATTGAGCCTTTTCCTTCAAAACATCTTCATGAATATGAACCAACTCATAATACTTCTTTTGAAAATCCTCCAACTCTTTCTTTAACACCACAATTTCTTTAGTTGAAATTTGGCGACATTGTTCAAAACTTGCAATTTCCTTGAGCAGCTTCTCACATTTATAACATTTAAATTCGTCATCTTTTGAACCTTCAGAAGTCTTAGGTAATTCTTCTTGAACCAAAGATACACTTGAAGAAGAATCAGACTCAGTTAAAAAGCTGTCATCATCAGCATGTTGAACAGTTAAAGCAATTGAGATTGGAGTATGATTCTTTTTAATTGCTGAATCTGCATTCCAAGCAAATTCATTTGAATGCACAAATGTATCAGTCCAATCATGAGCAAGAGTAGCAGATTTCTGCTCAACCTTTTCAGCTTTATCTGATAAATGTGCATGCTGACCAGTCTTCAATTTACTTTCCGTAGAACTTGGACATTCTCGAGCAAAGTGACCATAAACTGAACACTTAAAACATTTCACCTTAGACTTGTCCAATCCAATCTTCCCTTCCTGATTCAATCTCTTCTTACCAGTTCTATTGAAAAATTTCTTTGTTCTACGAACCAACATAGCATATTGCCAATTTAGATCCATTTCCTCCAAATGATCATAATCAATCTGATCGTAATCTTCATTTACTAACTCAGCATTACTCACAGAACCAGTGATAACACCAAAGTATGAAGATAATAATGCAGACATCAACGCATTATAATCATCGACAGTTTGAACAGACAATGCACTTTAAGTTGAAGAATTTGGAATTGACACAGTACAACCAGCAGAAGAATAACTTGGAATTTTAGATTTACCTGCTAGAAATGCTGTAGGAGGAGCAGAACTAAGAATATTAGATTTCTCAGCATTTATGGTTGAATCATTGTTGCCATAATACACCGCAGGATTCTGAATTTGCTCAGGAAGTGACTTCTTTACTATTAACTCCATATCCCTAGCTTGTATTCTTTGAATCAGATCATTAAAAGACAACTTTGGATAAAACTTATCATTAGTAATCATCATTACATGATTTTCCCACTTCTCTGGTAGAGCTTCCATGATCTTTTCTTTCTTATCAGCTTCATCTTTTGTAGGATTCACCAACTTCATTTCACTCATTAAATGTGCAAATCTTGCAATCAGATTTGGAATCGATTCATTTTGATAATGTTTGAAACTATCAAATTCCTTCTTCAACACCTTTTGTCGACTTTTCTTGTACTGGTCATTGCCTTCACATCTCTTTTCTAGAGCATCCCACAAACTCTTTGCGGTATAGTTGCTTAAAAATTGATGTAGTAAATCAGTAGGCAATGCCATTGTTAAAGTGCCATAAGCCTTTTTCTCAGCTTGATATGCTTTCTTTTGTTCACCGGAAAGCTTTCTTTGAAGAATTGGTTCCCCGTCCTCACCTTTAGGATATGTATATGGTTCAGAATATGATAACCACATATAGATATCATTTGCGGAAACAAATGCTTCAAATCGTGTCACCCAACTATGCTAATATTCCAATTTGATTAATTTGGGAACTTTCGGACTTGTTCCAATTTCATTATCATAGTTAATCATTGTTTGCATCGTTGCCTGAACTGAATTTTGAATAGCCGCGAACGCTTGAAAATTGGACATTTTTGAAAAATTGGTTACTATTCACTCCGAACCTCGACCGAACCTCCTCCAAGCTTAGTCCGAACCTTGCTACACCGAAGTCTCTCCGAACCTGACCTTCGGACGAGCACATTCCAAACAACTCCGAACACTCACTGAACTCTATCCGAACGTTGGCCGATCCCTCACCGAACTCTCACCAAACCACAATAATGGCCGATCTCCGTCCGAACTTGGAGTTCGGAGCGGTTACTCCGAGCTTGTCCGAACCTCAGACGAGACATATTTCACTCGATGTCATTTTCTCGATTTTCAACGTTTTTGACTGGAATTTTCGACAGGAATTCAAGAAAACTTAATAGAAACAACTCAGGAATGAATTTTGAATAAAAAGCACACTCAAAACAATCAAACAAACTCAAAAATGATTGACATTTTCGCAAAATCGTGAATTTGAACTCAAAACTCCGAGAAACACTGATTTCCGACTAGTAGAGCAAACCAAATGCTCCGATACCACTTGAAAATGTTTGAGCGTGTGGATCTTCTACTTAGTCATAATGAAATCAATGTAAATGAGTAAAACACGAAGAGTAAATACAAATGAGACTTGTATTAACCGACAGAGTACACTCAGAGAATATATGATCCCTAAGCCTTTCAAATCTATACAAGACGACCTATTTATACAAGCTGAAACATGATCGGCCGAACCTCAAGTTCGGCCACAAGTTCGGAGCTGTCTGAACTCCAGGTTCGTTGGAAGTTCGGACCTCAGCATCCTTGTGTGATTCGTCTTGTATTCAATACTTCACATGACGATCAGGAACCATGTATCAACATTATTATCCCTGACATCCTCCTTTCCTGGGATACTCTTCTTTCCATCCCACTTGAACACACCTCTGTACTTCTTAACATATGATCTCTTGAATTTGCTTCGCACTACATTTTCCAAATTCTTGTAAAAATACTTAGCTTGCTCATTGTTTGATAGATTTGTAAACGGTGCCTTGTACAGCATAGTCAGATCCACATTTGTCCAGGAGTAAAACTGGGTCCAGCTCTTGTAGTATTCTAATGGATATTGACCCTTTCTCCGCACAACGAACATATTTTTCTCTCCATCAAACATCCAGGCTTTAATATCTGCATTGATCCCCCTCTTATCATGATAATGCTCTCCCAGCTGGATTAGGTACCTTTCAGGGGGATAAGCAAATGTCTGAGCCTCCCAACCTCCGTCAAACTCAGAAGCTGGTACTGTCATATAGTCTCTATCCCTGGTATCTTTATCTTCAATGGAGGCTTCGGGTAATACTGTGTGAGATTTCTCAGGGATATCTCCTTAAAAGTCAAATGCTGGTGATTATGAGGAATCACCTGCTCCTGAACCTCCTTCTGTGTTACCTGGATCACCCTTATCAGCTTGGCTAGGGTTTGACCTGCTTGATTTATCCGAGTTAAGCTGCCGGATCAGCTTATGTAGATCTCTGAATTGTCTGGTAAACTCTCGGTTTATCTTTTTCTGATTCTCCAACTCAGTGTTGTGGATCTTCTGGATATCAAGCAAGTCTCCAATTATCTCACTTTGGGCTGCATTCTGGGCTTTTAGACTTTCAATTTCTTCTTTAAGTTCCTTTTCCAGTCTGTATTCAGAGGTTTCCACCGCTTTCCCTTTCTCTTGGGTAGTGGGTTGAGAAGATGATTGACCAGCACTGGTACTCGTGACTGGTGGCACACGAGGATCTAATCTTCTTCTCTGTGGCTTTCCGATTTCTAATCAGTGGCGTCTCAGCAGTCTCAGTCTCAACTTCCTCGATATCAATGTCATCAAGATACGTGTCATAATTGATACTCTCTTCACCTTCAAAATTCAGTGCACCAACCTGCACATCTTCTAAATCAAAATCTTCCCAATCTGAACTATTTGTGAGTTCAGTAACTGGCTTCTGAGAGGCAGGCACAGTGTGTTCTTCGTCAATGACTGCATTTCTTTGCACAGGAACCTCCTCTCTTGCTATCTCAGCAAATTCACCAAATTTGTTACCAAGCGGTACCTTATCAGTCAGTTTCTTCTTTGGGTTAATCATCAGGAAAACCTCAATGCCCATAGGCTTAGTATCATGAGTGTCATTGGTCTTCCTCAAGGCTGGTATCTAGAATCCAGAGCTAACTGGATGAACCTCGGAACCGCTGCAAACTTTTTATCTCTGGTCACCACAGCCTTCACATCTTCAAATATCAACATGGACCAGTTGAATCGAACCCCTCTAACCAGTGAAACCATAGCATGGGTGTGCACTTGGTTCAGTTGATCTGTCGAGCTCTTCTTGGCAATCACACACTTCTGCAAGTAATGGGCCAGCATTCTCCAGTATGGTGGAAGGAGAGCCTTCATAGTAGGAGGAGATACTGTGTGATATCCCATTTCCTTTAGGCATTTAGAACCCATTTCTTTATCCAGAGTAATTGGATCTGCAGCAACATCTTTAAGCCTGCGAGCTTCTCTGAAATTTTCTTCTAATAAAACCACTGCTGTTGCTTGTATCTTTGCTATAATTTGCTTTCCATCATCAGACACGTACGCTGTCTTCCAAAATTCCTGTTGCATGCGCTTGTAGATAACAGGGTTCGCTGTAAGAGCATAGTGTAGACAGCACTTCTTCAGTCCTGCAATCATCGACTGGTACTTCTCACGATACTCTGCAGGTGGATCCAGCAAGTAAGCCACTGTGTTGTGATCTTTGATAAATTCTAAGTCCCTGCACTCACAAACACAGATAAACATCCAAAACAAACAAGAATTCATTAGTTTTATAGATTTCTCGAAAAACGGACAACATAACGGCTTAACAATAACTGAAAAACCATTGAAAACATCATCTAGTACCTTTCCGATCGAAAAGCAGGGTTTTCGATCGGAAAGCATCCGTCCGATCGAGAAGTCACATGTTACCGGGAACTCTGATCGATAAGCATTAGTCGCGATCGAGAAGTCTAGGCTCCGATCGAAAAGCAAAGCTTTCGATCGGAATGCCCAGTTCCTCGATCTAGAAGTCAGATCACCGATAACTGGTGATCGAAAAGTACCAGGTTCGGATCGAAAAGTTCAAATCTCGATCGAAAAGTCCAAGCTCCGATCGGAAAGCATAGCTCTCGATCGGAAAGCTTGGTTTCTCGATCGAGAAGTCCCAAATCATCGACGATCAGTAATCGATAAGTGCCAGGGGCTGATCGAAAAGCTTTTCAGTCTGATCGAGAATCCCCTGAATCGATCGAAAAGTCCTTTCTTCTTCACCGCAGACCTGCAACACTCTCAAACAAGCAATATTTGTATGTTTTAACAGTTAAAACCACTGCTATACACCTGCAATGAGAGATTTCCACCCATCCCAACACAAAAACTAAAAAAAACACACTTACTCAAGCACATCTTTCGGGGGTCGGGCAATACGCTTCAAACGAGGAGCCATTGTGTAAACACAACGACGGGGATGTACTCAGAGGGTGATTGCGACCAGGGGGGAGGTGTCGGATGGTGGCGACGGTGGCGGAGGGCGGCGGATTGAGGGAGGAGGGTAGCGGCGGCGATGTGGTTGATTGGGAGAGGTTTGATGGTGAGTTTCGACGGGGGAGGTGGCGACACGGTCGTAAGGTGGTGCCGGCGACGGTGGTGGTGCACGATGGCGGTGGCAGCGGCTGGTGGTGGTGAACGGAGGAGGCAGGTTGGTGGTTTAGGGTTTGGAGTGAGGAGAGGGAGATGGGGAGAGTGACGGGTGGTGGCGGCTCTCCCCCTTTTTGTTTCAAAAATATTTAAAAATTTTATTTTGGCCCCTGAAGATTTAAAAATGATCAATAGAGACCCAAACCTTTAACTCAACCTCAATTTTTTTAACAAAGTTATATTTTTTTTTAAAAAAAAACACACAAACCCCCAACTTCAATCTCGTTTATCCAGAAAGCTTCCCCTGAAGTCAAGCCCAAGAGTTTATACTCTGGCAACTTTTACAAGAAAAATAAAAAATAAATAAATAAAACAAAACAAACAAAGTCACAAATCAAGACAAAATTAAAATAGACAATAAAAAAAACCTTAACTGACTGAGTTTCGAGTGAAGAGGCATTATCAGGGATCATACCAGATAGTCTGTGACTGAGGAACCTTTTCAGCTTCAGTTACTTCACGTGTTCAGGCGATTGTCGGTATAATTGGTCCATTTGTTAAACTCATGCCACATTCTCTTACTAAGGTAGTTTCATCACATTAATTTACATTTTAGGTTTATTAAATATGAAAAACTATCCTGGTCACACACATAAGTCCTAGGTATCATTTGTACATTCTATCAAGCACACCTGGTTTCCATACAACATTTTTCACGACACCTCTCCTTAAGCCCAACATCATGCTCCAGACTAGGATTGAGAAAAGAAAGAATAGATCACTGAGGTTTTGTTGGATATTATACAAAGTCAACTGAATTTTTGAAGCATTTTAACAATGTTCTCATCAGTGACAAAGGCTCAAGGTTTTGGACACTAGAGGGTCTCTTTTGATTGTGTACATTGGCATCTTTTTGGTTTATCATATATGTACAATGTGATCTAAAACGTACGTGGATCAGGGTGGTTCCAGGTCTCCGCTTTCGCAGAACAGAGGAGTCCTGACTCACGTACAACATTCCCAGGTCATTGCTTACGCAAAGCAGAGGGAATGGGATTTTTTGAGCATGACGTCAAAACTCATAATCGGGCGTGTTTCTTAGGATCCCTGATACACAGTCAAATAGAGATTGTACTAACCTAAGTGTGTGGTCCCTTTCTAGCATCATACGTTATCTTCAAGTGTTGTGATAAAACATACCTTTTGATTGATTGTTAGCAGAGCCTACCAAGCATATCGACCATGAATCACTGCTTTTCACTTCCACCGTACACGTGTCAGTCAGCAAACACCTGGAAATTTATATCACTTCCCCAACCTGGTCAACCAAAACCAGTAAAAAATTTAAAAGCACACACTTTAAAGGAAATATTTATCTTATATCTTCCCCTTGCTTTTAGACTTTTTTCAAAAAAGACACTATTTTCTATTTTTTCAATTTTTTTTTGATGAAATGAAACATAAAAACAACTGCCATACTACTCATCAAAGGCTATCATTCGGAGGCCTTTGAGACACATTTCAAAATTGGCACTTGGGAGGGGTTTTGTGAACATATCCGCCACATTGTCATCCGACGCCACCCGTTCTAAGTGAATGAGCCTGCGTTCATAGCAATCCCGAATGAAGTGCGTTTTTATATCGATGTGTTTGGTTTTGGAGTGCTGCACAGGATTTTTCACAATTTGCAATGCAGCATTATTATCACAAAAAAATGGGAGTATCGAAGAAATTCAAACCGTAATCTCCCAGCTGATGCTGCAACCATACCACCTGTGAGCAGCAAGCAGATGCAGCCACATATTCTGCTTCGGCTGTCGACTGGGACACCGTGTGCTGCTTCTTGCTTTGCCAGGATACCAGCCTGTCACCTAAAATGTGAGCTCCAGCAGATGTGGATTTCCTGTCAAGCTCATTACCGCCATAATCACTGTCAGAGAAAGCATACAGATTAAATCCTGACTCTTTAGGGTACCAGAGGCCTAGTCGAGGCCGACCCTTCAAATATTTAAAAACACGTTTAACAGCAGATAGATGAGAGAGTTTAGGATTAGCCTGATAGCATGCGCATTGGCACACAGCTAGCATGATATCTGGACGGCTGGCGGTTAAGTACATCAGAGACCCAATCATAGACCGGTACATGTGCTCATTCACCGGTTGACCGTCTGGATCCCTGGTAAGTGCTGGTCTTGCCGCCATAGGTGTGGAGACAGGCTTTGCATCCATCATTTTGTACTTTTCCAAAATTTCTATGACATATTTGGCCTGATGGATAAGTATCCCACTGTCACTTTGCTTCACTTGTAATGCGAGGAAAAACTCCATCTCGCCCATCTGACTCATCTCAAATTTTGTGCGCATTACCTTCTCAAACTCTTTGCACAAGTCTTCATTGGTTGATCCGAAGATGATGTCATCAACATATACTTGCACCATGATTATGTCATGCTCGACCTCCTTTCTAAAAAGTGTCTGATCTACAATGCCTCTTGTGTACCCGTGTGCTAGAAGATGATCAGTCAGAGTCTTGTACCACGACCGAGGGGCCTGGTGTAAGCCATACAAAGCCTTGTATAGCTTGAACATATGATACGGGTGTTCCTCATCAATGAAGCCAGGAGGTTGAGTGACATATACCTCTTCATCCATTTCGGCATATAAAAAGGCTGTTTTCACGTCCAACTGGTAGACAGTGAAATTCATGTAGGATGCATAGGCTAAAAAAACTCTTATTGCCTCTAAACGGGCAACTGGTGCATATACTTCATCATAATCCACTCCTTGAATCTGTTTGTGGCCTTGAACCACCAACCTGGCCTTGTTTCTGACAATGATGCCGTTGTCATCCTTTTTGTTCTTATAAAGCCACCGAGTAGTGATGAGCTTTTTGTCAGCAGGCCTTTCTACTAACCTCCAAAATTGAAGCCTTGAGAATTGATTTAGTTCTTCATGCATGGCCTCTACCGAACTAGGGTCTGTCAAGGCCATAGTAATGTTGGGGGGCTTAATTTGTGAGATGAAACAGGAGTACATACAATGATTGATGTCCCCTGACTGGCTTCGTGTTACCACCCCTGATGCTAACGGACCAATGATGTTGTCCAAGGGGTGATATTTATGGATTCTAGTTTCGGCAACAGCTTGAACGGGGATTTCAGGAGGCAGATTTGATTGATCGGGTGCATCGTTTGTTTCAGCTGCATCTTCTGCCTCAAATCCCTGTGTTTGAGCTGTGTCTGACCCGGGGTCGACGTCTGCTTCATTATCATTTCCAGGAACAACTGGATCTTCTGCATCAGCTCCCTGTGATTGAGGTGTGGTTTCTGTTTACGGGGCAGTGACTGGAGCCTTTGTAATGGAGTGTGTTAATGATGGTCCTAAAACTGTATTTTCAAAGAGTTCTTTAGCTATGACTGGATCCAATCCCAACGGGTGGAAGAATTGATTATAGTCAAAAGCTCGAGGAGGACCCACTCCACCATCTGATGGATTTTCTTCTAGCCAATCCACATTTGTGGATTCCATCACAGGTCCCGGTTGTTTTGTTGAACACCCTATAAGCAGAGCTGGCAGAGTAACCTACAAAATAACATTCATCCAATTTAGCAGCAAATTTAGGTACGTCAGAATTTACTAAAACTATACAGAGACACCCAAAAGCCCGAAGGTGCCCAATTCTAGGCTTGTCATGGTAAAGAAGCTCATATGGGGCCTTCTGCTGCCGCTTATTGATGAGCGCCCGATTCTGGACATAACATTCAGTGTTGACTGCCTCTGCCCAAAACATGGTTGGTAGCTTTGAATCACACAGCATAGTGCGAGCAGCTTCAATTAGGGTCCTATTGCGTCGTTCTGCGACGCCATTCTGCTGAGGGGTGTAGGGGGCACTGTATTGATGTTCAATTCCCTTTTCAGCGCAGAAATTATCAATTCTTTGATTCTTGAATTGTGTTCCGTTATCGCTCCTGATGGCCTTCACTTTCAGCTTTAATTTGTTTTCAATGAGCTTGATGAACGCAATCAGTATACCTGCAACATCACTTTTCTTTGACAAGAAAAACACCCAAGTGAACCGGGAAAAATCGTCAGTAATAACTAAACAAAAAGCACATCGGTTAAGACTTAACATACTGACTGGACCAAATAGGTCCATGTGAAGCAACTCCAGTGCAGATGAAATTCTGTTGAACATCTTCGGTTTATGTGGACGTTTGTGCTGCTTCCCCTTAGCACAAGCCACACATTTCTCCTTGAGCACAAATTCTTTGATTGGAAGGTCTTTAACAAGCCCTTGTTGGGTTATAAAACAAATTATCACTTTAAACACGAGTACGCAGCGGAATTAATCCTATGAATTAATCTAACTAACCGGTTAAAGAACATGTACATTTTTAGCTCGACAAGAGAAGAACCTTTAGGATTTGAAGTAAATCCCTCTACGTTCGCACACACGACACACCGATGTACGTATGCTAGTACTCGATCACGAACTCCTCTTGGTGAAGTAGGCTTGGTCGAACCACACAAGAAACCGAAACCCCTAGGGTTCTTTCTTGTTTGCCGAAAATTAGAGAGAGAATAGAGAGAGATTAGGGTTTTGCACTTTACAGATAAATGCAGCAACTAAACCTTAAACCCATAAGGTTTATTTATAGTGTTTAGGAACTTGATAAACAAGGTAGGGTTTGGGATAGGGTCTTTACGATTTTCGGCCCTAAGGCCTATCCCAAAACCTTCTCCTAATTGTAATCATATTACAACTCTCTCTAATTTACAACTAACACCCCTGTTAACAATTAACTGTTAGTTTATAACGACTCCTCGTTAAATGTTCATGATAAATATTAATTAACTAATTAATTAATACAAATACATTAGTGTCGAGACGTGTAACCCCGTAGGCTTAAATACTTTCTGGACATACGCTTATTAATACGTGATCATATCCCTACAGCTCCCACTTGAGCTTGTAATAATAAAGGTAATAACATTGGTTAGCGTCTAGCAACACGCCAATGCTCCCCAGAAATATTTAAGTACAGTTTCTCAAAGTGTATTTAAATGGTACAGTCATTTACTATCCCTTTGTTACCGATACCGTTGTTAAATATGAATATGGATCAAGTCATTTCATACTTTAACGATTTTGTTTCTCATTCCACAACTAATTAAAGATTACCAAATTCAAATCGAGACACATCTGGATTTCATTTGGGCATGGCCATGCAGACATCTTAATTAGTCCCAATGAGGGGCCCAGTGGTATCTGCTTCAACTTTTAAGCTGATGGAACCAATCCTCTTGACTACACGTGTCCAGTCACATACTTCACTACACTTACTGAAAATAGCCCTTTTGTACTACCTTATTCAGGATAGTTAGAACTATATCAAGTAGGTGCAATCCATATATGCATGACCTGCTTGTATCTCAAGTCTAAGGATAAATAAAGCAACCATTTACGAATTTCACTTAATGACGACGATCCATAAAGTGATAATTCGTTAGTGGGGTAGTCCGATATGCATCTTATGAATATCATGTGAGTTTGGTGGAGACCATCCATTATATATTCCAAGAATATTACCAATCACTCAGATTTGTCTTAGTTTAACTATATTCCCATATAGTTAATCGACAATGGACAATTTAGAATACTTGACAAGTACTCAAGGATTAAACATGCAAATATAGGACACAATTTACTATTAAATGAAATCAAACATATCAAGTACTTTATTTCATTATATAAATAGAAATTGTTTAACATCCCTTATCCAAATACCGAACGCCAGACATACATGATTTAACTAGCTAATTTAAGTCCCATGCCATCGGCATGCCTTTCAAGCTTCGGCCTCGACAAAGCTTTCGTGAAAGGATCAGCTAAGTTAATATATGTGTGAACTTTGAGTAATCTGATTTCACCTAGTTCGATCTGCTCACGAACATAGTGATATCTCTTGGCATAGTGTATGGCGCCCTTCTGAACTCCAGGTTCTTTGGAAATGATTAATGCACCAGTATTATCACAGTACATATCAATAGGCAAGTTACTTGTAGGGATCACATCAAGCCCACAAATAAACTTCCTTATCCAGACTGCCTCCATTGCAGCTTCCGAAGCAGCAATGTATTCAGATTCTGTTGCAGACATAGCAACTGTGGTTTGTTTCTTGCTTTTCCAATCCACAGCGCCTCCATTCAGAACGAAGACGTACCCAGACTGAGACTTCGTGTCATCTCTATCAGTCTGAAATCCAGCATCGCAGTATCCAGTCACTTTGAGCTCTTGATCTGGATTTCCCCCATATACCAAAAACAAATCTCTAGTAGCCCGTAGGTACTTGAGAATGGTCTTAACAACAGTCCAGTGACTTTCACCTGGATTCTGTTGAAATCGGCTAACGATATTTTGCGCAAACGCTATATCAGGTCTAGTGCATCTTTCCGCATACATTATAGAGCCTGCAGCCGAAGCATAAGGAACTCTTTGCATACGCTTCACCTCATCAGGTGTAGAAGCACCTTGTTTGAATGATAGACCAAGTCCTTCCTGCATAGGTACTATACCACGCTTGGGATTCTCCATCTTGAATCGCTTCAAGATCTTATCAATATAAGCACTTTGACTTAGTCCAATGAACCGCTTAGTTCTATCTCTATAGATCTTGATTCCAAGAATAAATGCTGCTTCTCCCAAGTCTTTCATGGCAAAACACTTTCCAAGATGGGATTTTACATCTTGCAACATTGGAATGTGTTTTCCTATAATCAATATGTCATCTACATATAAGACAAGGAAAGTAACATTACTCCCACTAGCTTTGCGATATACACATGGCTCATCGGGATTCTGAACAAAACCAAACTTTTTGATTTCTTCATCAAACCGTTTATTCCAACTCCTCGATGCTTTCTTTAGTCCATAAATGGACCTTTGAAGCTTACATACTCGGTTGGTATGTTGTGGATCAATGAACCCTTCAGGTTGATCCATATAGACTTCTTCATCCAAGTAACCATTTAAGAAGGCAGTCTTAACATGCATTTTCCATATCTCAAAGTCATAGTACGCTGCTATGGCTAAGAGAATCCTAATAGCTCTTATGTCAGCAACTGGTGAAAAGGTCTCATCATAGTCAACGCCAAAACGTTGAGTATAACCTTTCGCCACGAGACGAGCTTTATAGGTGTGTACATTTCCATCCATGTCGGTCTTCTTCTTGGAGATCCATTTACTCCCAACGGTTTTCGCGTTAGGAGGAAGATCAACCAAGTTCCAAACTTGACTATCTTTCATGGATTTCATTTCCACGTTCGCAACTTCAAGCCATTTGTCAGATTCCGGATCTGATAATGCAGCTTTGAAGTTCGGAGGCTCATTGAGATCTCCTGATACATTATCCTCGGATTCGACTAGACCAATCCATCTATCCGGATTACGTACGATCCTTTCGGATCTACGATGTGGAATAGCAACATCATCGACTTGAGGTTCATCACTTTGAACATCCCCCCCCCCCCAAGTTGATGATTGCTAGTTGTTTCAGAAGGTGACACATCTTCTAGTAGTTCTACAATTCTCCCACTGTTCTCTTGAGCTATAAAATTCTTTTCAAAGAATTCAGCATATCGAGCAACACGAACAGTATTTTCGGAAGGATTGTAAAAATAGTAACCCATTGTTTCCTTTTGGTATCCTACGAAGATGCACTTAGTAGTCCTGGGTTGTAGTTTGTCAGGCGTATCACGCTTCACAAGTGCCTCACATCCCCAGACTCTTAAGTAAGACAACACAGGGACTTCTCCATGCCACAATTGATGCGGTGTCTTTTCAACCTTCTTGGCTGGAACCATATTTAGAACGCGTACAGCGGTTTCTAGAGCAAAATCCCAAAATGATATTGGGAGAGTTGTAAGGTTCATCATCGACCTTACCATTTCTAGTAAGGTTCGATTCCTCCTCTCAGAGACTCCATTATGCTGAGGAGTGTAAGGAGGAGTAAGCTGTTGGACAATTCCACACGCTTTAAGATAATCCTTAAACTCTTGGCTTAAGTATTCTCCACCACGATCCGATCGAAGGATCTTGATGGTCTTTCTGAGTTGATTTTCTACTTCGTTCTTGAACTCTTTGAATGTTTCAAACACTTCATGTTTATGTTTAAGCAAGTAAACATAACCATAATGGCTGAAATCATCCGTGAAAGTCACGAAGTAGCTAGCACCTTTTCTTGATACATGCCTAAATGGGCCACAAACATCAATATGAATGAGTCCAAGTAGGTCTTTAGCCCTTTGCGGCTTGTTCGGAAAGGGTTTTCTTGTCATCTTTCCTGAGATACAGGAAACGCATTTTTCAAATGATTCATCATTTGATTATAAGATCCCTCCACGTTGAAGTCTTTCAATGCGGTTTTTGCCAACATGGGCAAGACGACAGTGCCAAAGATAGGTAGAGTCCAAACTAGTTTTGGCTCGTTTGCTAATATTGTACATTGAATTATTTGTAACACAACCACGCATATCAATTTCATAAATGCCATCACAAGGAATAACATCAAAATAATGAACATTATTTTTAGAAACTGAAATACCGATATTATTAAATGCATTAATAAATCCTTGGTTTTTCAACAAAGAAACTGAAATAACACCTCTAGTAATAGAAGGTGTATAATGACAATTGTCTAATACAATGAATAACCCAGAAGGCAGAATTAAATGATATTCTCCTATAGCTTCTACAGCTGCTGGCAAACCATTTCCCACGTACAACTGCAAAGCCCCAGGCTTCAGTTTCCTCCTCTTTCTAAGACCCTGTAACGAATTACAGATGTGAGTTCCACAGCCGGTGTCATACACCTATGAATCACACTTAGAAAAGGAAAATAATCCAATTGTGAAGATACCTGAAGTACTAGCCCCGCTAGTATTCTTTCTCTTCTTCATCAACTCAGCTAGATAGGTAGGACAGTTCCTCTTCCGGTGTCCAGCTTCACCACAATGGTGACAGATCTGGTCTTTAGCCGGATGCTCTTTTGCGGCCGGAGGGGTTTGCTTGGTTTTAGGAACAAACGCAACTGCCTTGTCTTTTCCTTTACCATCATTCTTGCCCTTCGCCTTTTGCGGTCGTTTAGCCTTTTGGATCTTTCCCCCCTTGATCATAAGAACTTGGGGTGTTTCGGTGGCCTTCTTAGGAATCGTTTTTCATACTCGACAAGCATAGCATGAAGCTTAGGTATAGTCTTAGTCATACTATGCATGTTGTAGTTGCGCACAAAACCCTCAAAATTCTTCGTAAGAGATTTGAGGATCATGCCAACTACCACAGCCTGATTATACCCATAATTGAGCGATTCCAATTTGTCAAAGTAGCTCTTCATCTTGAGCACATGACTACTGACCGATTTACCAGTTTCAAGCTTCAAGTCGTGGAGTTCCACGACTAGGTCGAACAATTCAACACCAGCTTGTTTTTCATACATCTTCTTTAGCTCTTTGATCATATCACAAGGTGTATGTAATTCGTATTGCTTCTGAAGATCGGGAGTCATACTCGAGATCATCATGCAAGAAACCTCATCGTATCTGCTATACTCTGCATTGTAGAACGCTTTCTCTTGATCAGAAGCATTAGCAGCTGGCTCGGTCGACCAATGATTTTCAAGGACATCGGTCCTCCGTTCAACTCTAAGGACAATCCTCAGTTGATGGTACCAGTCATTGAAGTTAGATCCATTCAGCTTTTCTCTTTCAAACATTTGACGAAAAGCATGACCAACATTGTTTTGAGGAGGGTTTGTTGCCATCTACAAAACAGATTAAGTTCAAAAATCAGTATTTTCGATAATCTTTTTCTTAATAAATTTAATTACCCAATGTTTAAACACTTTAAACAATTAAGTTTATTAAGGCTAGGATCCAATTGACATGCCATCATTTCATCAGTTGATCTGCTAGAAATGATGCACTCAAAAGGTAAGTGACGATCAATAATTGTACTCCAAGTGAAATTCCTAGATTTTATGGGACCTACAAATAACACTTGTGAATCTTGCACCAAGTAATTTGTAGTCATGTTTCATCCCATCTTTTGCCACGGGCCAAGGGTCTCACCGCCTAGCTCGCTTTAAGTCGTCCAACTAAGAACGCACAAATTGTCCACCATTGTGTACCAATGAGTGGGAATTTGCCATGTAAATGCCATTTTACCCTTGTGTACCAGTGAGTAAGATGACATCCACAAGTGTCCTTTTCAAGGTGGATGGCAAAGACTTAAGTTTGGTTTGGGTCAAAACAATTTTGATGTGTGATCAAAAATGTTATGTGTGAAGATTCATGCACATCTTCACCACATAATGTGTTTATAAAATTCTTAGTTTGTCTTCCAAGTCAAAAGAGCTCGGTAGCTCCATTTGCAACACACAAAGAAGCGTAGGGGTGAGGTTTGCACTTTTGCAATTAAAAACCTACCCACTTTAGGGAAGCATGGCGACCCGACTTATACCTCTCTTAGAGTGTGTTCAAATGGGTGAGCCGGTGTTTCTTTTGAGTTTTAGGACACCAATTTTATTTTATAAACAAAATCACATTTCAATAGATATTTAAGCAAATTTCGATTTTCATAAAACAAATTCGCATTAAAACCTTTTACTAAGTCACAATTATCACAAATAATCACATAATCTTAGGGTTTCTAATTATCTAACATAATTTTAATTTTAATCCTCTTTGATCTAAGTAATAACCACGAACGATTTGCATGAAACATCATGGTTTTTACTTCCTTTTAACATTTAAAATAAAGGTACAACATGTTGATTATCAAATAACAAAAACTTGGGTTCTTAATTGTAGATCACAAAATCAAATTTTTAGGCCTAAAATTAGGGTTTCCGATTCGGCTACAGGTTTTCGATCCGTTATATAGTTTTCAATCGGAATCAGGGTTTCCGATCGAGAACATCACTTTTCGATTAGGGTTTACGATCGAAAAACATGGGTTTCCGATCGAAAAACAAGGGTTTCCGATCGGGACTAGGGTTTCCGATCGGAAAACAAGGGTTTCCAATCGGGAGTAGTCTGCGGGTCGAAAAGTGGTTTTCGATCGGGTCGAAAAGCGGTTTTCTATCGAATTTTTGAGTTTTTTTTTTCATTTTTACCAATTTGCGAAACCTTTTCCAATTGTAAAACACGATTTTTAATTGGATCGAAAAGCTAGAATCTGATTTGTTTACCCCCCTTCCAAGTTTTTATCCCCGGTAATTAATTAAAATCATAGGTGGCTCGTGATACCACTGTTGGGTTATAAAACAAATTATCACTTTAAACACGAGTACGCAGCGGAATTAATCCTATGAATTAATCTAACTAACCGGTTAAAGAACGTGTACCTTTTTAGCTCGGCAAGAGAAGAACCTTTAGGATTTGAAGTAAATCCCTCTACGTTCGCACACACGACACACCGATGTACGTATGCTAGTACTCGATCACGAACTCCTCTTGGTGAAGTAGGCTTGGTCGAACCACACAAGAAACCGAAATCCCTAGGGTTCTTTCTTGTTTGCCGAAAATTAGAGAGAGAATAGAGAGAGATTAGGGTTTTGCACTTTACATTTAAATGCAGCAACTAAACCTTAAACCCATAAGGTTTATTTATAGTGTTTAGGAACTTGATAAACAAGGTAGGGTTTGGGATAGGGTCTTCACGATGTTCGGCCCTAAGGCCTATCCCAAAACCTTCTCCTAATTGTAATCATATTATAACCCTCTCTAATTTACAACTAACACCCCTGTTAACAATTAACTGTTAGTTTTTAACGACTCCTCGTTAAATGTTCGTGATAAATATTAATTAACTAATTAATTAATACAAATACATTAGTGTCGAGACGTGTAACCCCGTAGGCTTAAATACTTTCCGGACATACGCTTATTAATACGTGATCATATCCCTACAGCCCTCCTCTAGCAAGTTGATTCAGATTCTTCATATTCATGTGCCCCAATCGTCTGTGCTACAACTGAGCGTGGTTCTCAGCCGTTTTAGAAAGAAGACAGGCCACCTCAGATGTAGGGGGTTTCTGCATGTTGAGCACATAGGAGTTACCATATCTTGGTGTTCTCATTAACACCCAATCGTCAGGGATGGAGTATCCAGGTTTAAGAATGAGACATTCTTTATTGTTGAAAAGGACTGTATACTCCCGATCACATATCTGTGAAACACTTAACAAACTGTGCTTTAACTGCTCGACATAATTGACATCGTGGAAGCTGAGACACCCATTGCGTACAGTGCCTTTCTGACTGATATATCTTCCAACTCCTCCGGCGAACGACACATATCCTCCATCAAATTTCTCCAAATCTTGCAGTAGAGATATGTCGCCCGTCATATGCCTGGAACAACCACTGTCAACGTACCATAGGTTGCTGATTGTCCTCCTTGGCTGTTCCTGCATTCAAAGGAGATTAGTTAGATTTTGGTACCCAAGCCTTAATTGGTCTGGGTGGTGCTGGTCTGTCCTTATTTGGACTGAGAATGTCTTTCTTGTTGACATCTCTGGAATGATTTTCCTTGCCAAGCCACTGTCGGTTATTTTTACTTATTTTTGAACTTTTAACCTCTTGAAAAGACATGGAGTGTTTTTTGTACACTCCAGTAGGCTTGAAGGACAAATTCACAACTTTTGGGACATTCCACCTATCATCGTCCCACAAATTGGTTGATTTTGTGAATCCTACAGGTTTTGGGTGAGAAGGTGTTTTTGAAAAACTTTTAAAATTAGATTCTAAAACAGGTTGAGGACGAACTGGTGATTTTGAAAAGGTATCCTGCTTTGGGCGACAGACAGATTTTGAAGGTTCAACAACTTTTGGAGCCCTAGCAGGTTTTGTGAATATTTGTGAATGCTTTGGAGATTTCTTAGCATTTTTACTCACTTTACGTTTCACAGTTGTTGGTTCCTGTTTAGGTGACTTGGGCTTTGGACTCCCTCTGTGGACATTGGGATGGTGTGGTATAGCCTGCTGCACCTTTCAGTTTGAGGGTGCAGCCTTTGCTGTAGGTCCTGCATGGGCCTTTGTTTGTGGAGGTTGAGATGTTAACTTCTGCACCTTGGAATTTGAAGGTCCAAATTTTGGTTTTGGGCCAACATGTGTTTGGCCCAATGGGACATTCTTTTGTTGGACCTTCTTGGGATAATAAGGCTCATAAGGGCGGTGCAGGCAGTTTCTTTCCATGTGTCCTGGTTGGCCACACACATGGCAAGACTGTTTCTTTGGATACACGGGAGCCTGTTGTTGGTTACGCCCAGTGGATATCCAAGTTGGCTTTGAAGAGTCTTTATGGATCCAAAGGGCCTTACCATGGGGCTTTGTGGTCAGTATATACTCCCGTTGTATCAGCCTGAATTGGTCATATGCAGAGTTAACTTATGGGTACGGGACAAAGTCATGGGGTCTGGTGTCCCGTACTTTCTGCACATTTTGGATAGGATAATGAATCTTATCCTCAGACATTTTCACATCTCCTGTGGGCTTGGGACTAGCAACCTGAGGTCCCTTACCCCTTCGTAAAATTTTAACAGTTTTTAGGGGTTTCACAGGTTTATCATCACATTTACCAAAATTAAACACACCACATTCAGAAAGTTTACCACACAAGTCAGACTCTGAAGTTTTTGACTCAAACTTAACAGAAGTTTAAGGTTTCTCAAAATCACAATTTTTAAAACAAAAATCAAATTCAGACTTCATGGGACTCTTAGGGGACTCCTTGCAATTTACTACCCCTGCTTCTTTATTACCTTTATCTGCACAAGAAGTAAAAGTGTTAGTAAGGTTAGAAACAGGAGCATAAATTTTAATGGAACAAGCGGCCAGTTTCTTTTCTATCTCAGCCTTAGCTTCTAAGGTGGTCTTTGGACACTCATAGTCTGAGATCATTTCATGCATCAAAGGCGTCGGTACTGTATGAGTGGATTTTTCATCTTTTACCTCAGTACCGAGGCCCAAACCAGAGTTGGCTTTTAGATGTCGCATTCAAGCATCTGTGTTATAGAAAAGAGAACTAGCTTTCATCATTTCTGACATTATTTTATCATTTCGCTCAACTTTGGTTTGTGATGTTTTTAATTTGCCTTTAAGTTGTTCAACTTCATATTTTAATGTGTCAATTTCTTCATTAGCAATTTTAAGATATGTAGTTTTGTCACTCAATTCCCTTTGAAGGTTTTTTATATCGACTTTGGCAGCTTCTAGTTTCTCACTTAATGATTTACTCCTACCTTTGTATTCTCTCAAATCTTTATCAGATAGTTCATGATTTAATGTTTCATTAAAGAACTTACGCTGCCAGTCTTGAGATTCATTATGTAGAGTTTGGCATTTAGGGTTAGCACATACCTCATTACTGCTGGCCGGGTGCCCTGAAGTTATATCTTCCATGAATGCATGATGAACGACTTCAGCAGCTTCTTTCTGAGTTTCTTCTTCAGCCAAAAGGGCAACATGATCAAGTGTCAGACTCAAGTCTTCCACCTGAGATGTCCAGTCATATCCTGGTGTATGTTGAACAACCAGTGCCTTGTCATTCTTCCCTGTCACCTTCTTCATACTTTCACCTCTGTTCTTAGTCTTGCTTTCTCTATCAACCTTTGGTTTGGTGCATTCCCTTGCATAATGCCCATACTCGTTGCAATTGTAGCACCTCATATTTGCTTTATTGAAGCTGAGCTTTATCCCTTTGCCACCGTTCCAGTCCTTCTTTCCTGTCTTCGCCATGAACTGTCTAGCTCTCAGGGCTGACATTCCCATCTGGTAAGAGATATCCATATGCTCCAGGTCATCTGGGTTGACTTGATTCACATCATCTGGAGTTAAATCACTGGGCAGAAGTGAGCCTGCTATGAGTGCCTGGTAGCAACTCATAATCCCTACCCCAAGAGCAAAACTGGGATCTTTGGTTAGAGCATTAACATCTAAAGAGACAAGATTTGATGTTCCAGATGTACTCGACCCAGTGGCTTGAGCAATAAATCCCATTGGAGTAGACTGTTGGTTGTTTGGTGCAACAGCTGGCTGTGAGATGAATGCTTGATTCAGTTGATTCATTAATGCCTCGTTGCCCAGTTTTCTGGCCCTCTTCTGTTTTTTCTCTTCACATGCTCTAATGGTAGACATGAGCTCGCTTAGCGGTGAGGTGGACATTTGCACTGTCTTTTCTATCAATTCAATAGTGTTGTCCCAATTTGGCGGAAGAGAGTTTACCAGCTTTCTGTTGACCTCCACCTGTGTATATGTGACTCCAGCATCTTTCATTCCAGTGACTATCTTGATAAAGCGTTGAAGCTGAGTCTCAATATTTTCACCAGGGATGTAATTAAACTCATTAAACTGTTCTCTTAGATTTTCTCTTCGAGATTCCTTCATATCATCATTTCCTTTGTAAGCGCCCACAAGGGCATCCCAAAGGGTCTTAGCGGAGGTGTACTCCTTGAAAGCTTCAGCTACTTCAGGAGATAGGGCCATGGTTAGAGCAGCTAGTGCCTTTCTATCTCGTTCCACCTTTTCCCAGTCGTCATTAAGCCATTCAGATTTTTCTTTAGGTTTGGGTGGCTGACCCTGTGCCCCAGCTGTCGATGGGACAAAGTCTCCCACCTTGACCGATCACATGATCTTGGGATCATGGTAGTTTATGTAATTCACAAATCGGTACTTCCAACTCATGAAATCCTTGCCAGACATCAGACGAGGTGGTCTGGCATTGGTTCCGATTTTGGCATCCATTTCAAGAGTGGCACTTGACAAGCTAGACATGTCAAAGGCCATTGCTAACACAGAGAGGCAAAAAACACGGATTTAAAAAAAATGGGTCGAACAGGGGATTTCGGTCGAAAAAGGCTTGATCGAAAAGCACTTTTTGATCGAAGAGTCGCTGGTCGAAAAGTGTAGGGCGATCGAAAAGTAGGGTGTGGATCGAAAAGTCTCGGAGGGGACTTTTCGATCGAAGAGCACAGTGGATCGAAAAGTCACAGGGGACTTTCCGATCAAGATGACGGATCGAGAAGTCTCGAGAGGGACTTCTCGATTGAGAGGTGAATGATCGAAAAGTCTCTGTGGACTTTCTGATCGAAGATGTTGATCGAGAAGTCTCAAAGTGGGACTTCTCGATTGAAAGCTGCTGGTCGAAAAGTCACTGGAGGGGACTTTCTGACGGAAACTGCCTGATCGAAAAGACACAGGGGGTCTTTCTCGATCACAAGGAGGCGACAGGAAAGGGTTTTCGATCAACCCGGCTAATCGAAAAGTCACTTGCTGGGTCGAAAAGTGTCAAAATCACTAGCAGTTGGTCACAATCACTTCTGTCTCTATTCGAAACCTGCAAAAAGTTCTTCTGAAACTTGCTAATGCTGAAAATCACAACAAAACTCAAACCGTTAGTTGTCAAAAACTTGAATCGGATATGGCGAGAGCCTCGAAACTTTTGTTTCTTGGCTCTGATACCAATTGTAAGGATCAATTCAATCCCTCACGCGATATCAAAGTCTATAACCACCGTGCGGAATCCGGTGATTATAGGTGATTCAAGATCAATTGCAAACAATATGAACAAACAATGAAAATAAGAGCAATAACACAAACCAGATGAAGAAACACACTTTACTATTAACTTTGATTGCTACACACTTGATCAAAATTCTCTCTGAGAATTTCGTGAACACAAAATACGCAAAACACACTTGAGCAACCAACCCTAATCTCCTAATCAAGCTATCCTTATATAGGTAAGCTTATGCTTGTTAAACAAGCAATAAAATTCGGACTCTAGGCCCTAAATTCGACTAACCCACAAGCCCACAAAACCCATTTACATAATCATAGCCCAATTACATTTAACTAGCCTAAAAGTATTTCTAATGCAAAAGCCTTATAAAATTCTAGACTCTACATATTTAATAAATACAAGCTAACGGGTTTTCAAACGAATACAAATGGGATTAAAATGTCAAGACTTGACCGGTATCACTTGGGTGACTTATGTTACTCAAATAATAGTAGACCTTATGCATGTGCCTATTTAATTATTTAGTACGTTACGTGCTATCGTGCCTACACTGTTTACTACTACCTACCTGTTGAATCTGCGAGTTTCACGGCCCCTTTTCTTTTAATTGTTTTATACTCTGGGGGAGAAATCATGAAATCTGATAAATGCTTTTTACTTAATATTATGGTTTATCTGTTAGCCGTATGACTGCTTGTTCTCTTACCGATTGTCCAATTTTGGTACATTATCGTTATAAACGTTTGTACAACTGTATCCCACCATTAATTGATTTCAATTAGTTCTGTACGAAACGATAGCTAGTGAATAGATCTATTTGGGTTGATAACCCTGCCCTAACTGGTAGCTCTAGTTCTGACTCCGGATTGTCTGGGGGTACACGTCAGTTGTTCTGCTCTGTTCAGTATCTCTCGGGCGAGATACTATGGGTGGGTAAACCATTAGTATTTGAAATCAAAGTTCAGGTGAGTTCATACAACCACAACGGTAAACCAATGTAATATTTAAGTATACCGAAACTGTTTTACCAACTTTAAACGTAGAGTCATAAACCTGTGAACCTCACCAACGTTATGTTGACCTTTTAAACTCATGATTTCTTAGGTAATTGATGCAAACTTCGGAAGACATGCAAATGGGGCTTTATCATGCTATCGGACCTGCTTTTGGAGTCATAGTCCCAACTATCCAAATAAACCGTTTTATGAGTTAACATTTAATTTAGACTTATGCTTTTGAAATGTAAGACATTATCATTTCCACTATCTTTTCCGCTGCAATGAAATGACGTAATGTTTTATGAAGTTTAAATTTCTTAGATGTTGTTCTATGTATCCTCGACTATTATTCCATTCTCGCTCACACCCGAATCCGTGGACCGGGGTGTGATAGTGTGACAAGACTCAAGCATGGTGAAAGGGGGAGTATGTAATATCTTTCACAAGTGGATCTTGAAGTTCAAAGATTGTTCAAGATTGATCCATCCATGCAAGCTCTATTTCTGGCAAAAGTTCAAGTTGAGGATCGGATGCAACGATGTTGAAGATTGAAGACTGAAGTTTTGTTAGATAGATAGATAGCTAGATACACTACACGTTACGAGGGAGTTTGTTAGAGTATATTCCTATGCTACCGTGTGTTTCGTGTATTGTATCTAGTCTAGAGTGTCTTTGTGAGTCATATAGTCAACATACCAAGATGGCCGTACCATATGGTTCGTCATACCAGTTGGTACGGGCATACCATTTGGTCCGCCAGGTGGTACACCGGCCAGTATGTAAGTGACTATAAATAGTTCGTGTTAGAGAGAGTTAGCTAGTTCTGTCATTTCTCTATCTCTTAAGTGTGTGTAACTGAGTGTGTTTCTCTGTCTAGCTTGTAACTCTTAGTGAATCAATAAAGCAAAGCTTTATTTACATCCGTGTTTATTGATTAACCGAATCATGCAGTAGTAAGATCTGTTCCGTGGTTTTACAAGAACATATTGCTTGCAGGGTTGGAATCGGGAATTGAATATGTCACATGTTTAGGGGGAAAATTGGGACCCTTGAAATTTCAAAGTAAAGTTTTATTTGATGAAAAACGGAAAATGTGAATATTCAATATCAACCAGTTCAGGGATGATGGTAATTTGTGATCTTCATGGAAAGGTGATGTATTCTGATGTTCGTGCAAACCGATATGTCAAAGTTTTCGATCATGGTTTGGAACTCTCTGTCATATGCCCGATACTTTCTTGAGTTGTGCAGACGAAGTTCCAGTCTACAACGAGATATGCGTTTACCGGAGTTATATATTGGGATGTATTTAATGCTGAGGGGGAATTTCTGTGATTGAAGATGCTGATCGTGTTGGTTTTCATAATGATCAGAATGTATTACAAGTTTGTGAAGATTATGAATTGTTGTCAACCACCCAGTGATGTTCGTGGATGTCTTTACAAGTTTCCGGGTAACAACCGATTAAGTGAACCATTATCATATATGCCAGTTCCAATTGGATGGTTGTGCTTGATGCTAGGGGGAACTTTGTTAGTTGTGGAGATTGTACAGGATTCGAACTGTTTCCTGCATGGCTGATATTCAGTCCAAGGGGAGTTTGCAGAAGTTCGAGATTTCAAGATGTAGCAGACTAACTGATGACGTTTTCTGGAAGATAAAGACCTACATTCGACAGTAATGTCCAAAGGGGAATTTGTTAGAGCATGTTCCAGGTGTGGTTATTACTGTGCGAATTATGTAATTGTCTAGATTGTTGAAAAAGCTAGGTTGCCAACGTACCATGAAGCGTACCAAATGGTACACTGGGTAGTCTGGTACGTTGGGCATGAACACGTATATATATGTGAAGCTTAACTGTATAATTTAGATTTTCTTGTCATTTGTCTTTGTGTTGAGAGGAGAGGTCTGTCCAACCTCTCTCGAGCTCTTCATTGATGTATACTCCTTCGGTGTAACCATTTGACACAATAAATGACTAGATTTCTCCGTCTCTATCTCTCTTCTGATCTTGAACGATCCGTATCGTGTTTTAACAGTCACGATTGGAGCGACCAATCAGGTGAGGGGCGTTAACCCAATAGATCTATTCACGAGTCATTGTTTCTTTTGAAATTAATCGGATTCAATTAATTGTGGGGCTTTGATCATAACATGAATCAACATGAATACGACATGATGGACGAATAGTTCATGTAATCAATAATGGTAACAGGTTATCGACTTATCAGGCGTGATATGTGTTATATCAATTCTTCCCCAAAAGTTATTTAAAACAGTTAAAAAGAGGGGCCGTGAAACTCGCATGAGTTCGACATTTTCCAGATAATCACAGACAATGGTGATCAGATAACGTAGCAGTCCTAAACCAAGTATATGACAGCTTAAGGTCTATAGATTGCATTGACAATTAAGTCACTCCCAATTAGGTGGTCAAGTCTTGACGTCATGGTGACCCGATAGTTCAGTTGAAAATCGATTGATTTAAAGAATTATTTATTAACAATAAGTAATTGAGATTTTTATAACATTCCGGAAAAATAGGGATTTATATATATTCAAAATATATAAGGGTTTTCCTCTTTTATATAAATGGTTATGGCCAATGTTTAATCCAATAAATATCACTTCAAGTTATGAGTTCAAATAGTTTCACAAAAACTATTAACGGTGAAAAGCCTGAAACGCGCGGTTTTATCGGTATTTACCAATACACGTTATTTTCCAACATTTTTAGAAAATAATGATTGTACAAATAAGAATACATATATTTTCATCAAATGATCTCAGAAAATACAAATTTAAGTATGTAAAAGCACGGAAAGGACCTTACTACTGCATGATTCAGTCAATCGATAACAACGAATGTAAATAAAGTTTGGCTTTATAGATTCACACAGAGATTACAATGTAGAGAGAGAAATACCTTAGAAAATACACAGTTAAGAATGACTAAACTCTCAGAAATTTCTAACTCTCTCTAACATGAACTATTTATACTTACCATTAAGTGCAGCATACCAACCCACGTACTAGTTGGTACGTCCGTACCAACTGGTACGGCGGACCATATAGTACGGCCCCTAATGGTATGTTGACTATTTGACTCACAAACTTGCTCTAGTCTAGATACAATACACGAGACACATCGTAGCATAGGAATATGTTCTAACAAACTCCCCTTAACATGTAGTGTATCTAGCTATCTATCTATCCAACTAAAACTTCAGTCTTCAATCTTCAAAAACACTACGTCTGATCTTCAACTTGAAATCTTGTCAGAACTAGAGCTTGCATGGCTGGATCATTCTTGAACAATCTTTGAACTTCAAGATCCACTTATGAAAGATATTACATACTCCCCCTTTCACCATACTAGAGTTTTGTCACACAGAACCTGCAATTTCAGAAAACAGAAATGTGGCTTTCTTTTTTCTTTTAGAAAATTAATTTAATCTTGGCGCAAAACTTCTCTTCGAGAATCCAAGATATCGATTTTGAAATCATAATTTTGTATCGTGTATCGATCAGTCGAAAACAAATAAGAAACAAAATCTTTTTGGCTTTTTGAAACTTTACATCAAAACACACCGAAAATCTTTTTGATTTTTCTAAGTTTATGCAAAAAAACACCTAAATCTTTGGAATTTTCAGATATGAAACATAAATGCAATACTGAATCAGACACTATTTTTGTCATTTGCGAGAAAGATCGCAACTTGGGATAATATTGATCATTACATTCTGAACTACACTTCAACTTCAATTCCTTCAGCACACAAGTCATGTCGATTGCTTGTATAATTAGTCCATCTTAAACTCAGACAAAATCATACTCATAACATCTGGATATGTTTAAGTATTGATTAGATTGCATTGACCAGTGTACCCCACACTATCAGACATACTCAGATATGCATTTGCTTATCACACTTTGTGACTTCACTTGTGATTTAACACATAGTGATTGTATCCATGATATCGTCAACTATGTTCCATGCAAAACGAAATAAGAACGTTAAATCGTCTACCTTAAGGTCGATCTTTCGATACGTAGATAAGACCTCGGATTTAACAAAATAAGAAAATAAAACAAGTTGAAATTGTATAACCCAACAACAATCAGGTCGGTACTCCCGTACACGCAGAGAAGTCCGATGAGTTATACGAAACACCAAAGAAAATAAAGCAGAACGTCAAACGAAGAACAATCAGGCCAGTCTTGTGGACACGTAGAGAAAGTCCGATCGTTTAACAAAATAAAGAAAATCAAACAAGTTTAAATCTTTACAAAATGAACACATGTATACACAGTGACTTCTCATTTTCTTTTTCACATATCTTTTGATATATCTTGAGACACGTTTTAAGATGTTGTCCACTTGGTCAAGCATTAGCATTTAAGAATATCACATTTGAATACTTTCTTTTTTTAATGCCGAGTCTACCAAGCACATCAAACAATGATCTTATGGCTTTTTCATGTATTTTATCCATGAGTTAGACACAGAAGCCAATGTACCATCATTTCCCAAATATGTCGGATACAATTTCTCATTTTTCTATGTTTTTGAATTTTTCTGTTTTTCAATGTTTTTGTATTTTTCCATTTTCTCCCCCTTAAAATGAAAACTCTATTTTTTTGGAGATTTTTCATTTTAACAAAAACACAAAGACACTATTTTTGATTTTTCAATTTTCTCCCCCTAAACTACATATGGAATGTAAAAGAAAGAAATTTGACCAACCGATACTGATACCTTTCTGTTTAAGTTTTCAGAAAAACTTCCATTTTTGAAATATTAAGCACTCAATTTAAGTTACGCTGGAAACTCCACTATTAGCAATTACTTGAAGATTGAACTTCACAATCATTGACAGGTCTTCTTGAAGCAACATGCACACTGGATTTAAAGATTAGTATTCAAAAGACCCGAAGCACACAGCTTCTGGTCGACCAGTGTCTTCCACAAAATCAGAAGCAGCCGTGCTAACCACTTTAGGTCGCCACTCCATTGTTGCCTTTTCAGGTTTTACTGAATCATCATCCTGTGATGACCCACCAACACTAGAATCAATTTTGAAAAATTGTTTCGATTTGGAAGGTGTAGACTCAGTAAAAATTATGCCCGATTCATCAGTAATTGTTAGAAAATGATCTTTTTGCCATTTCAGGACAATCCCGTGCCATGTGTCCCTTTCGGCGACAATTAGATCCAAATGAAGAAAATTATTTCAGAGAAATTTTTGACGAATCCTTTTTCTTTTGTTGTCCTCCGAATCCCTTCTCCGTAGTTGAAATGAATACTTGAGCCAAATGATACATTTGTTCCAAACTGGTATCCTTCTTTTCTTTTGGAACTTTCTTGGGCATGTTCTTCTTTTCTTTCTTCTCAAATTTCTTCTTCTCATTACCCAAACAGGACTGCTTGTAACCCGGTAGCTTTGTTAAATAAACCTGAGAAATCAAAGGACCACCTTTAGCAACCTGGGTAAATTTAGCTTTAATACCCTTCAAATTGTTAGCTTCTACCAACTCAGTAGCCATTTTGTCATCAGACACCATCTTTTCATCTTTCTTTACCATCTTGTCATCAGAAATTTCTTTATCAATTATACCAGTTCCACGAGAAACAAATTTAACAAATACAGGTGCACCAGATGTTAAAGAGTCCACTTTCTTGATTTAAGGCTTCTTTTCAGACTTCTCAGACACAAATTCAGAATAATCTCCAGTTCTATCAGAAACATGAATATCAGCTAGAGCATCAGATTGAATAACTGGATGTGGTATTTGATTATGCTCTTCACTTCCAGATACCTTCTTAAAATTCACATGTGTGCAAAAGTAACTTGTGAAATAATGTGAATTCTTCAAATTGTTCAATTGCCGCTTACGATCCAAAATTTCAACATTCAAATCAGATATTTTCTTTTGAGCTACACCCAATGCTTATTCCGATTCAATCAATTGTTCCGAAGCTCTATTAGATAAAAACGTTACCGGTCTCATCTGATCATGGGCATCATACACTTCTTGGGTAATCTTTTTCACCATGCCCTCATGAATCTCAATATTTATTTTCAGCAATTGATTTTCTTCTTTCAAACTGATTACTTTGTCTTGTATTTCAGAATGTACCAATTGATGTTGTTGTTCAGCAGCAGTAACTTCATTAAACTCTTTCTTAAGTTCATCATAAGATTGCTTAAGCGATTCTACTCTTGCAGTGGATTTCTGAAATAAAGCATCAAAATCACTAATTACATCTTTTGCTTCATTCTCCCACTGGTACGGCGGACCATATAGTACGACCCCTAATGGTACAGCGGACCATATGGTATGGTCCCTAATGGTATGTTGACTATTTGACTCACAAACTTGCTCTAGTATAGATACAATACACGAGACACATTGTAGCATAGGAATATGCTCTAACCATGTATTAAAAATTCTAAGTTGCTGGTTTTGTCGGTACGTGCCCGGTTTTGACAATTTTGTCCTTGTGACTTGTTTTATGAGACGAGAAGTTATCAAAACATTTTGTAAACATATTATAAGTCATTTCAAGTCCACAAAAGTGTTACAAATCAGTTTTGACCATATTTGATATATTTTACAAAAATAGGGTTTTCGGGTCCGTTAAATACCCGTTTTTGAGCCGGTTTTTCCCTGTATTAGTACTTTCTAGATAGATCAACCTAGCAAGGTTTTAACTAAACATTTTATGACAAAGTCCACTGTTGGAGGTCCTAAGGGGCTGTCCAAAATTTGGGCGCGTTTCAAGGTGTGGGTTTTCGGGTTTTAACACTTTGTTTTGGAGTTTTAGGGGTCCTAAACCCATTTCTAACAAAAGTGCCTTCACAAAAGTTGTTCTAAACATGTCAAAACAGTCCCTATGGTCTTAGATATGACAAATTCGGATTTAGAGTTTTTGGTAAAAAATCTAGCATGATTAAGGTACTTTAAACATGGATTAGGTTATGTTTAGCTATTCTAGGGCCATGGCTCCTTTGGGTTCATGCAACATAATATTTTTAACATGATTGATAACATAAAACATCAACAAAACGTGGATCAATGTTTCTTTGGAAAATAAACATGTTAACTAAACAAGATTAATAAAGGATTAGTGTTTTCTGGACTTTTCATCACCATGGATCATCATATACTTCAAGACTTGACAAATGGAGTGTTTGGATCATGAAAATGGGCAAAGATACATGATCTAACAAGATGATCATACAAGAAAAATCATAAAACATACTTGATCTTGAAAGAAAAACTAAAAATGGAACGAATGAAGGATGATGATGCTTCCTTGATGATCTTAGAAGCCTTTGATCCACTTGGAATTGCTTGATCTTGAAAAAAATAAAGAGAGAAAGGGTCGTAGGTGGGAAGGGAGAAGAGAGAGTGAAAGGTGTGATGGTTGATAGGGTTTTGAGGAATGGGTAAGTGTGTGTTTGTGAGTTTATATATGAGGGAAACAAGTTAAAGGGGGTGTTTGGGTTGCTTGTTCAGCCGGCTAGGGGGGGGGTTCTCCTTGTGGTTTGGTTTTTAGACAAGAGAAATACTAAGAGTTTTGTGTGTTTAAAGTGATCAAGGAAACAAAGTGTGGTGTGTTTGTGTGTGTTGTGTGGCCGAGAGAAAGTGAGAGGGGAGGGGGGATGGGTTCGGTCAAAGGGGATGTAGGGGAGGGATGGTGAGGTGATGGATGATGGGTTGGTGATGATGGAGGTAAGGTGGTGGAGTGTGGGATGGTTTAAAGGATGATGATGAGGTATGGTGTGTGAAAGGTGGTGGTTGTACTTGCATGGGGTGGGGGCCGACAAGAGGGGTGGTTGCATGCAACATGAAAAGGTGACAGGTCTTGGTTTTTAATCAAAATTAGTGACGGTTTGGTACAGTTGTCGTCGCGAACAAATGCAATTAACGAGTGAAATTATTCGGTGAGTTTTGGTTTCAAATTTTTTACACGAGTGATGATCGGTAATAAAGTCTAGATAAAAATATTATATTTTTATTGAAAGCGTTAAATGACAAGTTAAATAAATATTTAACGAAAACGGTTTAAATAGTGAACGTAACGATTGATATATTCTATGCGTTGAGTTTATGTAAATATTAGGCGTCCAAGTTAACAAGTTTGTACCTGTATAGATATAACACAAGGGTGACGGAAATGATAAATAAAAATATCATTTTTATTTTTCCTGTTATTAAAGTTCCATCGATAATAATTACATTATTTCACAAATTTAAGGTGGGTGATTATCGTTTCTATCGTGCGGTCACTTCAAGACTAAGATAATGTTGGAATAATACGTTATCTAAGTTAACAAACATAGATTATATGCACAATTAATGGTTAAAGATGAAACTAAACGAGGTTATTGACTTGGGAAACTTACCACATTCTCCCCCAATTAAGAGATTTTCGTCCCGAAATTTAGACAGGGTCACATTCCCAAGTAAACTTAGACTGAAACTGGTCTTCACGTTCCTAAGTAAACTCGGGTCCTCTACAAGAATTCCAACGAACTTTGACGATTGGGATCCGACTTCATTTCAGCTTCTTGACTTTTCGATCAACGATCTCGAAAGGTTCTTCCAAAAAATGCAGGGTCTCATCAATTTGAATTTCGTACAACGGAATTACGAGGACTCGTTAGTGAGACACTTCTTCAGGTTGCTGACGTGGAAGGTATTGTGAACACAACTGAGCTCAGGTGGCAATTGCAGTCTGTATGCGACTGGTCCGACTTCCTCAAGAATCTTGAACGGACCAATGTAACGAGGGTTCAGCTTACCACGTTTGCCAAAATGGATTACACCCTTCCACGGGGATACTTTAAGGATAACTCTGTCTCCAACCTTGAATGATAAAGGTTTGTGTCTTGTGTCGGCGTAACTCTTCTGGCGATCCCGAGCAGATTTCAGACCGTTTTGGATTTGGAAGACTTTCTCGGTAGTCTCAATGACAATTTCAGGACCAGTTAACTGGTTGTCTCAAATCTCGAACCAACAGATTGGGGATCAGCACTTTCTACCATATAGTGCCTCGAACGGGGCGGCTTGAATGTTGGTATGGTCCGAACCAGAGGTTCGGATCAGACAAACTTCAGGTTCGCCTGAAGTTCGGCCAGTCGCTATATATAGATGTTGTGTCTTTGTAATCAAAGACAGAGAGAGACAACGAGAGACAGAGAGAGTGAGATTTAATTGTGTGTTTTTGTGGTGTATTTATTCTCTGAGTCCGTTCTGAGTGTCTACTGATTGTAATTGATCACTTTGATTAATAAAACAATCGGTTAATTACTTGTTTCTCTTCTGAATTAGCTAGATCGAGTAGACGATCCGTTGTTCATGCATTTTTAAATTGTATCAGAGCAATCTGGTTCATTCTACTGATCTGTGGTTGCTATTTTTGGAATTTTGAAACAAAATGTGTTATTTTTGGTGATTTTTGAGTGTTTTTACGAGTTCTTGATCATTTTAGTCATGGTTTTTGTGAAACTTTCATTCCTAAATCATTCCTTATCACTTTTTTTTATTTACTGCTGCAAATCTCGTCAAAATCTGTCCAAATTTGAAAATTTTGAGCGAAAAATTGGTGAGGTTCCGCTGAAGTGTCTCTGTTCGGCATAACTGCTCCGAACCCCAAGTTTGGCTACTGTTCTTTTGTCCGAAGTCTAGGTTCGGTTAAGGTTCAGCTAAGGTTCGTTCATCCGAAGTTCGAGTTCGTCTAGGGTTCGGCCAAGGTTCGGATAATATTCTGGTTCGGTTGAGGTTCGTTCAAAGTTCGGATAGATTCGGGTTCGGAAAAGGTTTGGAAGAGGTTCGAACAGAGTTCGGATCACAGATTAAAGTTCAGATAAGGTTCGAACGATCAGAATTAAAATTTTCAAAGATGTCGGAATTTCAAGCTTTTGCCGCTATGCAAAATGCAATGCAAACAATGCTGAACTTTGACAACGAACTTGGAACAAGTTAGAAAGTTCCCAAGTTGTTGAAGTTGGAAGACTATCAAAATTTGGAAGCAACATTTTTTTGCTTACATAAGCACGAATGATATCGATTTGTGGATTCCAATTAAGAAGCTTTACCAACATCCAACTGATCAACGAGATTTTAAAGAAGTTCATACCTTTGATATTGCTGAAAGAAAATCATATGAGCTTGACCAAAAAGTATTTGGTTATCTTACGATGGCATTACCCACTGAGTTGTTACATCAATTTAGTACTTGCAAAAAATCAAAACAATTGTGGGATGCTTTATCAGCAAGGTGTAAAGGGAACGACCAATACAAGAAAAGTCGAAAGAAGGTGTTAAGTAAAGAGTTTGATAATTTTCAACATTACGAGAATGAAAACATCACGGCTCTTGTATCAAGATTGTCACATCTCATATGTGAATTGAAGATTGTGGGAATTGAGAAAACAAATGAAGAGTTAAAAGAAAAGATTATGGAGGCTTTACCAGAAAAATGGGAAAATTATGTGTTGTTGCTTATACATGATAAAGAATTTTCCACATTAACATTTCATGATCTAACTGGTAAACTTCATGCCCATGAGATGGAGATGATGTATTCCAACAAGTCCAAGGTTAATTTGCAAAATCCAGAATTGTATCATGGTGAGAATGCTGCTAGTATGACGACTACGACTAAACCAAGTCTGAGTTCTGCATCGCCTACTGCTTTCATTGGAAATATTTCTTGAAATTCTGAGAATAATTCATCACAGGGTTGTAACTTTACAATTTTAGAATCAACAAATCAGAATGCTTTTTCTACTGAAACAACGGATGATTGTGCTAAAATGATTGCTGCTTTAATATCTTCATCTTTTAGATTGGTTATCAAATATGTTGCTATTGCAAAAATAACAAGGGATGATCTTGACGAACTTGATGATGATCAATTAAATGAATTGGATTATCTTGGCAACATGTTATGTTGGGTCAAAGATCAAAAAGGTTTATCAAGAAAAATGGAAGAACTACTTCTGAATTTTAATGGAAGATTGGGTTTTGAGTGTTGAGAAATCTAAGTTGAAATGTTACAAGTGTTCAAAGCTTGGACATTTTGCTAAAGAATGTCAACAGGCAGATGTTAACAAACCTGGTTTTACATCTAATGGTTCTCAACCATCAGCAAGTAATTCAAACAAAACAGCTTTAACGGTTCAAAATGATGGTGTTTATGATTGGGGCAAACATTTTGATACATCTGCTTTGATTGTCACTCATGATCAACAAGATGATTATTGTTCAGATTCGAGTTCAGAACCAAGTACCTACGAATCAGCTGAAAATATGGAAAGTTTGTTGAAAGAAAATACATCATTTTTTGGATGAAATTAGCAAGCTTTCTATTGAACTTAAGTTGGTGAAGGAGGATTTGGTAGTTTCTAAGAAGAACGAGAAAGAATTGGCTGTGAAAAATGATTTGTTGGAAAAGGAGATTACATTGAATACCAAAGCTCTTCAATATGTAAAGAATGATTTTGAGATGTTTAAAAAGAATGAAAAAGATTGTGAAGAACGAATTGCTAAATTGATTGAAGAAAAGAAAGAATTGGTTAAAGAAGTGAAGAAATGGAAAGACGATGCAGAAGATATTGCTAATGATTTTCAAAATTTGTTTGATAAATCAAAAACCAAGCGTGATTTGCTCACAAAGAATGCTGAAGAATATGATGCTAAAATAGAGGCATATCAAGTTGATATGGAGAAGTTGTTGGATGAGAAGAGAGAGTTGGTTAGTGTTAGCAAAGTGCACACTACGAAGCTGGAAATCCAAAAGCGAAATGATGTTAAATTAAAGAAAGAATTGTTTGATGGGCTCGAAAATCTCAGATTGCAAAAGTTTGAAACCCATAAGGTTTCAAAGAGATTGATAGCTACAGAGAAGGAGTTGACAGAAGCTCAACAACAGATTTTAGATTTAAAGATTCAAGTGATTGATGCTAATTGGCTGCTGAATAATGTTTCAAATTCGCAATTATTCACAAGCTTCTTAGCAAATGATGTCAATTATGAAAGAACTAGTAATGTACCCGCGCGTTGCGGCGGCGGCAGTACATAAGCATTATTCGTCATTTGTTCGTTTATCCATACCCTCGTGATATATCTTCGAATGTACGTATATACCCTTGTAGAATTCAAATAAATAATAGCAAATAGCCGAATTGAAATAGATATTGGTCATAAACATAGTAATTTAAAACCAAAAGAGTTTTAAGATAGAAGTCATCAACATAGTTTTAAGATATCAGTAATAACATAGTAGTTTTGGGTTCAAAAGTTGGTGTCAATTAACCTCCATTGTGAGGAGGTCAATTTGTGTCGTATGCGCTGCAAATTTCGAATGTACGTATATTGGTTTTCTCATTTGAGCCTACAGCCAAATAACATTATTACACGACTGTATTTATCATACCACAAACTTAAGTTAAATTCATTTAGATCAGAAATAGAAAAGTGAAATATTGTGCTTCTATCTATAGTCAGATTTTTTAAGAACAATTTGCTAACCCTTTATGTTAATAATATTTGTCAGTTTCAACCGCTTAATAGTTGTTATTGAACCCACTTCTTTGTCATGGCATAGTTTCGATGGTTACTATGAATTCAGAAACACTGAGAATATACACAGTTCAAGGGTCTGCTCGAAGATCATGAAAAGGGGTTAACCAATGTGATACATGTTTTTTCTTAATTTTTTATCAATAATCTCGTGATATATTGTACTATATGCATGTTATGTTCTCATTCGTAGCATCGGTATATTAAAAGGTAAATCTTAAATACACAAAATGCCCTTCCTTATATTTTCAAACTAAACATACCTTTAAAATGTCAAACGAGCCACACTTTATTTCATGCAACCTTTGTTTCATGCTAAAAAATATCATCTCTAGTCAAAGTTTCCCTATTACTCAATTGAAGTGTCAAATTAACTTTTATTTTGTTTCTTAAAACTCCAATTGAAGGTAATATACACGGTAAATTTTATCTTTTGTTTCAAATATTCCAGTGGACAGTGTCACAGTGGTATGTGAGGTCAAGTTGATCATTAGTTTACAAATCAATAAAATTTGTTTCTCAAATCACTTACAAAGAAAATAAAATTTGTTTCTTCGTAAAGGTAAAAAAAAAAGACATCCCAATCAACCCAATACTATACAATCTGACATGTGCTGTAAGGAACTATATTTTTTTTTTGAACACCCGTTGAAGTAGCCTCAGTTTTGGAGACCAACTTGACGCTATTACGGTAACTTTAACAAAATCATCCTTGAGAAATGCCCTAGATGTTAGTGCAAATGCTCAGCCCTCCATCCCAGGACGTTGACCTTAATTGGGACCCATCTATTCTACTTCATTCTTGATTCCCATTACGGCCACTGGTTGACTAAATTAAAAGTCAAAATAAATTAGGATCAGATCATAATTACATGTTGACATCCAATAATCTATCATAAAACAAGAACAAATAGTAGATTAATTCTTACAGATTGTCTCCTCCAAACATGTTGTCACAAAATCTTCATTAAATATGAGCATTCATGCAGGAGAGAAGCAAGAATATGGAGTCATAAACATCACTTTAATGTTTAGTACATTTTGAGATCAAACCCAATGGAGTATACCAAGTTTACTAAATTTTATGAAGGGCATATTTGATGTTTAAAAATGGTCTACTTAGATAGTTATAGAGGAAATACTTAGCATAGCTATTTTTTCGGTTTGGTTCTCAAAGGTCAGGGCCACTTTGCCTGGTTCAACACATTTGAACCGCCCACAGATCACCAGCTCATTGGTGGTGGCTACAAGATTTCTTGCTTTTTGCACGATCACGATGTAGATGTCTGCAGTCTGCCGCCAAAGGCACAAACTAAGCTCCATATGTCACTTCATAACCCACCACTATACCCTCTCCATACCAATGTGCAAGTCTGATAAATTTTTAACAAGAATCCCACATAAAAATTACACAGGTAGATCAAAATTCATATCTGACATGATTTATAATGAAACTACCAGTTAGAAACCAAATTATGATCAAATAATCTAAAAGATAATTAGTTCAGATTCTTTGATCAAAACTACAATTTTAGGAAGGATCTTGAATAAGGAAAACTATTATTTGATCATATTTCCAAAGACTATCTTGTCTTATGACTAAAAAATAAAACTTTTTACAAGCATCGCACATTAATTATTCAATAAGCCAAAATTTGATCGGAAATTGTATAAAAGAGTATTAATTCAAATTCACATGATCAAAGATTCCATAGATCGACCTTTATATAGAAGGATATATAATAAAATTCTACCCAAATTGCATATAAATCGAACCTAGCCAAATCTCTACGGAACTGAACATATCAACCTGCAAGAACACAAAACGAAACCAATCGCATAAAATAACTGTTAACTTGTGATATTTATAGACTTGCTTCAAATGAATAACAGATGTACGAATCTATGAATAAACCTGTACATATTAGGCTTGTAAAAATCAGAATATATGTAAAGCACTCAATTTTTAGACCCTTTCAAAATAACTGGTTACATAAAAGAACCTGACTATTAAGAAATAAAGACAAAGTGCATATTATGTTCACTGAAGTGAATGCCCTACCTGCCAATTTAGAGAAAAAATTAGAGATTAAATAAAATATGAAAAAGAAAAGCCATATCAAACTTTTGACTAAGCTAAAGAATTTAATCAATAATAAGATGAAACTCCAACATATGATTATTGAACCCATATTCCAACAGATTTCTAAAGAACATTAATCAAACCAACAAAGAATCACAGACCCGAGGCCTCGTCTCCACTTAGAAGTGGTCCACAACAACAACCAAACCTGGCCTGAATCACAACATTTAGAAATAGCAAAACCCTAAACAGTCGCCGCAACCATAAAACACAGACGAAACAGAACAGGGATATGTCTCATGCTCATCAAATTTACAATTGCCATTCAAGATCAAAAAACATATTTAACTTGATGAACTGAAAACAACGATTACAAACAATACTCAAAGAAATGGTGATCTATCGATTCATAAACTCATCAAACTAAGTAATTAACTACTAAAACTTCTACATTCGAACCTTGAACACCGGAATGATAAATGCCGAGACCAAACCAATAAGAATATTCATTAATGAAGGTAAGATCATAAACTTTCTAGAAAATATTTCCATTAACAATTTTAACAGACCGGTTGATCTTTTCTACCCTTAACTTTCTTCGCATTAAGTTAAAATCTAAATCACCAAATAAACTATGTTTCAGTTCTGCATCTAGATTCCTCTTCAACAACACCAATCATGCTTTCTTAACCACTTTAACTTTTTACCCTCCTATAAAACCTTATAAGTATAAAACTTTTAAAAAGTTGTTTAAAGACTATCCAAGTTATAAAATTGAATTTAAGATAAGAATATGGTTGCATTTGATAAATAGCATGCATACTTACAACGAATGCAAGCTGACTTGCAATGTGGATTCTTGATTAGAGTGAAACACTTTTTATTACTATCATAATCCAAACTATAGTCAACTAAATTTTTAATAAAACACTTTACGAAACAATTATTCCCAAATTGTAAAACTAAGTAATGCATATCATAATAACAAAAAATTGCTTACTGTAAATTAAGATAGCAATTAGAACATATAGACCAAACTTTAATTTCTACAACAGATTACATTCTCTAAGTAGAATTTCCGACAATTTATACCTTTTTTAGAAGATGTAGTTCTAGGCTTTGGAGGAACTGAAGGAGTGGCATGTATATCTAACACCATACGCCAAATTATCACAGCTTCTGCTTCAACTTCCTCATCATTTTAGTTTCCCCTCTGTGTAGAAACAAGAAACCCTAAACTCATGTTCTTACATTCGAAGAAGTCAAAACAATAAAATAGAAAGTTGACCTTGGCAAAGAAAATCATAATGAAGAGGCAAATGCTTCAGCGGTGGCTACGAACCCTAGATCTAATGCCAAATTAACTGATCGATTTGAGAGGAACCCTTGATCTAACGTTGGTGTTGGTGCTAGGAGATGAAGATATGAGGGAACCTGAAAATGGAGAGGTACCTTGATGTAACATAGGGTCGATAGCTGCGATTTGGGCTAAACAGAAGAGGAACGAAGGTAAGGTTTAGCATCCCCCTCTGATTTGGAACGTAACTGGAAGAAGAACCCACCGGCGTTGTCGAATAACACCTACTAAAGAGGAAAGAATTCTTCATCAGAGATTACGGGAAACTTGGATCCGCCTCTCAGAGTTGGTGAAGAGCGTGTGTTCAACTCCACTGGCCTGGAAAAGAGGCTATCAATATTTGTTGAATTTTTCGGTGTGGAATTAGGGTTTCTATGAAGCTTTGGCCGACGATCGTTTATTACTCGAGCAGCACGAGAGATTTGAATTGAGATTTCAAATTTGAGCGCCTAATTTGATACAATCGAAAGGTTTTATGTTACTCGAGCAGCGGATTTGAAAGGAGAAGAGTAGCAGGTAAAAGACGGTGTACCTTCCTGCAGAAAATCAACCCATTGGGGCAACTGGTAAGGGAATTAGGGTTTTAGTTCATATGGAACTATTTGTGCTATATATTGTTGTACATTATGTTATTTTTCTTGTACCTCTTAAGATTTAAGAGATTACTTAAGATGTAAAAGAAATGCTTTATAAAGTAGTAAAGATGATTGACAAAATAGCTTCACCCCCGGCAAATATCAAAGAAGCTGTTAAAGTTGTGAAAGAAAAAGTGGAAGATTATGATTATTCTAAGTTTTCGTCATCAGTTTCTGAAGAAGAGAAGATTGTGAAAAAGAAGAAAAAAAAAGAAAGCTAAAAAGAAAAAAGAAAAGAAATCTGAAATTCCTCCATCTCCACAGTTTGTATCCGGTTCAGCGTCCACAGAGAATGAGAAATCAACTACATCTAGTGACAAGATTCGGTTTCAACCTGAATTTGATGAGACGATTTTCTATGAGCAGAAGGATGTTAATGAAGTCAAAGCTGAATTTTCAAGGTTGGCAAAGAATGGACATCAGAATTCAAGTTATGAGGAAAAGATTTCTGGAAAGAATATTGGTTTAGGTTTTAAGTCACATAGTGATAAAGCTGAGGAGGTTCCAGCTTCAAAACCACAAGATCGGAAGAAGCTCAAAATGAAGCAAGTTAAGAAGAAATTTTCAAGGCTAAAAAAGTTCAACCCGAAAGGTTTTACAAACTCAAGGGCTCAGAACAATTATTTTCTGATCAAGAATTTCCACTTCATTGCGTCGATGCACGAAAGATTTCTGAGTCTTTGTCAAAGATGCTGCTTCACCAAATATGAAGAATCAGAACATAAAATTTTCTTCTGATGGTTCTTATTCTCGAAGCCCAACATCCAAATGGGTTCATGATCACAGACATTAGGTATATAATTCTTCTTTTGATCATGTTCGAGATATTCATGTTTGGACTCTTATGCAGGCACCTAAACGGTGGGACAAAACTCAACGAATATGTTATGTTTACCGCCAAAAAGGGCATATGGCAAAGGATTTTCCAACTCCTGCTGTTTCAGATCCAAGAGTTCAAAAGATACCAGTTTTGGTAAATCTGCCCATCCGCAGTTCGTTGATAAACAAGGCAAAGTTTTTGATGAATTTGAACCTATATTCTTTCTAAAACAAAAACGTTTTGTTCCTATGTTTCAAAAGGTTCGAAATGTAGCTTCATCATCACAGACTCATTAAAAACTGAGTTACCAAAACAACAATCAATCTGGAAACCCAAGTTGGCTTCAAAGCAAAACTAGGACACTGGTCGACCAGAAGTAGTCGCTCCAGGTCAAGTTAAAACTAATGAGTTTGACTAGTGTGCAGGTACTTCTGGAAGACCTATCGACGAATGCAAAGTTGTTGATGGAGGAGTATTCTGCTTAACTTAAATTTCATGAAATATCTTACTAACCTACAAGTTTTCTGAAACTTTAAAATGCAGAGTATCCGTGTTAATCAATTTTCTTTTCTGTACGTTTCGTTTGTGTTTTTCAAAATAAAATTGATAAAAGCCAAAAATAAAGTCTTTTTTTGTAAAACGAAAAATCCAAAAAATAGAGTTTTTCATTTTAAGGGGGAGAATTGCATGTAAGGGGGAGAAATTGTGAAAATACATGTTATGGGAAGAAGGTGAATACATGCAAAATATATAAAGAAGGTGAATACACGCAAAAATATAAAGAAGGTGAATACATGCAAAATATATAAGGAAGGTGAATACATGCAAAATATAGAAAATTTTGAGAAATTGATCATTGGGAAATGATGGTACATTGGCTTACGTATATGACTCATGGATAGAGTAGATGAAAAAGCCATAAGATCATTGTCTGATATGTTTGGTAGACTCGGAAAATCAGAAAGTATTCAGATGTGATATACACTAAATACTAATGCTTGACCATGTGGATAACATCTTGATGCGTATTTTATGACAAAAAAAAATAAGTGTGAAAATCAAAATGAGAAGTCACTGTGTATACATGTGTTCATTTTGCAAAGATTTAAACTTGTTTGATTTTCTTTATTTTGTCAAACGATCGGACTTTCTTTGCGTATCGAAAGATCGACCTGATTTTTGTTCGTTTGACGTTCTGCTTTATTTTCTTTGGTGTATCGTATAACTCATCGGACTTTCATTGCGTGTACGGGAGTACCGACCTGATTGTTGTTGGGTTATACAATTTCAACTTGTTTTATCTTTCTTATTTTGTTAAATCCGAGGCCTTATCTGCGCATTGAAAGATCAACCTTAAGGTAGACGATTTAACGTTCTTATTTCTTTTTGCATGGAACACAGTTGACAATATCATGAAAACATTATGCTTTGTGATCATCACAAGTGTAATCACACAAGAAAAAGAAGTAATCACACAAGAAAAAGAAAATGTCTGAATATGTCTGATAGTGTGGGATACACTGGTCAAAACGAATCTAATCAATACCTTAACATATCCAGATGTTATGAGTATGATTCTGCCTGAGTTTAAGATGGAAAAATTATACCGGCAATCAGCATGACTTATGTGCTTCAATTAGTTGAAATTGAAGCGTAGTTCAGTGAGTCATGTCCAATATGATCCCGAATAGTGATCTTTCTCATACCAAAAATAGAGTTTGATTCTGTATTGCAATTTCTTTTTATTTCAGAAAAGTACAAAAAGATTTTTGGTGTGTTTTAGCATAAGTTTAAAAAATCAAAAAGATTTTAGGTTTGTTTTGATATAAACTTTCTAAAAGCAAAAAAGATTTTGTTTTTGCTTTATTATCGATCTGATCAACATGTGATGCAAATCAGATTTTTCAAAATCATATCTTGGAGTCTCGAAGAGACGTTTTGCGCCAAGATTATTTAAATTTTGAAGCATGTTGTTAAAGTGAAAGAGATCATAACTTCAAGTCTTCTGAAGCTGCTGATAGAGACAGAGATACACTAGACATTATCAAGTATTCAAGATCAAGCTACGGTCAACATTGAGGAAGAGATTTTTTAAAGATTTAGTTCATTGGACGAACGAATTCTACACTTAAGGGGGAGCTTGATTGAAGATACAATTTTGATGATGTTGAAGATATACTGCACACGACGAGGGGGAGTTTGTAGATACAAGATCTGTGCGTCATATGAAGTATCAAGTCAATACAAAGACCAAGATCAAGACAAGGTTGGCTGCTAGCCGAACCTGGTCCGAACCAGAGGTTCGGATCAGACAAACTTCAGGTTCTCCTGGAGTTTGGGCAGTCGCTATATATAGATGTTGTGTCTTTGTAATTGGAGATAGAGAGAGACGGAGAGAGTGAGATCGTAGCTTAAGTATGTGTTTTATGTGGTGTATTCTCTGAGTCAGTTCTAAGTGTCTACTGATTGTAATTGATCACTTTGATTAATAAAAAAATCGGTTAATTACTTGTTTCTCTTTGGAATTTGCTAGATCGAGTAGATGATCCGATGTTCACACATTTTCACTCTTTGGCAGCTTAGTGATAAAATCCATTGCGATACGTTCCCATTTCCACTCTGGAATAACCGGTTGTACCAGTAGACCTGAAAACTTCAGATATTCAGCTTTAACCTTCACACACGTCAGACACTTTCCAACGTAGGTAGCAATTTCAGCCTTCATGTTAGGCCACCAGTAGAGTTCTTGCAAATCATGATACATTTTATAAGCACCAGGGTGGATGAAATATCTAGACTTGTGGGCCTCGTCCATGACTACGTTCTTTAATCCTTTGTACATGGGTACCCAAAGTCTATTCATGGAATAATAGGTTCCATCCATCTTCGTTTCCATCTGACGGACCATACCATGCAGGCATTCAACTTTAAGGTTCTCTTCCTTCAGAGCTTCAAGTTGGGCTTCACAATTATGATATGGGAGACCATCATGTAATGGTCAAGGCAAGCGATCGGACCGGAGAGGCTTCACATGTTTTTTCCTACTCAAGGCATCTGCTACTTCATTAGCCTTTCCATGGTGATAACGAATTTCACAATCGTAATCATTGAGTAGTTCTACCCATCTTCGTTGTCTCATATTCAGCTCTTTCTGGTTCAGGATATGCTGGAGGCTCTCATGGTCTGTAAAAATAGTGCATTTCGTATAGGTAGTGTCTCCATATCTTGAGAGCGAACACAACGACATCGTGTTCTAGATCATGGGGTGTGTAATTCTTCTCATGAATCTTCAATTGGCGAGAAGCATAAGCTATAACTTTCTCTCGATGCATTAACACACATCCTAGGCCTTGATGAGATGCGTCACAGTAGATGACAAAGTCATCGGTTCCTTCGGGTAGGGCCAGAATGGGTGCGTCGCACAACATTAGTTGCAGCTTCTGAAAAGCAGCTATAGTCTTGTTATCCCAAACAAACTTCTTGTCGTTCTGAGTCAACGCGGTCAGGGGCTGGGCTATTTTGGACAAGTTCTCATTGAATCTGCGGTAATAGCCAGTGACACTAAGAAATTATTGGATTTCAGAAGGGGTTGAGGGAGGTTTCCAATCCTTGATTGCTTCAATCTTCGAGGGATCGATGTGAATACCACGGTCGTTAATCACGTGACCTAGAAAATGTACCACGTGGATCCAAAATTCGTACTTGGAAAACTTCGAGTATAGTTCTTCTTTTCTCAGTCACTCCAAAATTAGCTTTAGGTGTTGTTCGTGCTCTTCCTTACTACGGGAGTAGATCAGGATATCGTCGATGAACACGATAATGATCTTATCTAGGTAGGGTTTGCACACGTGATTCATGAGGTCCATAAATACGGCGGGTGCGTTGTTCAACCCAAAAGGCATGACAAGAAACTCGTAGTGTCCATAACGAGTTTGAAATGCGGTCTTGGAAACATCTTCTTCGCGGACTCTCAACTGATGGTATCCTAAGCGTAGGTCGGTCTTTGAGTAGAAGCTTGACCCTTGGATTTTGTCAAATAGATCATCAATTATCGGGAGTGGAAACGGTTCTTCACCGTTAGCTTGTTCAGTTCCCGATAATCTATACACATTCGAAAAGATCCGTCCTTCTTCTTAACAAATAGAACAGAGGCTCCCCACGGGGAAAAGCTCGGTCTTATAAACCCTTTGTCAAGAAGTTCTTGTAACTAACTAGACAACTCTTTCATCTCTGGGGGGGCTAAGCAGTAGGGGGATCGAGCTACGGGGGCAGCTCCGGGGATCAGGTAGATATGGAATTCCACTTGTCTAGCCGGGGTAGACAAGGTAAGTCTTCGGGGAAAACATCAATGAAATCCTTTACGATTGGAACATCTTCAATCTTTTTCTCCTTCGGCTTCTTCACAGATACATGCGCTAGAATGGCGTGGCATCCTTTACGTATATACTTCCGGGCTTTCATACAGGACACAATATTGAGTTTCTCCCATAATGGTCTCCTTGAATCGTCAAACTCTCACCGTTCTCTAACGGGATCTTGACTTTCTTCTCATGACAGACTATTTCTGCATAATTGGCGGATAACCAATCCATTCCAACGACAACATCGAAGCTTCCAAGCTGGAAAGGTAGGAGGTCTACACTAAATGAATGTCCGGGTAACTCTAATGAACAGTCTCTAAGGGTCTCAGTTTCTTCAATTAATTTACCATCAGCTAACTCGATAACGTACTTAGTGTCTAAGGTTGTAGGGGTGAATTCAAGTCTTGAACTAAAATCATCAGACACAAAGCTCTTATCTGCACTGGTATCAAATAAAACAGATGCATAAAGGTTGTTTAAAAGAAACGTACCTATCACTGAATGGGGGTCTTGACGGGCCTTAGAGGCGTTCAGCACAAATGCTCGTCCTTGAGCGACTTCAGATGTCTGCTTCTTCAACTTAGGACATTCACTCTTGAAATGGCCAGCAACTCCACAATCATAGCAGTTCCCTGGAGTCGGGGGCTTGTTGGATCGGTTCGGACAGTCCCTGAGTATATGGCCTTTAGCCTTGCAGTTCCCAAAGTAGATGTTACTACAGTTAAGAGAGTGGTGAATGTTACATTTGCTGCAAAGTGGGTGGCTTCCTGTATAGCCAACCTTCTTAGGGTCCTGAGCTGGTATAACGGCTACATAGGCCTTGGTGGCATCAGGGGCTTTCTCAACATGCAGGAGCTTCTATTTGTTTCCTTTTCTTCCAGTCATGACCACGTTTATGCTTGTGGTCGGGCTTCTTGCTTTCATTTGAGGTAGAGGGAATGACAATTGGCTTAGCATCAACAGCTTTCTTAGAGAATTAGGTGCCTTGGCGGGATGCTTGATAAGTCAAGCTGTGTGCTAGACGCACGGTACCCTGAAGCGTTTCTGGGTTTGATGACATAACGTTCCCTTGGATGACAGGGGAAAGTCCCCAAATATACCTCTCAATCTTCTTATAGAGCAGTGTCACCAAGGTGGGGCATAGGTGAGTAAGCTCATGAAAGCGCTTAGTGTAACCGGTAATATTAGCACCGATCATAGTCAAGTTCCAAAACTCTACTATCAATCTTTGAAGTTCCTCTCTCGGACAGTACTCACCTCCCATGATTACCATCATGTCATCCTATGACATGGCATAAGCAAGATCAGGGCCAAGAGATTCAGCATATGAGTTCCACCAAGAAAGAACTCCTTCACTAAAAGTGCAGGTGGCATACTTCACCTTGTACCCATCAGGACAGTTGCACATACGGACCACAGACTCGGTCTTCTTGAACCATCGAATCAGTCCCACTACACATTCGGTGCCTTTGAAGTTTGTGGGCTTGCAACTCATGGGATCTTTATAAGTGCAGTCACGACCACCTGAAACGTTACTCCAACATTTGAGGACAATTCTTCACAATTGTATTAATTAGTATGATATCACTAAATGAATCTCAAGCTTACCATTAGGGGAACGGTTTCGGTCGTTAGAGGCGGTGGAACGGTCTACTTCGGCGGCAGCTAGACAAGGGTTTCAATAGCAGCAACATCCATCACAGGGGGAAGGGTGTTCCTGTTGATGCGAGCTCATGGTTGTCTTCTCGGCTGCATCTTTCTTAATTTCATAATGGCAAAAGAAACAATAAGACATGATAAAAGTAAGTCAATACATACACATGACATACATAATCCAACCACAACATACTCAATAATCAATACATCACAACACAATAAGTAGAGAAACGTAACCATCATTAACATGATTACTTGTTTTACAAAATTCATAATGGCTATAAATATTGTCATGTGGAAACGCAGTCGCACATCAAAATACAAGTTGTTCATACATTAAAAAGTGGGGGTTAACAGATACCCCTAAGTTACAAACATCTCAAACAATAATGGAGCATGATCAAGCAGAGCCAGGACGTCTGAGCAAACTGGAGCATCTAAGCAATAGCAACTGGAGCATCTGAGCAAACTCCTCAACAGCTATACGGGTATTGGCAGCAATGCCACAAACACTAGACATGTGTGCATGAAGAGATTCAAGAGAACAACTAAAAGAGGTAAGGTGCTCCTCAAGAGCAGACACACGGGTCTCAAGATATGTGACCATAGAGGAGGGCGGAAGAGTCTGAAGAATCGACTACATGCGCTGGATATCTTCATCACAACGAGCCACATCAGCAAGGAGTGAGGACAAGATATTCTCCAAAGGAATCTCAAACAGAACAGGTGGAGGGACACCGATATCAGGGAGGGTCGGATGGGGTGCAGAAGGCTCAATAGAGGCTGCAACAGTAGATGACTCACCCACCTCGAATGTGCTACCAAGGATCCTCATGCGCTTCTTCGGAGGAAGCGGATCAGACACATGAGGGAAAGGACATGGATCAGAAGATCTAGGACTCTTGAGGGTAGACCCCTCAAGGACAGCGGGCTCAGAGATGCGAACATGACGACAGATAACAGATTTGCGGGGAGTGTACATCCGCAAGGGTCCACCAGGTGTGTTACGATAGGGTTGGAAAGATAGGACACGATTAGGAGAAAAAGGGAGTCCAGGTCTCAAAGTAACCACAATGGTATATCCACCGGCAGGCGAATCACCAGGAATGATGGCTATGTCGAAAGGGGCAGTCTCGTCAAGATCCTCATCAGGCTCCTCGTCGGAGTTTGAATCATCTGAAACATCAAAGTCTAGAACGCTCGTAGGGGAACTAGGACGGTCAACTGCTGGTGAATGAACGGGAGATGATAGCTCGTATGTAGGCGACTCAGGCACATACGTAGGAGATGGTGGCATGGGCTCTAGCGGGTTAGGGATGATCTCCAAATCTTCTTCAGAATCCGATGTATCTCCATAGGCTCAGAGGAAGACATGTTGTGACAAAGTTTCCAAGTCATAATAATAGTTATAGGTTAGTTACAAACAAGTATAATAGACCAGAAGATGTATCACATAGGGCACATGCAGATGATACTAGCAGAGCTTAGGCTATAGTGTAGGTCTTACTAATGCAACCTAGTTCCCTATAACCTTGGCTCTGATACCAATCTATCACACCCTATAAAATTTTTGTCGGGCGTGAACGAGAGGGAATCATAGTCAAGGTTACACGAAACGACCTCTGGATGGTTAAACAGCTATAGCCGTTTAAGGAGTCGAAAAAGCATTTCATTTCAGGTTTTGCAGCGAAATTTAATAATATGTTTCATTGTTTACAAAAAAAAGTATCAAAAAGATTTAAAGACATGACACTGTTAGGTGTTATGTAGTGAAATCTCCCAAAATGGCTAGTGTGACCATGACTCCAGATAGACATGACAGGTCCTAATGATATGCCCAAAAGGGGGCTCCATACAAGCAAGCGGCCAATCAAGTACCTGAGAATCACATACTAAAAGGTCAACATAACGTTGGTGAGTTCACAGGTTTATGTAAAGTCAGGACTGTGATTGACAATAAAGTTTGATATAAGCTTTATAACCCATTTTATAATCTGTTAAGATACTGTATATTATTATTACCATGAACCTTGAATTCCGAAACTAACTAATTACACACTCATGGTATTCTGTCCAGGATTACCGCATGGCGATTATAACTGTATGTACCCTATTGACTATAATAACGGGAGTTGGGATTGAAGCGACCAATTAGGACAGGGGCGTTAATCCAATAGATCTATTCACGAGTCATCGTTTCCTTTGAAATTATTCGAATTCAGTTAATAGTGGGGCTTTGATCATAACATGAATCAGCATGAATACGACAATATGGACGAATAGTTCATGTAATCAATAATGGTAACATGTTATCTACTTATCAGGCATGATATGTGTAATATGAATTTTTCCCCAAAAGCATTTAAAATAGTATAAAAGAGGGGCCATGAAACTCACCTGAGTTCGGCAGTTTCCAGATAATAACAGACAATGGGATCAGATAACCTAGCAGTCCTAAATCAAGTATAACACAACTTAATGTCTATAGATTGGATTGACAATTAAGTCAATCCCAATTAGGTGGTCAAGTCTTGATGTCGTGGTGGCCCGATAGTTCAGTTAAAAATCAATTAATATAAAGAATTATTTATTAACAATAAGTAATTTAGATTCCGATAACATCCCAAAAAATAAGGATTTATATATATTCAAAATATATAATGGTTTTCCTATGTTATATAAATGGTTATGGCCAATGTTAAATCCAATAAATATCACTTCCAGTTATGGGTTCAAATAGTTTCACAAAAACTATTAACGGTGAAAAGCCCGATAAACGCGGTTTTATCGGTATTTATATATACGCGTTATTTTCCAACATTTTTATAAAATAATGATTGTACAAATAAGAACACATTTATTTTCATTAAATAATCTCATAAAATACAAGTTCAAGTATTTAAAATTCTAAGTCGCTGGTTTTGCCGATATGTGCCCGGTTATGACAGTTTTGTCCCTGTGACTTGTTTTATAACACGAGAAGTTATCAAAACATTTTGTAAACATATTCTAAGTCATTTTAAGTCCAAAAAAGTGTTACAAATCAGTTTTGACCATATTTGATATATTTTACAAGAATAGGATTTTCGGGTCCGTTAAATACCCGTTTTTTTAGTCGGTTTTTCCCTATGTTTAGTACTTTTCTTGAGGGGTCAACCTAGAAAGGTTTTAACTCAACATTTTATGCCAAAATACACTGTTGTAGGTCCTAAGGGGCTGTCCAACATTTGGGCTCGTTTTGAGATGTCGGTTTTTGGGTTTTAACACTTTGTTTTGGTGTTTTGGGGGTCCTAGACCCATCTCTAGAAAACGTTCCTTCACAAAAGTTGTTCTAAACATGTCAAAAACAGTCCTTATTGTTTTAGATATGACAAATTATGATCTAGAGTTTTTAGTAAAAAAATCTAGCATGATTAAGGTACTTTAAACCTGGATTAGGCTATGTTTAGCTATTCTAGGGCCATGGCTCCTTAGGGTTCATGCAACATAACATCTCTAACATGATTTACAACATAAAACATCAACAAAACGAGGATCTATGTTCCTTTGGAAAATAAACATGTTAACTAAACAAGATTAACAAAGGATTAGTGTTTTCTAGACTTTTCATCACCATGGATCATCATATACTTGAAGACTTTACAAATGGAGTGTTTGGATCATGAAAATGGGCATAGATACGTGATCTAACAAGATGATCATACAAGAAAACTCATAAAACTTACTTGATCTTGAAAGAAAAACCAAAAATGGAAGGAATGAAGGATTATGATGCTTCCTTGATGATCCTAAAAGCCTTAAATCCACTTGGAATTGCTTGATCTTGTTCAAAATGAAGAGAGAGAGAGTAGAGAAAGAGAGGGCCATAGGTGGGGAGGGATAAGAGAGAATAATGGGGTGATGGTTGCTAGGGTTTTGAGGAAATGGGGAAGTGTGTGTGTTTGTGGGTTTATATATGAGGGAAACAAGTAATATGGGGGTGTTTGAGTTGCTTGTTTGGCCGGCTAGGGGGGGGGGTGTTTCTCCTTATGGTTCGGTTTTTAGACAAGAAAAAGACTAAGAGTTTTGTGTGTTTTAAGTGATCAAGGAAACAAAGTATGGTTATTTGTGTGTGTTGTGTGGCCGAGTACAAGAGAGAGGGGAGGGCGGACGGGTTCCGTCAAAGCGGAATGAGGGGAGGGATAGTGAGGTGATGGATGATAGGTTGGTGATGATGGAGGTAAGGTGGAGTGTGGGATGGTTGAAAGGATGATGATGAGGTATGGTGTGTGAAAGGTTGTGGTTATACTTGCATGAGGTGGGTGCTGATAAGAGGGGTGGCAGCGGTGGTTGAGGTGGCCGGAGGTGGCCGGAGGTGGTGGTCGACGGTGTCGGGTAGTGGTTGCATGCAACATGCAAAGGTGACATGTCTTGGTTTTTAATCAAAATTAGTGACGGTTTGGTTTGGTTGTCGTCGTGAACAAATGCGATTAACGAGTGAAATTATTCGGTGAGTTTTGGTTTTCAATTTTTGACACGAGTGATGATCGGTGATAAAGTCTAGATAAAAATATTCTTTTTTTTTATTAAAAGCGTTAAACCACACGTTAAAAATATTCTTTTTTTTTATTAAAAGCGTTAAACCACACGTTAAAATATTTAACAAAAACGGTTTAAATAGTGAACATAACGATTAATATTTTCTACGCGTTGGGTTTATGTATATATTAGGCAACCAAGTTAACAAGTTTGTACGTATATAAATATACTACAATGATGAGGGAAATGATAAATAAAAATATCATTTTTATTTTTCTTGTTATTAAAGTTCCATCGATAATAACTACATTATATTTCACAAATTTAAGGTGGATGATTATCGATTCTATTGCGGGGTCACGTCAAGACTAAGATAATGTTGGCATAATACGTTATCTAAGATACAAACATAGATTATATGCATAATTAACAGTTAAACATGAAATTAAACGAGGTTATTGACTTGGGAAACTTACGGGTTGTCACATAGTCGGTTTGTTGGATGTGGTCTGACTTGGGAAACTACGCTAGAGGTTATACCTTTGGAGAGTATTATATGGAGATTGCATGCATGTGGTTGAGGATTTGGTTGGATTCCCTGAGAGACCTTGGTGACATGAAATGTGGTGAGACACACGTTAGATGAACACAAAATTGAATTTTGAGTGATGAGACTTACGAAGAGAGGTGCTAAGGTGACGGATGATGGGAGTGTCATGCTCCTCAATAGTGTTGCATGCATGTCTCTTGATGGATGAATGGTGGAGGAATGATGGTTGCATGATGATGGTTTGTGGTGGTAATTGGTAGTTGTGGTTTGCATGCATGGATGGTAGGTGGTTGCATGTTGGGCCGAGAGCGGTGTGAATAATGGTGAGAGTGGTGGTTTGCGGTGGTGGTGTGGTGAGGATTTGGTGATGTTATGGTGATTGTATGTAGGTCGAAAGGATATGAGATGGTGGCGGAGTTATGGCGTAGGTGGATGCTATACGATTGCATGCATGGTGGACTAAGGATGGTAGTTGGTGGTGGATGATAGCGGTTCTTGGTGGTTGTACAGTGGTGGTGTCCACCGAAATGAGAGGAGTGTGGGGGAAGATTTTGAGTGTTAAGGGTGGATGTGAGGAGAGTGGGTTCTATTTATAGTAGGAGAGTTGAGAGAGAGTGTGAGTGTTGGTCCAATAAGAGCAAGTGATGGTGATGTTTAGCCAATAGGAGGGTATAGAAGAGTGTAACCAACAAGAGAAGGGAATCTTGCATGAGTTGTGATTGGTTGGCCAATGGGGGTGTGAGTATTTGCATGAGATGTGATTGCGTGGATGATGTGGACCATTGGATCAAGAGAGAGAAGGATTGATCTTGGCCATTAATCTTGCATGCAATGTGGACCATTGGATCTAAATGATCTTGGCCATTGATTTTGCATGTGATCTAGACCATTGGATCAAATGAATGTGAGCCATTGGATCAAGTATAATCAGCGGCGGAACTACAGGAGGGTCCGGGGGGTCCGTTGACCCTCCGGCGAACCTCCGGCTAACCTCCGGCCAGACAAAATTTCCGAGCAACACAAACACTAGGTTATTCAACTTGAATGTTTTTTGTTGTTTGGACCCTCTTGTTGTTCTTAAAAAGGTTGAAGTAGATCTAGGAGCTAGTTAATTTAATTAGAAAATCTTCTCTGTTAGTTTTCAATGTTTGCTCTTCGCTGTGATGGTTTTAAAACGAAGAAGAAGGTTCAGGAAAGAGAAAATATAGTATGTATTCTCAAGCTGTTGTTGGTCAAATCAAAACAAAAGTATTACTATTTTAATGTTTGCTTTTTATTTTTGATTTTTCATCTATTATTTGAGAAAGTATTAGTTTTCTTATTTTTTATTTTTCATTTTTCATTTTTTCATTTATTTATTGGTTAAATGTTAAGTGGGATGTGTGCGGCTTTAAAGAGACTAAATTCGACTATTTAGATTCAGTTTATTTATTTTTTATTATTTTAATATCTACATGACTTCTTTATTAATTTCGACTAGTTTTTTCATTATTATTTCATTTTATTTATTTTGTTTTATGTAATTATTATATCTTTTTAAGTGTCCGGTCATGAAAAGATTTATTATTTTTTATTTATAATTATTTGATTTAATTTTTATTATAAGTTTTTTAGATTATTTTTCTTTTTCTAATTAACAACACCTAATCTATTACTAAGCCATCAACATGTCCACCATAAAATTTAAACTCTTGATAATAAAAGGAAGAAGCATCAATTACACATCATGATATTATAATGTTCAGTGATCTTTCAGGTCCTTTGATCATTGTCGAATGATATTTTTCACCATATATAAGTTGTTAGACAACCGGACAATAGTCAGAAAAAACTCACTTTAAATACTAATTAAACTAAATAACAAAGACCATGCTTGCATATAGTTAGTTTGGTTACATTGGTTGATAAAAATGATTAATCGCTTGATATTGATGTCTAGTGTTGCTATTAAGGTCATTGTTTGATGATAAAGTGATTTGATCTTCAATTAAATGATTATGAGTTCGAGTTCTATAAAGTACATGCGTATGTTTGTAAATAAAAAGTACTTAGCATCTTGCCGGTCTACAAATAAGTTTGACCCCCCACTAAAAAAATTCTGGTTCCGCCACTGAGTATAATAAGACAAAAAGAAAGTTTAGGCTAGTGTGTGGATTGGGCCGCCGGTTTGGGCTCAAAAGTGGGCCAAACCGGTTAGGCCATTGGGTCAAGTGCATGGGCTAGTTCATTGGGCTTGTCCTATGGGTTGTTCTATTGGGCTTGGATCCTAGTGAGTGATGAATTATTAGGACACGACTCGAGAAATTAAGGATGTTAGATTCGGACTTGGTCGAGATACTAGACGTTAAGTTACGTATATATATTTATAGGGTAAGGATTCTGTGAAAACAACTTTATTTGCGAAAACACAAAAACAAATATTAGAACCTCTACAACTTTTTCATACGTTAATAATTTTAAATTTTTTTGCACCAAAATCCTTAAAATTATGTTATCTCTAGTTCTGTAAAAATTAAAAAAAAAATCAAGTTTTTTTTGTTATTGCACATGTGCAAATTTTAAAAAAAAATATTAACATATGAAGACGTTATAGAGGTTTTAATATTTGTTTTCGTGTTTTCACAATAACATCTTGTTTTCATTTGATCTTTCCCCTATATATATTATTGCGAAAACACGATAACAAATATTAAAACCTCTATAATTTCTTCATACGTTAATATTTTTTTTTAAAAGTTTTGCACCAAAAGTCTTAGAATTATGTCACCTTTAATTATTGGGGGAAAATTGAACAATTAACATTTCGTGATTTTTTTATTATAGCACATGTGCAGTAATAAGTATTAATCAGAATACACATGTGTAATATTAAAAAAAAAGGTTAATTTTTTCCTAGAATTATAAGATTTATGGTGCAATTTTTATCAAGAATATTAACGTATGAAAAAGTTATAGATATTTTTATATTATTGCACATGTGCAATAACAAAAAGAATAAAAAACATTGATTTTCTTTAATTTTCTCCAGAATTAAAGATAACAGAATTATAAGATTTATGGTGTAATTTTTTATGAAGAATTTTAACGTATGAAAAAGTTATAGAGGTGTTAATATTATTGCACATGTGCAATAATAAAAAATATATATTATTACACACGTGCAATAATAAAAAAACTTGATTTTTTTTTTATTTTTTTCAAAACTAAAGATAACATAATTCTAAGGATTTTGGTGCAAATATTAACGTATGAAAAAGTTATAGAGGTTTTTGTTTTGGTCAAAAATCAACAAAGTGATTTCGTATTCCAAACTTAGAATGTGAGGTAGTGTGCTTAATGATCAAAATGACGAAATATCAAAGTATGAAAGTTGACACGATGATGTAACGAGGAAAATTTAGAATCCTTCGAGTTGCCTCTAGGAATCCTAGCAAAAAAACCTCGGGAGCCAGCCTGAAGAGCCTACTTCCTCACAGTTTTATTAATTAGAAATTGGAAGTTACAATGGTTTTGGAGGATTGATCGATCGGCATAAGTGTTACAATGAATCAATACTATTAGAGCTAGAGTGCGTAAGTGTTGTGTGTTACTAAACCAATCGAGTCCTCGATTATATAACGATTACATGAAATAACAAACATTTTGGGATTCCCGTGATCCCATTCTCCAACTAATCTTGACCATTAGAGCTACACTCGTTCACTTGGTCCACGTTCTTCAATAGCTGGAGCTTGTATTTCGGAGGTAGTTGACGACTCAACGGTACCTGGGTCAAATAAACACGTGGCAATTATAAGGGTTAGTCGAATAAAAAATAAATCAGGATCCCTGGATAAGTGGGATTCCCAGACTATGATAGGATTCTTGAACCATCTGAGCTTCCTGCGAGCATGCTGAAAATAGAACCCTAACAATTGCCCCTTGAATATCGACGGTTGTGGATAAGCTCAACAGCTGTCGAGATTCAAAAGATGTTGAATTCACGACATTATCACGGTAAAATCTGTTGAGATGTGACGTTTTCTACGGTGTCCGAGGGATGCATACCCCATAATTACTTTTCCTTTAAATACAAGAGTCCAAATTCGTTTATCTTCATCTTCCTCCGGAAACCCTCTTGAGCTTCTCCGATAATCCAGGTCAGTTCTCACCGTCTTTCTTCTTCGATCTTCTGGTTTTTCGGCCATGGCGAAGAAAAACACGTGATCTTCTTCTTCTGCAAACGCTCCAGTGGTCGATGATTTTCATGACCAGGGATATATTATCCCTACAAAGAAGAAGCTTGTTCTTTCGACAATGTTGACATCGAGGGTTTGAGAAACTCCGCTATTTTTCCTTCGGTCACTGTTTTCCGTCCTTTCGACCCCCGAACCAAGTCTGATTTTGCCTCCACGACCTGGGTGTGCTTTATGTACTACCCTTTCTTGCTTGGCATGACCTTCCCTTTTCCAAAGCTTGTTACCCAGTTCTTCAAGACCCCCCCCCCCCCCGGTTCTCTTATGCCCAAACCATGCCAATGGTTTGGCGAGTTTTATACTCTTTTGACCAACTGAACCAAACCCAGACCCTGGAGATCGGGATTCCTGGAATCTGTGAAGTTTACCAACTCAGAACCCACGGATGCAACCAATTCATGTTGAAGGCTCGCACCTCTACCTCCCAATTGATTCCCCGAGCTTCCCATAACGATCATGATTGGAAGAAGTGTTTCTTTTTTGTGAAGCATGACTCTATTCCAGGGGGTAAAGAGTTGCCGTTGAAGTGGGTTGATAAAGGTAGGATATTGTTTCTTTTTCATCGTAAAACCCTAAATTTGTGTTTAATTTTTCTTAATGTTTTTTGCAGCACCCAAGTTTGAGAATCTCGTCAAAGCACACCCATATCCCAAGAAGCTTGAAGCAGTCTACCAGATTCCAGCCACAGAAAGAGCCCTGATCCTAAGAAGCAGCTGCCAGCGAACAAAGTTATTCAGCCGACCATAGTCCTGAGATGTCTGGTAAGTTTCTGTAGGATCCTAAGCAGTATTTTCATATGAGAATCTCAAATGCTGATGATCTTTTTTATTGCAACCCACAAATCCAGCTCTTCATTCTGCCACCTCCAAGCCTCCTGTGAGCCGACCTAAGGCCTCTGCTTCTAAGAAGCGGAAGGCTACTGAACCCACCGTGTACCTTGAGAATTTTGAAGGCCTAGCTCCTTCCGAGGTGAGCAACAAGGTTCTCTCGATGCAGACCATGATCAACCTGGTAAGAAGCTCAACAAATACACATATTAGTTTCATACATGTTGCAGCCACTGATCAGGATTCTTGTTTTCTTGTGCAGGTCATATAGAGGCTTAGCACCCAGGCCATGGACATGGAGCGGAAGCTGGCCGAGGCTGAGGAAAAGATCCAAGCCCAAGCTGAGATCGCCAAGGGCAAGACCTTGTACTATGAGCACAAGCTTACTGAGCAGGCCGAGGAAAAATAAATCAGGATCCCGCCAGAATCCTTGCAGCCACGCTCTAGGGATCATTGGATTCCATTGTCGCTGGGATCCTTACCTACACCATCTCAAGGATTTCCTTTCTCTGCCAGGAATCCAGGCCAGAACTCCCAAGGATATCAACATTCTAACCCTTCTGTTTCTGCAGGAATCTTTAAGACCAGCTCCTCAGATGTGCATGATGGTGACTTCATCCCCATGCAAACAGCGGCCACTACGGAGCCGAGCATCCCAACGAGCTATGGATACACTCCCAGGATCCCAGTCCAGAATCCTGGCCCAGGTAATGTGTCAAATTCAATTCCTGTCGTTTCAAACCAGGATGCTCCTTATGATGCAGGTATTCATCTGAGTATCGCCAGGGAGATCCAGAAGCTGAAGGAGATGATATCAAATGTTCCAGGGATCCTGAAACCTATTCCTGAGGTTCCTTTGGAAAGCCACAAGATCTCTAGATTTACTTGGCCGATTTCTCAAGTGGAGATCCCGAAACGTTTTCAAACTCCAAGCGTGAAGCTTTACGATGGAACTACAGATCCTTAAGAACATGTGACACATTACAGGGAGCGTATGGAGATCAACCCCATCCAGATTGAGATCAAAGAAACATGTCTGTGCAAAGGCTTTGGTTCAACCTTAACAGGACCAGCCATGAAATGGCTACTGAACATCCCTCCTAACACTATTTTTTTATTTTCTCATTTGGTTAACTTGTTTAATAATCAGTTCTTTTGTAGCAGGACCTTTGATCTGCTCACAGGTGATTTGTACAGGGTAGTTTAGAGGCCAGAAGAACCACTTAGAGACTATATTGCCAGATTCGGACGAGAATCTCTCGAGATTCCCAACCTAGATATGGAAACGGCAGTCGAAGCCTTCAAGATGGGACTCCGTAAGGATTCCCGATTTTATGATGATCTTGTTATGACTCCTTGCAGGAACCTTGACGAAGTTCAAAGCAGAGCCTTAAGGTTCACCCGTTTGGAGGATGACAAGAAGCTCCATCATAGACTGGACGTCCCCAAGTATGATTCTAACAGTAAAAAGTCGGAATCCCCCAGGAAGCAGTACAGATCCCGGCCATATTCCAAATCAGAAAATCCAAAGATCAATGTTATAGACCAATATGACGATGACGAGGAGTGTCCCAAGGTATCTGAATACTGTTTTTCAGTTGACATTGGTGGTTTGATGTGTGCTATGCAGGACCTAGGTGAAAAGGCAAGGTGGCCCAGGAAAGATACCAAGCAGGCATCCTGGAAGGACAAATCAAAATGGTGTGCCTATCACGAAGATTTTGGCCATCTGACAGACGAATGCATCGCACTCAGGAAACAAATCAGCTACCTACTCAGCAAGGGGCACCTGAAGGAGCTACTGGGCAGAAAGAAGAGCAAAACTCAGGAAGCTGACAAGCTTCCCCAGAGAGCAGCTTCACCACCACATGATGCTCAAATCATCAACTTCATATCAGGAGGCTCAGACATCTGTGGCACTTCCTATTCCTCAGCCAAGAAACATGCTAAGGAGTCAAAGTCTGAACAGGGATCCAGACCTGTCCGGACTTCCATCCTGACTCAGGAGAAGACGATCTCCTTTTATGAGATTGACCGCTCCCACGTTCAGGATCCCCACCATGATAGTCTGGTGGTTACTTTATATATAGCTAACCATTTTGTACGCAGGATCCTGATAGACAACAGAAGCTCTGTCAACATAATCCGTTTGGATGTGCTTAAAAAGATGGGCATTCCAGAATCAGAAATTGTGGCAAGATCCTCAGTCTTGGTTGGCTTTAGTGGCGAAACCAAGAGCACCGTCGGAGACATTAGACTACCAGTATATATAAAGGGAGTAAATTGCATGCAGAAATTATGTGTTATAGATTCTCTCTCTTGTTGCAATATTATTCTTGGCAGGCCATGGATTCACGAGATGAAGGCAGTCCCTTCAACTTATCACCAGTGTATCAAGCTTATTACACCCTGGGGAGTTGTCAGGATTGAAAGTGACCAGCAGGAAGCCAAGAACTGCTACTTAACTTCTATGAAGAATACAACAAAATTGACGAAGGGATAGCAATTACAGAAAAGAGCACCTGAGGAATAGGAGGACAGGGAGCTCGATGTTAAAGAAGTCCAGCTGAATCCAGAGAATCCTGAAGTCAAGGTGCTCATCGGGACCAGCATCCCACAGGAAGTAGAAAAGAATCTAGTTGAGCTTCTCAAAGCCAGAGCTTCAACTTTTGCATGGAAACACGAGTATATGACAGGTATCCCTAAACATGTTATTACTCATAAACTTGGTTTAGATCCTTCTTTCAGGCCTATACAGCAAAAAAGAAGGAAGTTCGCTCCAGAAAATAATATAATCATCCAGGAGGAAGTTGACAAGCGTCTCAAGACAAAGATGATCAGGGAAGTCAAATATCCCAGGTGGTTAGCGAACGTAGTGGTGGTCCAGAAGAAGAACGGGAAGTGGAGAGTCTGTTGGACTACACAGACTTAAACAAGGCCTGTCCCAAGGATCCTTTCCCACTTCCCCACATTGATGCAATGGTGGATGCCACAGCAGGTCATGAGATGCTCACTTTCATGGACGCTTTTTCGGGATTCCAACAAATCCAAATGGAACCCTGTGATCAGGAGCATACAACCTTTATAACTCCAACAGGTATATACTGCTATACTGCTATGCATTTTGGTTTACAAAATGCAGGTGCCACCTATCAGAGACTTGTCAACATGATGTTCAAAGAGCAACTGGGGGACACAATGGAAGTCTACATTGATGATATGGTGGTGAAGTCCAAGAGAGTTCAAGACCATATCAGGGATCTCCAAACTGCCTTTGACATCCTTGACCATTACAACATGAAGCTCAACCCCTCCAAGTGCCACTTTGGGGTGCGAGCTGGGAAGTTCTTGGGTTACATGGTAACCGAGAGAGGGATTGAAGCAAACCCTGAGCAGATTAAAGCAATTCTCAACCTCCAGTCTCCTTCGAATATAAAGGAAGTTCAAAGACTGACAGGAAGGATTGCAAAGCTCAATAGACTTATTTCAAGATCCTTAGAGAAGAGCAAGGATTTCTATGAGATTCTGAGGAAGAACAAGAATTTTGAATGGGCTGAAAGACATGAAGAAGCCCTGAAGAGCCTGAAAGAGTACCTGTCAGAAGCTCCACTTCTGATGAAACCTGAAGATGGGGAGCCGCTATATCTATATCTCGCTGTATCCGGAAGCTCAGTAAGTGTTGTCTTAGTCAAAGATCACCAAGGACAGCAACATCCAGTATATTATGTAAGTAAAACTCTGCTAGACGCAGAATCTAGGTACTCCTATCTCGAGAAGTTAATTTTATCTCTTATAATGGCGTCCACTAAACTCAGACACTATTTTGAAACCCATACTATAATTGTGATGTCTAACTATCCTATCAAGGCAGTTCTCAGGAAGGCGGAAATGTCAGGAAGGATGGCTAAGTGGGCAGTCAAGTTGAGTGCCTGTGATATCAAATATGAACCAAGAACAGCAATCAAGTCCCAAGCATTAGCTGACTTTGTGGCGGATTTCAGCAGTGACATTGAACCAGAAGTTGAGAAGGAAGTCCAGCAGCTTGAGAAGCTCAAGGAAGACTGGATCCTTTATACTGATGGCTCCTCAAATGTCAGAGGAACATGGTTGGGAATCCTGCTAAAATCACCACAGGGGGACATAATACCTCTATCCATATCCTGTGAATTCCAGGCTACCAACAATGAAGCTGAGTATGAAGCTTTAATTGCTGGATTACAGCTGGCCAGGGATATGGGAATCCTGTCCATACAAGTGTTTGTTGATTCTCTCTTATTGACTAACCAATTTAATGGCTCTTATGTAGTGAGAGGGGAGAATCCGATCAAGTATCTTGAAATTGTTAAAAAAATTATCTCTATTTTTTGAAAATTTTAACATTTCGCTGGTACTAAGAGAAGATAATGCAGAAGCCGATGCCTTGGCAAACTTGGCTTCATCGCTCAGGATCCCTAAGGATGTCAAGATTCCAATAACTCACATCCTGACACTAGCGATAGAAACAGGAAGCTCAGGTTGTTGACAATAATGCAGGTGCAGATGTTGAGAATTCTGAAGATGCTCAGGAATCCTGGACTTACCCGATTAGGAAGTATCTCAAAGATGGGGAGATTCCCAAGGGCGAAAAACCCAGAGCTTTTCGCACAAAGGTAGTACCCCATACTCTTATTAATAATATCCTATATAGAAGATCTCTTGCAGGTGTCTACCTAAGGTGCCTAGAGAAGTCAGGAGCTCTTGAGGTGCTCGAAGACATCCACAGTGGAGATTGTGGGAACCATACTGGGGGCAGGGCATTGTTCTCTAAAGTTCTTCGATTCAAATATTATTAGCCAAGTATGAAGAAGGACGCCGCGAGCTTCTCACAGAAATGCGATGCTTGTCAAAGGCATGGCAATATCCTCCACCAACCCGCTGAGCATCTGCATCCTATAGTATCCCCATGGCCATTCATGAAGTGGGGCATGGATATTGTGGGTAAGCTGCCAAAGGCTCCCGGAGGAAAGGTGTTTATGCTTGCCATGATGGATTACTTCTCCAAGTGGATTGAAGCAGAAGCCTATGTTCAAGTGAGAGAGAAAGAAGTGATATCCTTCATCAAAAGGAAAATGCTCACCAAATTTGGGATTCCGGCAGAAATCATATGCGACAATGGCTCCCAGTTTATCGGCAAGAGAACTACAAGCTTTTGTGAAAGCTGGGGCATCAAGATGATCACTTCAACACCTACCCAACCTCAGGCGAATGGACAGGCGGAATCCAGCAATAAGATCATAATCAACAACCTCAAGAAGAAGCTGGGCTCCAAGAAAGGGAAATGGCCTGAGGAGCTGCCATTTGTCCTTTGGGAAAATAAAACCACACCTAAGAATGCTACTGGCCAAACGCCATTCTCATTAGTGTTTGGGGCAGAAGCTGTGATCCCTACAGAGATGGTACTTCCTACAGCCAGAGTCAACTGCCAAGATCCTGAAACCAACGGCCAGAATCTCCTTCAGGATCTCGATATGGTTGAGGAGCTCAGAGATATGGCCAGAATCCGGATGGCATCTTATCAACAGCGGATAGCGAAATACTATAACAAGAATACCAGGCTAAGAAGATTCCAAGTAGGTGACTTGGTCTTGAGGAAGGCTTTCCAAAATACTACCAATCCTGCGGATGGGAAATTAGCACCCTGAAAAAGCATATATGGATCGATTCTATGGTAGATAATATCAAGACGGAAGTTTTGTCATATATCGTGATGAATGATTACATAAACCGAAGGAGTATACAAACGTTTAAGCTCTGGGGGAGGTTGGACAGAACCTCCCCTCTCAACACATTGATCTGGAAAGACACTGGACAGAAACTTACAAAGAAATACAAAGAAATACAAAGATGAAACTATTTATACTATTCAATCTGTCCGAACTGGGCACCTCCGAACCTTATCCGAACTTCATCCGAACCTGAAGTTCGGACCACCTTCGGATACAGCCGAACATAGAGTTCGGCTGGAGTTCGGACCACAGTTCATGTTTCCGACTACTCAGTCTGTTTGACAATTCGAACAGTAACGGCCACACAAGGTTCATGCATCAACAAATTCCCCCTTGGACGTTACTGTCGAATCCAGAAATTGATCTTCTAGCAATCTTCAGTCAGCTTGCTGCAGACGCCTCTATCTTTAGCAAACTCCCCTTGACCGAATCATCAGGTATGCAGGAAACAGCTTGCAATCTTGTACAATCACAACAATCAACAAAATTCCCCCTTTCTTCAAGCACATCCACGGTGAGAACTTATCAGTCACATAAAGGGATACTTCAAACCACCGGATATGACATCAAGATGCAAGATCACTTCATTTAATCGCCGTGAATAAAAACATAATTAACAAACATTCTGATCTTTATGAAATCAGACACAATCAACATCTTCAATCATAGAAATTCCCCCTTAGCATGAAACCCATCCTAATATATTACTCCGGTAAACGTATATCTCATTGCAGACTGGAATCTGACCAAGTCTTCACAACTCAAGAAAGTATCGGGCATATGACAGCGAGTTCCAAACCATAACAGAAAACTTTGACATATCAGTTTGCACGAACATCAAAAAAATACCACCTTTCCATGAAGATCAAAAATCACCATCAACCCTGAACTGATTGCTTTTGAATATGCACTTTTCAATTTTGAAACTTTGAAAGTTTTAGGGTCCCCAATTTCCCCCTAAATAAGTGACATATTCAAATCTTTAATATTTTGAAGTTTGTGTAGACAAATAAACTCTGATAAACGCAATCACAAAGATTTAATTTCTCATAAATCAAACAATCACCTCAAAGTAATCATATCCATGTCTCCGAATCTCTGTCCATCATCAGAAACACTCGTTCATGAATCTCTATCCATCATCAAGAACAATGACTACCCACAAACTCATTACTTGAAATTCGATCACTAACTCGTAACAAATATCATGATCTGATAATTCTTCAAACATAGCACCCCACAGCTACCGAATCAAGGGTAAACCCGATAAGTGATCCGCTTCCTTGAAATTTCCACCTAACGGTGGTTCGGGGGCAGCGCCCCTGAGAAGCGGGGTCCAAGGGGCAGCAGCCCCTGGCTGGGTCCAAGGGGCAGAGCCCCTGGCCGAACTTGACCTTCAGAACCTCCTCCGAACCTGACCTTCGGAACCTCCTCCGAACCTGACCTTCGGACGTCCGAACATGTCCGAACTCTGTCCGAACCTGGAGTTCGGAGAGGTTGTTTTTCAGATCTGTTCTTCGGCCGAACTCTATCCGAACTTCACTAGAAATTTTTGAAATCGCAATAGATTCATTTGATCGAATTTCGACATCTAGATGTTTCTGTTAGGTAAAAACATGACTCAGGAAGACTCGATTGATTAAAAATCAAACAGAAACACTTCCAATCACACCTAACTGAAGGTTTAACGTCTCGAAATTAAGAAAAATGATGAAATTAGACCATAGAAAGAGCCAACAGCTCTGATACCACTTGAAAAAGCATATATGGATCGATTCTATGGTAGATAATATCGAGACGGAAGTTTTGTCATATATCGTGTTGAATGATTACATAAACCGAAGGAGTATACAAACGTTTAAGCTCTGGGGGAGGTTGGACAAAACCTCCCCTCTCAACACATTGATCTGGAAAGACACTGGACAGAAACTTACAAAGAAATACAAAGATGAAACTATTTATATTATTCATTATGTCTGAACTGGGCACCTCCGAACCTTGTCCGAACTTCATCCGAACCTGAAGTTCGGACCACCTTCGGACACAGTCGAACACAGAGTTTGGCTGGAGTTCGGACCACAGTTCATGTTTCCGACAACTCAGTCTGTTTGACAGTTTGAACAGTAATGGCCACACAAGGTTCATTCATCAACAATCCCAAGTGGGAGGGCCCTTACCTTATAGATTCTGAATAAGGAAAGGGGGCATACCGTTTGGTAAATATGGAAGGAGAACCTTTGCCAAGAGCTTGGAATGTCGTCCACCTTAAAGCGTATTTTATGTGAGAATCCCATTGAGAATCTTAAGCACAATCCCAAGGATCCTCACTGTCTAAATATTGCAAGGTACGTATACTAATCCTATTTCAATTTGTTTTTATTATTCCTATGACACATTACTGACTTAAACATCGAAGTGGTGTTAGCTGAGCTAACACCCACCCCTCACCAAGTGTTGAGTGTTTTGCAGATTTTGAGAATCCTAGAGTGTTTTGGGTATATCCCTAGTTAGAGGCTGATCACCTCTTCTACGCTTAAGGTGTCCCTAGTACCTTCTAAGGTTTGAGAGGTTGACTCTTCTCCTACGTTTGGGTAATCGCCAGTAGCGCACGACACTCACCAGGAGCGCACGTTGTCCACCAGTATGCTCAAAGTGGCCGGACCAGTCCACTCCAGGGGTGGCTGACAATCTTGTCACTGGAGGCTGCTGGGAAGATTCTCAAGGTTTTTAACACTAACGTGTTAACTAAGGTTTTGGCATTTACATGTCACTTACGTTGGCTTAGTCCCAAGTTTATCGGGCTTGTCTCCAGAATTATATGGGCTTGCCCCCAGTATTGGCTTAGTCCCAAGAATCTCGGGTGTAACCCCAATATATTACCAATTCTGTGTAAAGAGTATCCTTGGTTGTTAGCCAGGATCTTTTTACATTTTGCTTTACAGGTTCTAAAGGCAGGATGCCAAAAAAAACTCTAATAATCTATTCGGTCAGGATTCTTGTTGGGATCCTGAAGCAGGATGTAGAGAAGATCCTTTTATTTTATCTGATCAGGATTCCTGTTAGAATCCTGAGGGAAGATACTCACAAGGTTATAAAACTCGACGTGAACAGGATTCTCGTCAGAATCCCGAGGCAGAGTACTCTAAGACCTATAAGGTAACTTATTAGGATTCCTATGAGGATTCCTGATAGGATTCTCGATTATGTAAAGGATGTTGCCTAAGGTAAATCTGAAAGGTCAGGATATTATTATGGTTGTTTCATTTAACTTATTTGACCATTGGCCATATAAATGTTTCTAATTTCACTTCAAAGTTAGTAACCGACTTATGTAATTTTTTGAGGTTAACTATTTATAACAAGTTTCTAAAAGGCACGAATAAAATATGAAGCACATTTGAAATTTAAAAAAAATGCGGTTATATTATTAACATACTAAAGCTGGATTTGAGCTTTCCGAAGCTTCGTCCTAAAAACCTCAGGATCCCTCCACTCGGGAAGCTCGTAGGTCAAAAGTTCATTAGGAATCCTGGCTTCGTCTTGCAAACCACAAGATCCCTCCACCAGGATTCCCAACCATTGTTTGTTGTTACTTGTTCTACATTGTTTCAGGGAACGACAAAGAAAAAGAAATTGTTTTCAAACACCACCATTCAAGTACAAAAAAAATGGGTTCAGACCGTTGTTATATCTTCATCACCCATTGTCTTCTCAGAAGCCTCTGGCTTCTCACCATGAACCTTCTCCTCAACCTTTTCCTCAACCTTCTCCTCTAGCTTATCATTTCCTTGCACAACCAGATCACTTCCGGCAGCCTTGAGCTCGGGAACCTTCTCCTTGCTGGTCGGCTTCTCAGCAGCCTTCTCGCTTCTCTAGGGAGAGCTTCCAGGTAACCACCGTCCATTTAGAACAGGTGAACCCCTCAGCTGCAGCTTCTGTAGCCATCTTCAGCATTGCCTGGAGAACACTGTGGGCATCCGACTGCTTGCCGATGGCAGACTCTTTCAATATAGCAGCCTCGAACCTAATCCGCTGCTCAGCCATTTTGTGCTCGTAGTGGCGAGTCTTGCCTTCAGCTATCTCTCCCTGGATACGGATGGTATCCCTAGCCTCATCCAGTTTCCTTTGGACCTCAGCAAGCCTGGTTTCCGTGTCCATGCAATAAGTGCTCAGCTGCTCGAGACCCTGCAAAAAAGAAGCAGATATTAGGAATCTCAACCGGATGCCGCGCATTATCAACGCTTGGAAATCCTAAGGTACAACTTACCATTTTTGTCACTATATGCAGGCTCAGAAGCTTGTTGCTGGTCTCAGCAGGGCTCAGTCCCTCAAAGCTTTCCAGGTAAACAACGTTTTCAGAGGTCTTCCTCTTCTTGCTAGAGGAAGTAGCCTTGGGTCTGCTGGTAGGCGGCCGGACGCTGGTTACAGGTTCAACCTTCTCATCTTTCACCATCAAGAAGGAGCTCAAGTCGTCAAGGGAGAATCCGGAACCTGATCATAAAAGGTTGTCAATATGCTCGTAATCAGAAACATCGCAGAGCATCAGGAATCTTAATACTTATCAGACATGTTGACTTGTGTATGATCGACGGAGTAGCTGTGCTCACTGGTTGCGCTCTCAATAGCGAATGTCCTCTCAGCAACCGGGATCTCCAGGAAGGATGCAAGCTTCTTAGCAGAATCTTTACCAATACTGACCAACTTCTCGAACTTGGGGGCTGTAAAATATTAAAAAAAAATAAGTTAGTAACCGCTGGGATTCTTAACTAATTTGCGTGGGTCGGTATCCTACCCTTCAAAACCCACTTCATCAGTAACTCATTGCCACCGGGAATTGATTCGCGCTTCACAAAGAAAAACTTCTTCGAGTTGTGGTCATTGTGAGACGCACGAGGAATCAGTAGGGTGTTAGAGGAGCGAGCTTGGAGTACAAACCGACTGCAGCCGTGGGTTCTCATGTTATAAGCAGAATAGACCTCGGGGATTCCCATGTCCAGGTCCTTGGAATTGTTCAGATTATCAAGGAAAAAAAGAATGCGCCACACCATGGGCATTGTTTGGGAGTAGGAAAGGCCGATGACCTCAAAGAACTTGTTTGTAATGTCAGGAAAAGGATATGACATACCGAGAAGAAAAGGGTAATAGAGAAAACAGACCCAGGTAGCAAAAACGAAATCAGCCTTCAAACGAGAATTGAACTTCCGAATGATCATTGACCTCGGAATCAGACCGGAATCCTTCAACAATTGGATTTCCTGGTAGTTAAAATCGCAGGTTTCCTCGTCGCAGGAAGTGAGAATCCCTTGATCAATGAAATCGTCGATGTTGGGAGAAGCGGAGGAGGAACCAGATCGAGTAGCCTTTTTTCGCCATTACAGAATTGAAAGAAAGAAAGGGAAATCGAAACTGACCTGGTTATGGCGAAGAAGCTCAAAGGGTTTCCGTTCGAATAAAGTGAAGAACTTATGGCTAGGATAGCTAGTATTTAAAGAGAGTTATAATGGCAATCAAATCAAATGGGAAGCCGTGAATTACGCCCAATCGTAACCGTATTTACCGTCTCAAACACCGTTAAAAAGAGGGTTTTTGAATCTTGACAGCTGTAAATCTTATCCACAGCCACCGAGATTCAGGGGCAATTGTTAGGGGTTCATTTTCAGGGTGCTCATCAAGAAGCTCAAGCAGCTCAGGAATCCGAAGACAGTTTGGGAATCCTATCAGTTCAGGTATCCTGGATTTGCGATATATGTCTAATCGCTATTTTGCCTCGTGCTTAATTGTTTGCAGGTGGTAACGGACTCTTAACTAACTCCTGAAGACTCGGATTAAACTGACTCATATGTGGGACGAGTGGATCGATCCTCCTTTGTTGGGAATCGAGATACCAAGCCAACAAGATTTGGATAGATGTGATTAATATTCAACGACCACTTATTATATACCGTCCTATAACACGGTGAAGACTATGACAACTCAAGACAACACGACTCAACAAAGAAGAGGCTCTAGTGAATATTATTTATTGTTTAAATATTGTCACTAGTTATTATTTTACTATTATGCCCTTAGCGAGTCTTTACTATATATACTGAGTCTTTTCATTATGAAAGATATGGATAAGTGTAGAGAGAGAGTGAGTCATGGTTCTTTGAAGCTTGTAAGGGTTCATGAACTCACCTAGTAAGTTCATGATACCTGGGATGCGTGGGGTAGGTAAAATGTAATCATTCGATTATCTTTATTTATCTATTATTCCACCTTGTTTATCATCTATCTATCTTGTTCTTCATGTATCCATGTTTATACTAGCTTTGCTCATCATCATCATCACATCTCAAACACCATTCGTTGTTCATATCCGGGTGTTCATTTGTTTCTACAAAAACGAGTTACACAAAGACTCGATCCGCTTCCGCAACCAAGGTATGTGGTCACCACCTCGGTTTTTCAATTGGCATCAGAGTCATGGTCGAGATAATGCAACCTCACGGTTGATATCTCAACTTTGTGTTCATATGCTTGTTTTTGTAAACAAATGGAGATGTTAAACTTTTTAGAAAGATTTTGAACTCCCCTCCATGTCTTTCAAAGTTTTTGAAAAAGGTCTTTGAATTTTTCTTATATAGAATAGTCAAGATCTATTTATTCAAATATTCTTAAGTTTTTGAAGAAATTCGTTTGGGTTCTTGTGTTTAACTTTGTTAAATACAAAGTGGGTTTTTGATTACATATTCCTTGAAAATCCATACCCAGATCTTCATAACTTACTGTTGTTTTGCTCTCACATATTAAATCATGTTTGCATTAATTTTAAAAGAAAAAGAAAATAGAGAATCTTTTGCACATGCTTTGTATCTTCGAGACTTACAAATTTCTGTCCACTTTACCATTTTTATCATTTTGACTTTTATAACAAAAGGTTATCTACCTATATTTGGTTAAAGTCAAAAGATTGTGTGTCAAACTCAATTTGCTTTAAAGATTTTTACTTTTCTTGAGTTCCACAAAAGGTAAAGTTATCCTTTTATCCAACTTCTTTTTCTGTCACAAGCCACCTACATGTCTTATCCCCACATTCACTCTTTTCAATGTTAACCATACTCTCTTTCTCTCTTGAAAATTAGAAGAACAAAAATACACAAATATTGAGTGAGTTACAGATTTTGATTAAAGATGACGAAGAACTCAGAAACACGAACACGAGACTACAGCTCGAGATCGTTCGTTTATCCGTTTCTATTCAGTTCAAGAATGAGACAAAGGTGACAAGGGTGACAAGTTGGTTAAATATGTCACTGATTTAGGCTTTTGGTCCGACAGCGAAGAACGGGGTGACGGGTTCTGTCCGGCAGCAGCGAATCTGTTTTCAGACGGAACTGTCCCATCACAGATTCAACCGGAAACCACCACCGTTCACCGGAAAAGACGAAGTATGAACCAGATCTGAAGTCAAACAGAATCATGAAGGTGAACCGGAAACGACTCCAATCGGAAATCTGAAGCTAGACGAAAAACTGAAGTTCAACAGGAATTCGACTTCAACCGGAAAAGTCAACCGGATCTGGAACTTCACACTGAATAGTAACTCCAACCGGATCTGATTCTTCAACCGGAAAATGAGACTTGAACCAGAACTTCAACCGGTTCTTGAAGTTTAACTAAAACTTCAAAGTTCAACTGGAGATTTCGAGTTCAACCAGAACTCAAACTTGAACCGGATCTCGAGAGTTCAACCAGAACTCAAACCTTCAACCGGAAATCTGAGTTTCAACCGGAAACTTGACTTCGATCGGAAATCTCTTGAATTCAACCGGAAACGTCATCATGTTCAGTTTCTGTTCGTCTCTGACTGCCGATGTTCACTTCTGTTGACAACTGGTCACCGGAAATCGCTTCAGTCCGCCGGAATTCGGCATCTGGTCACTGCGAGTTCGCACCTGCTCACGTTCAGGTCACTTATGTTCGTCTCTGATCAGTTTAGAGGTCGCTGGTTTTTCTGTTTATTTCTCGCTGGAAAGAGGGCTGTGTGCCGCTGGTTTCTGGTTCCACGTCGATAGAGAGAATAAAGAAGTGAAAGAGGCACAGATGAGAAGAAGTCTCTGGTACACGTTCCAGCTATCACTTTAGGGTTCAATTTCTTTTAAATGATGGAATGGGCCGACTATTTCATGTAACAGCGATTGGGCCTGACTTTCTTTTTCATTTGGGCTGCTGATCGATGTGAGCCAGACCAGTTTATTTTCTTTAGATTTGTTGGCTTTGTTGGTCCCCAAACAACAATCGAACACGATATCGTAAACACAAACGAGTGCGGAAACCTTGTTTGTGTGTGATTCGAGAAGAAGATGATGAAAGAGATTTGATTTGAGATGAAGAACAAAACAAACACAATCAAATCTTGAATGAAACTTGATCAATCTTCTTTAAAGGAGTTCATGATCGTAAATTACAAAGAGTGGCTGGAAATCGTGATCAAGAACCCCTAGAAACATCAACTAGTTGGGTTTATATACTACCCATTACAAAAACCCTAAACATATCGTAAACCCACTACAAGAACCGGCCTACCAAGCCCAAATCGGAAACATACTAATCCCAAACCAATGTAAGCCCAATCTAATGTTCATACCTCATAATGTATAGCCCAACAATCTTCCCCTAGGCATGAACCATTAGACAGTTTACGGAAGAAGCAAATCAAATCGGAAGGTTTGAGACTCCTTCCTAGACCACCATTCACGCTCCACAATCCGGTTTGCTGTACCATGAAATATTCCCACCCTTATAGCATTCTCAAAGTCAAGCTCATCACCTAGGATAGGTTGAGTGGCCAGGAGCTTCATATCACGCTCTCCAAACCTTAGCAGATCAACTGGATCATAGAAGCGGAATTCTCGCAACTTCTTGCAAACCACCACGACCTCATGAGTTGTTGGATCATAAAACCAATTGTCGAAATTCTTCATAAGCGTACCATCTTCAATCTCGTCTAACATGTTGATCACTCGTGTTCTTTTGGTGGGTGGTAGCCTCACTTCACCTACAAGCTCATTTGTAACTGGGTCAGTTCCAGTTTGAACCCATCTTCTTTGCTTGAGATCAAAGTTAGCAAAGTTTTCTTCAAGATGACTCATCAGATTGTTACGAACGAGGTCTCCATGTGCATTCATCCATCTGTTAATAAATGGAGCTCTCAGCAAATTTCTCATCTCTGTCTCAGTCCAGGAGTGAAATTGACCGCGAGTTCTGTAATACTCCACTGGACTATAGCCATCTCTGATCACAGCAAACAGTTTTTTCTCTGCATCGTAGTGCCAGCACAGGATAGGTTCACGGCTCCCCCTTTTGTCAATTTCACTTTCTCCCACATTAATCGAGTACATCTTAGGGGGGGTCCCTGGAAGAAATCCTGGAACCATTTTTCATGACTTTCTGGTGCTTTCGAGATGAATCTTCCTCCCCGAACATAGTCAGACATCTCAACGGTGTCATTACCTTCATCTTCTTGCATTGCATCAGCAGTTTGAGCAGCTTGAGAAGAACTCTGAATGTTTGAACTATCAGCTCCCTTAAAATCTTCCAACTTCTTCCTCAGTTCAAGATATCCCGGATACAAAAATCCAATACTGGCTTCATTCTTGCTCTCCTTCTCCTTTAACCTCTTGTTTTCTTCCTTTAGTTCTTTAATCTCTCCCTCTCTCCTTCTGTTTTGAGATAAAAGGAAGTTGATCTCAGGATCGGCACTTATCCGTAGATCTACCGGAAGATCACCGGTTTGAACACTCTCTCCAACAAGTGTTGGATAAGGACGAAAGCTTGGTATGATGGGAGGCTGGCTTGATTCAGAAGAAAAGTTTACTCTCACTGGGCTTGCCCACAAACGTGCTATCCACATCGAAGAATTCCCTTTCCTCATGAACTGGGTTGTGTTCATTCAGAATAGGATTTCATTTTGAGTTGAAGTTGGCTATTGAATATCAGCTTGATCATCACCCTGGAATGTGTTCTCAACATTTGCAGGCTCAGATACTTCATCATCTTGAACAGTTGCACCTGATGATTCAAACACCATCAAGCTTGAGCTTGTCTTCTGGAATTTAAATCTGATGGTTCTTGGATTAGCTTTCTTTCTTGGTGAAGGTTCACGCACAGGAATAGGTTCTGTAAGCACATCATAATAATAATAATAATATTATTTACACTAAAAATTACTGATAATATAATAATAATAATAATTATTATTATTATACTAATAATAATAATAATAACAATAATGATAATAATAATAATAATAATAATAATAATAATAATAATAATAATAATAACGGTGATATTGTACGGTGGACACGAATGTTGGGTTAGTAATAATGATAAGTATAACAATACTAAAATATAATATTAAGAGGAATACTAGTAATAACATAATAACGACAAAGCCCAATGACAATAATAATATGGCTAATATTAATAATAATAGTAATACTAATAATACTAATAATAATAATACTAATAATAATAATACTACATACTACTACTACTAATAATAATACTAATAATAATAATACTAATAATAATAATAATAATAATAATAATAATAATAATAATACTAATAATACTAATAATAATAATAATACTAATAATAATAATACTAATAATAATAATAATAATAATAATAATAATAATAATAATAATAATAATAATCTTAAGAAGAAGAATTATTATTATAAACGATCTTATTCTACATCACCTACGTTGTGTTAATACACGTATACGGGTATGTGCGTGGACATATGTTGATATGAATGTATGTTGCGTTTATTTGTATTGATATTGTGTGTATGTATGTGTGTGTATATATTTGTGTGTGTATGTGTATATGTATTTAATATGTACAATCATACTCAGTGTATTTTTCTATAGGCATGTATCCATATGGCTATATGTATGCATATATGAACATCTATTAAGTTTTTTTTGTCATTTTGATACCATACGAGTCGGTGTGTGTATGTATACGAGCATAAAACTTTACCCTGAAGGTGATGGATAAGCTTAATTGCAGCCAGACTTGAAACCATCACGTTTGGTTCTTAAAGTGAGAACGAAGCCTCGGATTCTGCAGTGCAAGTTGACAGTGTACCTCTTTGGTTCTGTTTAGGTTTTCTCATGCATTATGCCTCACACTTAGGTCCAAACGTGAATATTAGCTTGTTTGTTTCTATAATTTTTATTTTTTGAATAAGAGTAATAAAAATAATAATTATGACAATAATAATAATAATAATAATAATAATAATAATTATACTATAGTGATAATAATAATGATAATATTATTAAGATGAAGAAGAATTATTATAAACAATAATAATAATAATATTCATAATAATCATCATAATGAGGGTATAAACGACGGTATTGTACGTCACGTATGT
>JBCNJP010000025.1:19571391-19607774 GCA_039602395.1 Deinandra increscens subsp. villosa
CGTCTGTCAGATTCTCATTTTCTGGGAAAATATCATCCATCACATTTGCTTCATCCGAAAGTATGTTCTCAGGTTCATCTTGAACATTCACAGGAACAGTTGTTGACACATCATGATCTTCAGCGACAGATACATTGACTGGAGGTACTTCAGGTTCATAATCTTCTTCTTGTTCTTGTTCTCTTGCAACCTCAGGGAAGGCAACTCTTTTAGACCACTCAAGCCTTCCTTGAAATGCACTCATTCCCCTTCTGTCTTGAGTCTGTAGACCAAACACACTGTCATCCATGAACTTTATATCCAGTTTCTCAACCCTCTCTTGTATCATTGGATACTTCTTCAATACCACCATGTGCACAAACCTTGGAGTCATGAGAAATTGTTTTGTGGCACTTAAATCTGCATTACCCACCCAGTCTAAAAGCATCATCTATGAGAAGTTGAAATTCCAATCCAAAGCCAATGCAACAAAAGCTGTGCCATGCACTTTGTTTAGTTGATCAAATCTTGTTCTCTTTCCCAAGAATGATTTCTGTAAGTAATGTGCCAAACACCTCCAGTAGTGTGGCAGCAGCTTCTTGAAAATTGGTGGGAATTTTCCTTCATATCCCAAAAGACGTGCACCTTCTAACACAGCAGTCTTAGAATATTCCATTGTGTCTTCTGCACTATCATTGATGTTCAGCCCACTGCGTATATCTTCTTCAAGAATCTCAATCTGACGGTTTTGAACATTTGCAGTGATCCTTGTTTTATCAGCGCTTGCCCTTGCAGTTCCCCAGAATTCTCTCACAAGTTGTTCATCTATCAGCACGCTTGTCCTGAGAGCATGATTGATCTTGAATACGTTCAATCCTGCAACTAAAGAGTAGAATAGTTGCATGTGTCTCTCTGGAGAGTCATCTAGGTAAGCAGGTATACAGTGATTCCTTTCGAAGTGAGTTTCCTCATCAATCATTTCGTCTGCCATCTGAGAAACCAAGACAAATGTATCAGGATTAATCACATCAATGAGCAATTATGTTTGTTAAAAACCATCTCGAAGTTCAATTGATTATTAGATTATCCTTTTAATTTTAAAAAAAAATCAATTGAAACTTTCAAATGACAGAATTTGATTTTGAACCACAATTTTAACAAACCACATTCTTAAAATCAATACATTCAATTTTATCTTGAAACAATTAAGTTTGATAAGATTTTTAAAAGACATTTTATGTTTACTTAAGTGTTTATGATTTTAAGTCAAATTTTAAGTGGGTTTACGATCAACTATTCGGGTTTACGATCCATTTGTGGGTTCACGATCGGGTTAAACAAAAATCCGGTATAGGTCCAATCGTAAACACAAGGCCCGATCGTAATCAACCATTATCGTAAACAAAGAGAATCGTAAATCCCTCCGATCGTAAACGCTGATCGTAGTCCACATCGTGAACGCCGATCGTAATCCACATCGTGAACGCCGATCGTAAATGTGAATCGTCGTCTTCTTCCTCGAGATAATTGTAAACACCGAAAACCTCCATTGTTGTACCTGCAACATCCTTACAAACTCATCACAAACCAACATTTATGCAAAATGAACACCAAAAAAAAGAACTACATTTAAAGTATCACAACCACAAAATCGGTTCCAAATCTTGAGAAATCAACTCGAAACACGAAGAAAGAGAGGATGATCAACCGAGAAGATAAAACACAGAATCGGTAACTATTCAAAGGAGAAACGGTTGATTGAGTTGTGGTTTATGATCGGAATGAGAAAGCGAAGGTAGCGGCGCACTCGGTTTCCACAGGAGACGGTCGGAAATAGTCGCAAGGTGGTTTTCCGGCGAAAAAGGGGGCGGCTCGGGTTTTGCGTGGTGGATCGTAAACATAGAGAGGAGAGGGAAGGTGCGATCATAAACGGTGAGAGGTGTGAAATCGTAAATGAGGGGTCTTGAGGGTTTTGTTAAAAAAAATGTTTCACAAAGGCCCCTCAAGTTTTGAAAACATTTTAAATACTCCCAAACCTCATTTAAAAGATAATTCTCTTGAAAAACGTTAATTTTGAAAAATTTAAGAATTACAAAACTTCCCCTCAGACTCATACCCCGAGTATTTGATCTTGATCATAAAAATTTAAATTTTAAATAGTCAAAGACTTAAAAAATGAAGATAAAAAGCATAAAATTAAGATAACCTAAAACCGAGATAAAATATTTACTTGCCTTGAAGCTGATGTTTTTCATGGATCAAACCAGACATATCTTTGACTGGGGAACCTTTTTTTTTGTCAGCTTCTGTTACTCGACGCTCTAGACGATTGTCGGAATTTTGACCACACAAACTCACATCAAGTCATTTTGAAGTGCTTAATTATGGTACAATATTACCTTCATGTTTAACCGTCCCCACACCCAATTGTTCATAGCAAAACCTACCCAACCTCAGAGTTTATTGAGGATTCACAAACCCCCAACTTGAGGAACCATACAACACCGTCATGACAAACACTTATTTCCTTAATTATTAGTTGGTGATCAGGTTGGCGCATAAGCACGCAGAGAAGACCAAACAAAATAATTATTTTATTATTTTTCTTTTTCTTTTCATTTTTCTTTTTGTTTTCATTTTTCTTTTCTGTGGTGTTGTCATAACAGCAGAACATGGCGTGTGAGAGCGTGATTGCTAGGTAGATACCACTCTCAACCCATTTTTGCTGGGACTTAGTTTTTTAAACCATGTAAACTAGGACGGGAAACTAAACATATATAGAAGTTAAGTTTTACTGCACTTACATTGATGATCATAGTTTTGGGTTGAGCTTACCGGCATATCATCTTTGAGCAATCTTTCACTTCAGCTTTACGCGTGTCAGTCTCCGATTGTCTTGGACGTTTATATCACTTCCTACCAACTCAAGACAAACACAAAAGACTTCATAAAAACCTCAAACATATTTTCAGATTTTCTGAAACTATAACATTTCTTCCCCTGTTTTTATGAGGCTTTTGAAACAAAACACATTTTTTTTAAATAAATAAACCCAATTAATACCAAAGCAAAAAATAAAAACAAAACTATGTACAAAGAGTTTTGATCAGATCATTCCTCGAAGGTAATAATCCTTAGGCCTTCAACACACATTTCAAAATTTGGACGAGGAAGGGGTTTTGTGAAAAGGTCAGAAACATTTTGCTCGGAGTTTACCTTCTTAAGCTGAATCAACTTCCTATCATAGCAATCACGAATGAAATGTACCTTGATATCTATGTGCTTTGTTTTGGAATGTTGAACAGGATTCTTGACAATTTGCAAAGCAGCAGCATTGTCACAAAAAATTGGAGTGTTAATGATTCCAACTGTAGTCAGTGAGCTGATTCTGAATCCACACTACCTGCGAGCATCCAGCTGATGCTGCCACATATTCAGCTTCTACAGTGGACTTGGAAACCGTATGCTGCTTCTTGCTCTGCCATGGGATGAGTCTGTCTCCCAAATACTGACACCCACCAGTTGTTGATTTCCTGTCAAGATCACTACCTCCATAATCACTATCAATACATGCAAATAATTGGAAGTCGATATTCTTAGGATACCAAAGCCCAAGCCGAGGCCTGCCCTTCAGATACCTAAAAATACGTTTAACAGTAGCTAAATGAGAGAGTTTAGGATTAGCCTGGTGACGTGCACACACACACACTGCATGCATGATATCTGGCATGCTTGCTTTTAAGTACATGAGTGATCGAATCATTGAACGATACATGAATTCACTCACTGGTTCCCCATCTGCATCTGCTGTCAGTAGAGGTCGGGATGCCATGGGAGTGGAGATTGGCTTGGAGTCCTGCATCTTGTACTTTTCCAGAATCTCATTCACATATTTTGCTTGATGAATGAGAATCCCAGATTCATCTTGTTTAACCTGTAATGCAAGGAAAAAATTCATCTCCCCTTGATCACTCATTTCAAATTTCTTTCTCATGATATCCTCAAACTCGGTGCATAACTCGTCATTCGTTGATCCGTAGATGATATCATCCACATAAACCTGCACCATAATGATATCATCTTTCACCTTCTTTCTGAACAAGGTTTGATCAACCACTCCCCTTGTATAACCATTCTCTACCAAATGCTTTGATAGAGTCTCATACCACGTACGTGGAGCTTGATGCAAACCATATAGAGCTTTATCCAGAAGATACACATGATCTGGCTGTTCCTCACCCACAAACCCTGGCGGTTGAGCCACATAAACTTCTTCATTCATTTCAGCATAAAGAAAGGCTGTCTTGACATCCATCTGATGCACTGTGAAGTTGAGATATGTTGTTACGGCAAGAAAAATTCGAAATGCTTCCAATCTAGCCACTGGTGCATATACCTCATCATAATCAATCCCATAAACCTGTCTATGTCCTTGAACAATCAGCCTAGCTTTGCTTCTCACAATCACACCCGTATCATCTTTCTTGTTCTTATACAACCATCTTGTGGGTATAACTTTCTTATTTTCAGGCCTTTTCACTAGATACCACACTCCCAATTTTGAAAATTAATTCAATTCATCGTGCATAGCCTCCATCCAACTTGGATCTTTAAGTGCTACCATCACATTTGGAGGCTCTATCTGAGAGATAAAGCATGAGTACATGCAGAAGTTGATGTCACCCACGCGGCTTCTAGTAGTGACACCTGCTGACACTGGTCCGACCACATTGCTGAGAGGATGATCTCTGTTGATTCTTGTGGCTTGCACATTTGGTACTCAAACAGAAATAGGTAGGTTAGTATCATTAACATTATCATTCATACATTGGGTTTCTGACTCCATCTGATCATCATGAGTTCCTGAAGATTCTGGAACATCCACATTATCATCCTTAGGAGTTGCTGCTGATACACTATCACTAACATTTTCCACATATGGCCTTACTTCAGGAGCTGGAGAAATGATGTCTTCTTTTTCTCCCAGACTAGGAAACATATTTGAGAAGTTGAATCCTTCAAACAATGACCCGTAATCAAAGATCCAGTCTGGCCCTATTCTAGCATCTGTAGGATTATCTTCCAACCAGTCAACATTGAATGCCTCAATAATCATTTTGGTGGTCTTGTTGTAGACTCGATAAGCACTATTTGCAGAATACCTAACAAAGTAGCATTCATTAGCCTTTGCTTCGAATTTCCCCACATCAGATTGAATTAGAACTGTGCAAGGACACCCGAATGTCTTAAAGTACCCCACCTTTGGCTTTTCTCCATAAATAATCTGATAAGGCGTCTTCTCATGCCGCTTGTTCAAAAGTACCCGATTTTGCGTATAACAAGCAGTGTTAACTGCTTCGGCCCAAAAGAAAATTGGCAATCTTGCTTCATACAACATAGTTCTTGCAGCTTCAATGAGTGTTCTGTTTCTTCTTTCAGCAACACCATTCTGTTGAGGTGTGTACGGTGCACTGTACTTCCTTTCTATACCCTTCTTTCCACAGAATATATTCAATTCAACATTCTTAAACTTTGTTCTGTTGTCTGATCTTATTGCCTTCACTTTCTTGCTCATCTGATTCTCTATGAGAGTAACAAACTGTTTTACCAGTGCTGGAGTTTCATGCTTGTTTGATAAAAAGAAAACCCAAGTGAATTGAGAGAAGTCATCCACTATCACCAGACAATATTAGAACTTGCTGATACTCTGTACTTGCATTGGGCCGAAGAGATCCATATGAAGTAGTTGCAACACAGACGAAATAGAGTTTATCATTTTAGAACGATGTGGTAACTTGTGCTGCTTCCCTTTAGCACATGCAACACACTTCTCAATTGATGTGAAATCCTTGATGGGGAGGTTTCTAACATGCTCTCCCTTTGCCAGCTTGGTCAGATTCTTCATGTTGACATCTCCCAGACGACGATGCCATAACAATGCCAGATTTTCATTTTGCTTTGAAATAAGACAAGCCACATCAGAAGGTGGAGGATTACCCATGTTGAGAAGATAAGAATTTCCTCGCCTTGGTGTACGCATCAAGATACACTCCTCAGGATTCTTGACTCCAGGTTTGAGAATAATGCATTCCTTACTATTGAACAATACAGAATATTCTCGATCACAAATCTGCAAAACACTGAGCAGACTATGTGACAACTCTTCCACATAATGCACATCTGAGAACGTCAAGCTTCCATTCTTCACCACACCTTTCTTGCTGATCCTGCCACCTACTCCACCAGCAAAAGATACACCTCCTCCATTGAAATCTTGAACCTCTTCCAAAAGTGATAAATCTCCGGCCATATTTCGGGAGCAACCACTATCAACGTACCAGAGATTGTTGACAGTTCTTCTCGACTGTCCCTACATGAATCAAAGATCAGTTAGAGTCGGGTACCCAGGCCATAACAGATCTGGGCACACCCTTGGAGTCAATGTAGTTGACTAATTGAAAGGACAATCCTGGTTTTGATTCAGTTACACCCAAACTTTGAGTGTTGACTTTTGGTTTTGATTCAGCTCTCTCTGTTTATCATCAATCAGCTTTGACTTCAGTTTGTTAATTAGCTCATCAACAGTCAACTCATCCAGCTTGTTATTATCTTTGATGATTGAAATGTTAGTATTCCAGGACTTGGGCAAACTGTTTAAGAGTTTCAGATTTTTATCCTCTTGTTCAGGTTCAACGTCGTAGCTTGACATCTCAGTAATTAAGGACACAAATCTTTGAACTTGAGCTTCAAAGGACTCTCCTTGAATGTGATTGAACAAGTTGAACTTCTGCTTCAGCATCTGTTTACGGCTTTCCTTGATATCGGGATTTCCTTCATATGCAACCACCAGAGCATCCTAGAGCTTCTTTGCAGTCTTGTACTTCTTAAACCCTTGTGCAATCTCCGGAGTCAATGCCATTGTCATGATAGCATATGCTCTCTCATCCTTGTTACATTTTTCCCAATCATCATCCGAGTATTCTGCTTCAGTTTTCACCACTCCAACCTTTCCTGCTTCAGTGTGAGTAGGTATGAATGGTCCATTAACAACTGATCTCCAAAGTCTCAGATCAACACTTTTCAAATGGTTATGAAATCTATATTTCCATTCAAGGAAGTTATTAGCAGATGTGACTCTGGGATGACGGGTAGTCGATCCAATCTCAAAGTCCAGTTTTTGGTACATGCTCGGTTCAAAATCCATCACGAAAGCTTAGGAAAAATTAAAAAATAGTCCAAATGAGTTTCCGATCGTAAACACCAGTTTACGATAAAGACAGGCAGTAGATCATAAACACTAACGAGTCGTAAATGTTATCGAGAACACAATTCCGATCGTAAACGCAGTCGTAAACACCTCCGGATCGTAAACAGCGTCGTAAACCCAATACCGATCGTGAACTCAGTCGTAAACACTTAAAGCTTGGATCTTGAAGTCGTGAACACCAATTTCCCAGACGTAAACACTCAAAGCTTGGATCTTGAAGTCGTAAACACCAAACTTGCTGAAGAACACCGATCGTAAACTTCAAGAACAGCCCAGAAAAGATCGTAAACACCAAAAATAGCAACAAGCTTCCACCTTTTCAAGCCAAACACTCGAATCTAATATCGTGGAACCTCTAATCGGTTGATTCTTAGCTCTGATACCAATTATTGGTCCCGAAACAACAATCAAACACGATATCGTAAACAAAAATGAGTGCGGAAACCTCGTTTATGTGTGATTCGAGAAGAAGATGATGAAAGAGATTTGATTTGAGATGAAGAACAAAACAAACACAATCAAATCTTGAATGAAACTTGATCAATCTTCTTTAAAGGAGTTCACGATCGTAAATTACAAAGAGTGGCTGGAAATCGTGATCAAGAACCCCTAGAAACATCAACTAGTTGGATTTATATACTACCCATTACAAAAACCCTAAACATATCGTAAACCCACTACAAGAACCGACCCACCAAGCCCAAATCGGAAACATACTAATCCCAAACCAATGTAAGCCCAATCTAATGTTCATGCCTCATAATGTATAGCCCAACAGGCTTTTATGAGATTTAAGGGAATGAGCTGCAAATTTAATTGTTCGGGTAGATCAGACATGAAGACGGATTTGGAGAAAATTAACAGTATGCTAATGTTATATATTTTTTGTTGTCAACACATAGTAGCAACCGAATTGAAGCCATGAGGATCCACGTCAACCACTTCATATTCTTTCTCCAACATTATTCGTACTCTAGAGAACCCAATGTTCATCAAACACTTGAGGTACACCTACAACTATACTTTTATATCAAGATTACTTCTTTATGGCAGACGTGTTATGCGGTAACACGGTTATGAAAGTTATGCGCAAGTTTGGGTCGATATGTTGAAGACGAACGGGATTTATTATTGGTTGGATTATGAAGATTAACCGGTTGATATTGCAAGGCTGATTTTTGTTTGTGATACGCTACTTGGATGTGTTTTGTCTACAACATCTTGCTTCTAGTTTTGCTATGGGTTGCAAAAGTCTAGGGGGAGAAAATGTGATTATTTGATGAGACTTTTGGCAACAGGTTTAGCATAAGAAAGCAACGTGATTTTTAATCTTCAAAGCGTCCTCAAGCCCAGTTGCGACATTGCCATTGCGGTAAAAATTGAGGCAAGGTTATTAGCACAAAAGAAGTGGTTTATCTTCGTGCAAAGCATTGGTTTGGTATTCGGCCAAGTATTTTAAGATGGTTGAATTGTGGAGTTAATTCTCGAATTTTTCATAAATCCTTTATCTTGTTTACTTTCAACAATATTGGTACCTTGAGTTATGACTTAGTCATCAAGTAGCTTGCCATTGTGTTGAAGCTTGTAAACACCCTATGCATTATAGCCTATGGTTTCGGGCTAGAAGAATGTTTATTGTAGGGGGAGCTTCACAAAGGAGAATTGAAGAATGAAAGACTTGAAACTACATGAAGATTCTCTTGAAGTCAAGTTGAAAGAATACAAAGAACCAATGTCACAAGTATTGAGTATACCATCTAGCAAATAGGGGGAGATTGTTGGGAATCGAGATACCGAGCCAACAAGATTTGGATAGATGTGATTAATATTCAACGACCACTTATTATATACTGTCCTACAACACGGTGAAGACTATGACAACTCAAGACAACACGACTCAACAAAGAAGAGGCTCTAGTGAATATTATTTATTGTTTAAATATTGTCACTAGTTAGTATTTTACTATTATGCCCTTAGTGAGTCTTGTACTATATATAGTGAGTCTTTTCATTATGAAAGATATGGATAAGTGTAGAGAGAGAGTGAGTCATGGTTCTTTGAAGCTTGTAAGGGTTCATGAACTCACCTAGTAAGTTCATGATACCCGGGATGCGTGGGGTAGGTAAAATGTAATCATTCGATTATCTTTATTTATTTATCATTCCACCTTGTTTATCATCTATCTATCTTGTTCTTCATATATCCATGTTTATACTAGCTTTGCTCATCATCATCATCACATCTCAAACACCATTCTTTGTTCATATCCGGGTGTTCATTTGTTTCTACAAAAACGAGTTACACAATGACTCGATCCGCTTCCGCAACCAAGGTATTTGGTCACCACCTCAGTTTTTCATCCTTCAACAGTCAAGAGAAGTGGGAGGAAGAGATCCCGGGAATCCCGGACTGTTAGTTAGCTCATTTATTATATATTAAATCGAGGATTCGATCAGTAGGAACACACACATACCACTCTCTAGTTTAGTTACTACTGCGAAACATTGTATCACATAGTTCTGATCGATCAAACCTCCATTCCTTTGTAATCTCTCGTTTTATTATCAATAAGAGTGCTAGGCAGCATGCTTTTCAGGCCAGCTCCCGAGGTTTTTTGCCGGGATTCCTAGAGGCAACTCGAAGGATTCTGGATTTTCCCTCGTTACATCATCGTGTCACCATCCTAACTTGGATTATTTGTTCATTTGATTGTTAAGCACACTACCTCACATTTTTAAGTTTGGAATACGAAATTCATTTGTGAATTTTTGACCAAAACACTTAGGATTCTCAAAATCTACAAAACACTTAATACTTGGCGAGGGTGGGTGTTGAAGCTTGTAACACCACTCCGATGCCTAAGTTAGTATCATGTGATGAAAATAATAATAATAAGATTAAAATAAGATCAGTATACATACCTTGTAGTATTTAGGCAGTGAGGATCCTTGGGATTCCAAAAGGAACCTCACATAAAGTAAGCTTTGAGATGGATGGCATTCCAGGCTCTTAGCAGGGGTTCTCCTTTCATGTTCACAAAGCGATGTGCCCCTTTTCCTTCTTCAGAATCTATCAAGTATGGGCTTTCCCACTTGGGTGCCAATTTCCCATTGGCTGAATTGGTAGTATCTTGAAATGCCTTTCTCAACACCAAGTCTCCCACTTGAAATCTTCTTAACCTGGTATTCCTATTATAAAACTTTGCCACCCTTTGTTGATAAGATGTCATCCGGATTTTAGCCATATCTCTGAACTCCTCAACTATTTTGAGATCCTGAAGCAGGGTCTGGCTGTTGATTTCAGGATCTTGGCAGTTGATCCTGGCTGTAGGTAACACCATTTCTGTGGGAATTACAACCTTGGCTCCAAACACCAACGAGAATGGAGTTTGACCTGTTACGTTTTTGGGTGTTGTCCTATCTGCCCAAAGAGTAAATGGTAGCTCTTCAGCCCACTTGCCTTTCTTGGAGCCCAACTTCTTCTTGAGGTTGTTGATGATGATCTTGTTGTTGGATTCGGCCTGCCCATTAGCTTGAGGGTGGACAGGTGTTAAAGTAAACATCTTTATGCCCCAGCTTGTATAAAAATTTATTGTTCTCTTGCCAATAAACTGAGAGCCGTTGTTACATGTGATTTCTTCTAGAATCCCAAATCTGGTGAGGATGTTTCTCTTGATGAATGATAACACTTCCTTCTCTCTCACTTGCACATAGGCTTCTGCTTCAATCCACTTGGAGAAATAGTCTGTCATTACAAGCATAAATACTTTTCCACCAGGAGCCTTGGGCAGCTTACCCACAATATCCATGCCCCATTTCATGAATGGCCATGGAGATACTATAGGATGCAGATGCTAGGCTGGTTGATGCAGAATATTGTCGTGCCTTTGGCAGGCATCACACTTTTGTGAGAAGCTCATGGCATCCTTCTTCATTATAGGCCAATATTAACCAAATCTGAGAACCTTGGAGAAGAGTGCTCTGCCCCTAGTATGGTTTCCGCAGTCTCCGCTGTGAATATCTTCAAGCAACTCAAGAGCTTCTGATTTCTCTAGGCACCTCAAGTAGACACCTGCAAGAGATTTTCTGTATAATATATTATCTAAGATAAAATAAGGTATTACCTTGCCGCGAAAAGCCCTAGGATTTCCCCCATTAGAAATCTCCGCGTCTCTAAGATTTTAATAATTGGATAAGTCTGTGATTCCTGAATATCCTTGGGATCCCTAACATTTACTTCTTCATTATCATCAATCATGTGGGCTTTCTGTTGAGCTATTGCCGACGTCAAGATGTGTGTTAAAGGAATCTTGATGTCCTCAGGGATCCTAACCGATGAAGCCAAGTTTGCTAAAGCATCGACTTCTGAATTGTCTTCTCTTGGAACCTGTGAAATGTTAAAACTTTCAAAAAGAAAAGATAATTCTTTAACAATATCAAAATATTTGATTAGATTTTCTCCTCTCACTGCATAAGAGCCATTAAATTGGTTAGTCAATAGAAGGGAGTCAACAAATACTTGAATACATCGGATACCCATATCTCTAGCCAATTGCAATCCAGCAACCAAAGCTTCATACTCAGCTTCGTTGTTTGTAGCATAGAATTTGCAAGATATGGATAGCGGTATTATGTCCCCCTGTGGCGATTTTAGCAGGATTCCCAGCCCTGATCCTCTGACATTTGAGGAGCCGTCTGTGTGAAGGATCCAGTCTCCTTCGAGCTTCTCAAGCTGCTGGACTGCCTTGTCAACTTCTGGTTCTATGTCACTGCTGAAATCTGCCACAAAGTCAGCCAAGGCTTGGGATTTGATTGTTGTCCTTTGCTCATATTTGATGTCGTAGGCACTCAACTCGACTGCCCATTTACCCATCCTACCTGACATTTCTGGCTTCCTGAGAACTGCCTTAATATGATAGTTAGATTTTACAATTATAACATGAGTTTCAAAATAGTGTCTAAGTTTAGTGGAAGCCATTATAAGGGCTAAAATTAATTTTTCAAGATAAGAATACCTGGACTCTGCGTCTAGCAGAGTTTTACTTACGTAAAATGCCGGATGTTGCTGACCTTGGTGATAATTTACTAAGACTGCACTGACTGAGCTTCTGGATACTGCAAGATACAAATATTGCGGCTCCCCATATTTTCGTTTCATCAATAGCGGGGCTGCTGACAGGTAGTCTTTTAAGCATCTCAAAGCTTCTTTATGCCTCTCAGTCCACTCGAACCTCTTGTTTTTCCTTTGGATATCGTAGAAATCCTTGCTTTTTTCTGAGGATCTTTGTACCTCTTTCACATTTGATGGGGACTTCAAATTTAAAATTGCTTTGATTTGCTCGGGGCTTGCTTTGATTCCTCTTTCAGTAACCATATAGCCTAGAAACTTCCCAGCTCGCACCCCAAAGTGGCACTTGGAGGGATTAAGCTTCATGTTATATTTGTTAAGGATGTCAAAGGCAGTTTGGAGATCCCTGACATGACCTTTTTCCTTCTTGGATTTCACTACCATGTCGTCTATGTAAACCTCCATTGTGTCCCCTAGTTGATCTTTAAACATCATATTGATGGGCCTCTGATAGGTGGCACCTGCATTTCTTAAACCAAAAGGCATGGCAGTATAATAGTAGATACCTGTTGGGGTCATAAATGTTGTATGCTCCTGGTCACAAGGTTCCATTTGGATCTGTTGGAATCCTGTTGAAGCATCAATGAAGGTGAGCATCTTGTGCTCGGCCGTGGCATCCACCATTGCATCGATATGGGGAAGTGGAAAAGGATCCTTAGGCATGCCTTATTTAGATCTATGTAATCAACACAAACTCTCCACTTTTCATTCTTCTTCTGGACTACCACCACATTTTCTAGCCACTTGGGATATTTGACTTTCCTGATCATCTTTGTTTTTAGAAGCTTGTCAACTTCCTCCTGTATGATTGCATTCTTTTCGGGAGCGAACTTTCTTCTCTTTTGTTGTATTGGCCTGAAAGAATGATCTAAACTAAGCTTGTGAGTAATAGCATGTTTAGGAATACATGCCATATCCTCATGCTTCCAAGCAAAAGTTGAGGTTCTAGATTTCAGAAGCTGAATTAGTCCCCGTTCAGTATCCACTAGGATGCTGGTCCCGATGAGCACCTTGATTTCAGGATTCTTAGGGTCTAGAAGGACTTCTTTAACATCAAGCTCCATGTCCTCCTGTTCTTCAAGTGCTCTTTTCTGTAATTGCTATCCCTTTGTCAATTTTGGTGGTGTTCTTCATTGAAGTTGAATAGAAATTCTTGGCTTCCTGTTGATCGCTTTCGATCCTCAAAACCCTCAAGGTGTAGGAAGCTTTATGCATTGATGGTAAGTTGAGGGGCCAACTTTCATCTTGTGTATCCATGGCTTGCCAAAAATTATATTGCAACAAGAGAGAGAATCTATAACACAAAATTTTTGCATAAAGTTTACCCCCTCTATGTACACTGGTAGCCTGATATCCCCAACGGTGCTTTTAGTTTAACCACTGAAGCCAACCAGGACTGAGGATCTTGCAACTATTTCAGTTTCTGGGATCCCCATCTTTTTTAGCACATCGAGATGGATTATGTTTACTGAGCTTCCATTATCAATCAGGATCCTGCGAACAAAATGGTTAGCAACATATAAAATAACCACAAGACTATCGTGATGGGGATCCTGAACATTGGAATGGTCGTTTTCATCAAGAGATATGACTTTGTCTTGAGTTAGGTTCGATGTCCGGACAGGTCTGTTGCCCTGTTCAGATTTCAATTCCTTAGCATGTTTCTTGGCTGTGGAATAGGAGGTGCCACAGATGTCTGAGCCTCCTGATATGAAGTTGATTATCTGAGCATCCTGAGGTGGAGAAGCTGCTCTTTGAGGAATATTTTCGGCTTCCTGGGTCTTGATCTTGTTTATGCCCAACAATTCTTTAAGGTGCCTCTTGCTGATAAGGTAGTTGATTTCCTTTCGAATTGCTATGCACTCATCAGTTAGGTGGCCAAAATCCTTGTGGTAGGCACACCACTTGGGTTTGTCTTTCCAGGATCCCTGCTTATCATTCTTTTTAGGCCATCTTGCTTTTCACCAAGATCCTGTATTGCACACATTAAGCCACCAATATCAATAGAAAAATAATACTCAAATACCTTAGGATACTCCTCCTCGTCATCGTCTTGGTACATAGTACTGACTTTGTGATTGTCTGGTTTGGAATAGCCGGGATCTATACGGCTTCCTGGGAGATTCCGACTTCTTACCATTAGGATCATACTTAGGAATATCCAACCTTTGGTGGATCTTTTTGTCATCTTCCTGACAAATAAATCTCAAAGTCCTGCTGCGTACTTTGTCAAGGTTCCTGCAAGGAGTCATAACGAGGTCATCATAAAAATGTGAATCCTTAGAGAGCCCCATTTTAATGGCTTCAACGGCTGCCGCCATATCCAGATGAGGAATCTCGAGGGATTCTCGTCCGAATCTGGCGATGTACTCTCTGAGCGGCTCATCTAGCTTCTGGACTACTTGATATAAATCACCTGTGACCTTCTCAAAGGTTCTACTGCAAGAAAACTGATTGTTAAACAGGTTAACTAGATGAGAAAATGATATAATAGTGTTAGGGGGAATGCTCAATAGTCATTTCATGGCTGGTCCCGTTAGGGTTGAACCAAAGCCTTTGCACAGACAGGCTTCCTTGATTTCTATTGGGATGGGATTGATCTCCATGCGCTTCCTGTAATGTGCCACATGCTCTTCAGGATCCGTGGTTCCAACATAAAGCTTCATGCTTGGAGTCCGGAAACGCTTCGGAATCTCAACTTGAGAAATTAGCCAAGTGAACCTGGAGATTTTGTGGCTTTCCAATGGGACCTCAGGAATAGGTTTTTGGGATCCCAGGGACACTTGATATAATCTCCTTCAACTTCTAGAGCTCCCTAGCGATACTTGGGTGAATACATGCGTCATAAGAAGCACCCTGGTTAGAAGCTAAAGGAATTGAATTGGACACATTACATGGGTCAGGATTCTGGACTGGGATCCTTGGACCATATCCATAGCTCATTGGGATGCTCGGTTCTGTAGTTGCTGCTGTCTGCATGGGAATGAAATAACCATCATGTACTTCTGAGGAGCTGGCCCTGAAGGCCCCTGCAGAAACAGAAAGGTTAGAATGTTGATATCCCGGGGAGTTCTGACTTCCTGGATGAAACGGATATCCCTTGGATGGTGCAGCTAAGGATCCCAATAATAATGGAACCCAAGGATCTTTGGAGCGTGGCTGCGAGGATTCTGGTGGAACGGCTCCTGGGAACCTAGCAGTAATTCTCGCATATCCAGCAGCCTGGGAAGTCATCATAGGGGCTGTAGTGAAGCCTGATTCCGATTTGTAATTATAACGGGTTGGATCTGAGGATCCTGAGGCGTTCAAGTTAAGATGCCTGGGGAATAGGGAACTTTGTTCCTCTACAAGTTTCTTAGACTTCATTAACCCCTTAATTTCCCTCAGCGTCATATGGTTAGTCTTTCTTGTTGATCCATCTGATTTTTCACCTGCTTAATCAAAGTAAACAAATTGTTATTAGTGATAATAGGATCAACATATTGAACATGGGATCCCGTGTTCACGGGATAATCCGTTCTCCTTGGCCGCTCATCCACTTTTTTCTGACGATCGAAGGTTTTCTTCTGGCTTCCTAGAACAGAATGAAGAGGAGGAATGGAGGATGACACAGAGGCCGAAACAGATTTTTGTTGGTTTGACATTTTTTAAGATCAAATGGAACGAACGAAAGAGGTATAGAAATTTTTGTAGAACAAAGCACCACTGCCCCACGGTGAGCACCAAACTGTTTTGGTCAAAATCAACAAAGTGATTTCGTATTCCAAACTTAGAATGTGATGTAGTGTGCTTAATGATCAAAATGACGAAATATCAAGTATGAATGTTGACACGATGTTGTAATAGAGGGAAAATCCAGAATCCTTCGAGTTTCCACTAGGAATCCTTGAACAATCTGAGCTTTCCTACGAGCATTCTGAAAATAGACCCCTAACAGTTTTAATATATGTTTTCGTGCTTTCGCAATAAAAATTATTTTCACAGGATCCTTACCCTATGTAGATATCGAATATAATATATATATATATATATATATATATATATATATAGATGACATGTATCAGGGTCATTGTGTATGTCGGTTGTGATCAAGTATGTGTGAACTCATAGATACGTCAAATATCGTGTTATTATATTATATATTTATTTGTAAAATCGCACGAAAAAGTTACCGGGATTTTTATATAATAAAAGTGATGACGTGTATAGTGTGGGTGTTACATTGTCCCCATGTTAAGAAAGTTTCATCCCGAAACTCAAATTGTGTTAATGTTGGAAGAATTTTGGTACGTGTGTTAAAAATATAGTTCATGAAATAGTAGAAGAGTGTGCAAAAGTAATCAAAACGGTGAAATCAAATTAAGAAAGGTGATCAAAACATGTGGTTCTAAAGCGCGTGCGCGCGCACACACACACACACACACACACACACTATATATATATATATATATATATATATATATATATATATATCTGCGAACCGTGAGTTGAAATAAAATCGTGTGGTTGGTGTCGCGTGAAAGAGTAGTTAAAAATGAAAGTAATATTCGTCGTAGGCGTGTCGTAACGTAGAAGAAGAAGCAGAAGGATTTCCTAATGGTGTCGTAACGTAGGCGTGTTGGACTCCTAGTTTGTCTTTATGTTGTTTGTCCTACGTCTTATGAATCTCTGTATAGCCTTTTTGCCACTCATTCGAGCGGATTTCCTAATGGTGATTGGCTTGTAGGTATTGGAGTGTTTCTTGTCGTCATCCATTCTTGCGAATCATCTTCCCATGTATTTTCCTAATACATTTCTCTCAGTTCCATCATAACTTATCTCACCGTTAGCTTCCTTACATTTTGTTTTCGTCGTCGCGCGGGATCCTTGGGACCTGTGGGTTATGGGTCCACTTATCGTTGTCGATATTGAGGTTGTCCTAAAAGGCGATTATGTGATTTCAAAGGTATGCTCCCCATGTTAAGAGGTTTGACCTACCTACTTTTGATGTGAAAAGAGGGAGAGAGAAGTCAACGATGGAGAAAACATAGGTAAGTGTTCATACGATGCAAATCAAATGTTCACGAAGAAAATAGAAGAAAGATGTGGTTGTGAAGAGATTAGATGTCAAAGTTCATAGTTGTAGTCGTAGAAGAAAAACAAAGGTGGAAAGGAAAAGAAAATTGGTGCGGCGAAAATCCTAAATAATTCCGTCTAGGTTTAGCTTCCTTCCCAACACCTAATGTGTTGGTCTTGTTATTCCGACGTGAGTACACATATGAAAGTCATTGTTCCTCCATGGTTGTTCTTCAAGTGTGGAGTAGATCATCTTCATGACATAGCATGTTGCCAGAAGAATAGTGGGAAAGAGAGAAAGAAATGTTAGATTAGGAGACTTGTTCATATGAAAGAGAGTGTACAAGCTCCTAACTAAGTTAAGGGGTTTTAGACGCGAAAAAATCAAAGAAATGTCATGGGTTTCTTGTATGGTGTGTAAGACTATTTTAAGAAGGTAAGTCTAGCCCACAAAAAGTAAAAATCCAAAACAAAGGTTGAAAAGTGAATAGTTTAGGTGTGACCAGACTATAAGAGAAGAAATGTCAAAAGGAAAAATTCGTAATGTCGCCGTCGTCATCCAAAAGTTAAGAATCTATTGTAGTCTTCCATCCGCGTCGTTTATCGAAAAATGGAAGATGAGTGGTAGAAAAGTGAAGAGTGTGTATAAAAATCAAAGGCAAATTGTGTTCAAGACTCGGCTTCACCAACGATCATAACGGCTAGCAGAGAGAATCCCAAGATATCCGGAGAATTAGTTAATATTATCATGTATAAATAAACGGCTTAGGCTATTCTTAAGAACACTTTTTTACTTCTCACTCACACTTGTACGCTCACACAAATTCACTTAGTCACTTGTCGTTACCGATTGTGCTCAAGATTTTTAGTGCAATAAAATAGCGACGTGTGTTATCGTCACTCAAGGTTTTTTATGCCGGAGATCCTTAGAGACATCTAAGGATTAAGGGCTTTTTCCTCTTATAAATCCGGGTGTTATTGCTTGCATTCTGAGAATTCTTTGGTTATAGTCGATTTTAATCTATTTTTACATCAAATCTTACTTAGCTACAAATCGTTTTACCAATTTACTTAGTTTTGCATCTTGGAAACCAAGCCTCACAAACGAATTTGATCAAAAAAATCCTAGGTTGTAGTTTTTGGTCAAAATACACGCCGTGAAAACGGAAGATGCCGCTGAGATGGGACGTATCTTACGGTTTCCCAAGTGATTTGATAGCTTATCATAACAAGGCCATCATAAAAACGGGAATCCTTACGGTTTTTTGCTCTAACCGAATAGAAACCGAAGTTTTCGATTCCTAAGAAAAAAAACCGTTCGGTTTTGGGTTTTTCCGGTTCGGTTTTTCGGTTTCGGTTTTTTTATTTTTTTGTAATATGTTGTTAATATAATTTTAAATTTTAAATGTTTTATCTTAAAAGATAAATAAATAATAGTAAAAAAAATATCGTCATAACTATTGAATTAGAAAGAAAAAAAAAGCTACTTACGTGAAGTGTTTGACCATACAAATACGAAGTGACGTTAAATTTACAAGTCTTCAACACTAAAGATTTTAACGTAAACTATTAAGTGTTAACTTAAAATATAAATTAAGAGAACAAGGGTTACTAAAAATCTTACTAAAAATTAAAGTTAAGTGTTAATTGTTAATTTAAAATATAAATTAAGGTTTAAAGATTTACAATATGCCCTCCTAAAATATTAATTCACTTATTTGCCCCTCGGTTCGGTTCGGTTTTTCTAACGGTTCGGTTTTTCGGTTCGGTTCGGTTCTTAATAGACATGAAACTGAAACCGAACCATTATTTTCGGTTCGGTTTTTCTTATGGTTCGGTTTTATCGGTTTTCAGGTTCCGGTTCGGTTTTTTCAGTTTTTTGCTCACCCCTACGTTAGGATCGTATTTTAATTCTCGAATGCATGGTTTGTTAAACTGTTATTTGCATTATCACGTTGGGCGTAAAACAATTTAACTTTGTCTATTTAAATTCGCTTCCATGTGAACTCTGAAACTTGTATAAAAACTTTGGACTGTTAAACCGTATTTCAAAACGTTTGTCGTGCATATAGAATGTTCCTTGTGTTTGACGACACGGATCTTGGTCGGTCACGTGGCGTCATTTACAATGATACTCTGCGTATATATTTTCGGGGTGTAACAATAAGTGAGTACCATTATGCACAAACATTTGTATGCTCAAATCAGGTTTGCTACAGAAATATATACATAAATTAGAAAAGACAATTGAAGGAAAACTAACAATGTTCTGTAAGGAACTTGACAATTCTTGGCCCATGTTTTCACATAATAATTTTTTTTTCAACGTGAAGTTGACATGCACATAAAAAGAACGTAAGCGGATATCCGTTTTGTGACACATAATACACAAATTGATATGAATGTGCTTAAGTTTCTACACATGAAAATAACATAAAAGATTTTTAAAAAATGTGTTATAAATAAAGAACAGATGATATAACAATGTTATAGTAGGCAAATGGAAGTTTGACCTTCAAAAGTAACGAAATATTATCACATATTATCAATAGGTAAAAAATAACAAAAAAGTTATTTGTGCTAATCTTCTAGAGGGATTGCATCCTCTTTCTTAACTATTTACTTACAATTCAATTAGAAACCTGCAAATGTGAATTCTCCAGTTTTATTTTCCTTTGTTAATGTACAACCGCAGCTATTGATATCATAACCTTATTACCTGCACTCCCATTTATTCTAACTAATCATTATTATTTATTAATTCATAGTTATGGGTCCAAGTCACTTACCAAATCACAAAATAAAGAATATGGATGATGATTACAATCCCTTTCTCAACTATCTCAAGTTCTTTTATAACCATCAAAGTTGAATTTGCTTCTTAATGAATATTCCAGCTGTCATGTTTCTAATAAACACAAAAAGGGAACTTATTCAGATCTAACCTAAAAATAATAAAACTGAATGAAATACCTTAAGGTATAACCCACTTTTCTTGGATTTGCCATGAATTTTTTTAATCAGGAATATAATCAAAATCAAATGCTGCCAATAACATAAACAAAACCAAAATCAATTTAACTCATTGCAAAATAGATGAAAATGAAAATGTGGATGATAATCGCTAGATTGCAAGAAACTGACCCAAGATTTGTTGATCGGGAAATCAAACATGATATAATAGTAAGAAATCAAATCTAAAAGCAAATCAAAGAAGCAAACCATAGTCAAAGAAGGGAACCAATGGATTTTTCGTTCTTTATACAGGAGATTTAGGGTTTGGAATTAAAGAGACATACGAATGAATCGGTGACAGCATTACCGACAAAAATGAGAGCAACAATTTCGATCCAGACGATGAAATCGTAGATGAAGGATCAGAGGTGGAGAGGAAGTACCAGATGAAATTAGGGAATGAAGTGTATTACGGAAAGTTTAGGGGTGGGGTTGATCAATTGCGGGTTATAAGATGAAAATGGGGCGGGTTATCAAAGGTCCACGCATCTTTTTTTTTCTGACCGCCTTGACTGACGATTTAAGTGTAAAAATACTCTAAAAGTGATTGTCATTATTATACGTGTATTATTATCACACCTGTCGTTATTATACGTGTATTATTATCACACCAAACTTTTCTTTTATTTTGTTATACAGTATACTAGGGGTGTGCTCGGTTCGGTTAGGTTCGGTTTTTAGCTAAAACCGCAACTGAAACCGAAGTGTTCGATTTCTAGGCTTAAGAAACCGATCGGTTTCAGTTAGAACCGGTTCGGTTTTTTGGTTTTTAGAATTGGTTTGGTTTAATTTTCGGTTTACTAACCAAACCTTCAGGTTTCGGTTTACCAACCAAACCTTCAGGTTTTGATAACACCCAGATCAAACTGGGTCAACCCATTTCACAACCATTGGGATTGTTCAAACACTAAAGGGATGGTTGATTCCTTTTATAGAGGTAAGGAGGCTTAAGAAAGTGTATGAGTTCCAATGTGGGATAGGATAAACATTATATAAAGAGGGAAGCTTGAGAAATTGTATGGGTTTCAATGTGAGATAAGTTATGCTTAGTATTGAAAGAAATAAATCAGGGAAGAACTACTAAGTAAAAATATATTAATGATTGCAGAAGGCCTCGAAATCGAGACATTTAGATTGTAGAAAGCGTTATGTACCAGCTGAGCTAGCTGAGCTAAGCTGAGCTAAGCTGAGCTAAGATGGAACTTTGTTTAACTTTTCAGTTAAATTAAAGTATAACATAATAACTTATAGGCTTACAACGTATGATTATTTAAAGGTACATAAATTCGTTTATGAGGTTCGAATAGTTTTTAATCTGATGTAGTATTACTATTTAGTATAATTATAACTATTTAATTATACATAAAATTGGTTCAGTTTGGTTTCTTTCGGTTTTTTATTCATCCAAAACCTAAATCGAACCATAAGTTTCGGTTCGATTTTTTTCGGTTCGGTTTTTTTTTTGTTTTTCGTTTGATTTTGATTTTTTCGGCTTGGTTATTTGCGGTTTTTCGGTTCCGATTCGTTTTTTTTTTTCTTTTTGTTTTTTGCACACCCTAGGTATAGATACGAATTTGGGCCATGACATTTAGCTCTATATTGCGGGCCTTCAAATACTTAACAGGCCCAGAGTTCCATTTCCAAATATTTGCGTCAGGTTATAAACCAACCTAACCAATCTAGGGTTGGGTTTCAAAAGAAAGAGATAAAGCAGCTGCTCGCCGGAATAACTCCAACAGGTTTGTTTTATGCCCGCCGATCTACCCTAAGTTTGTGAATTTAGAGTGGTAACGAGATCATTAGCAGCGTTTGTTTTCCAATACTTGATCTAGCTACCGCCATTTGTTGATTTACTTTTGGTAATCACAATGTATTATTTATGTTAAACTTTAGTAAATTTTTTGTAGGTTTCTGGTGTTAGTTATTCAAACTTAAGATACAAAGAAGCTTTACTTATGGTTTAATATCAAAATAATCAACCTATAAAGCCTCATGTACAACATCCTGAATTATAAATCCATGCCCTGTACTTTACTGTAAACGCTCCTTAGGCTAGTGTTTCGAGGTCGTTTGTATTTGCATATTGCTTGTTACTGATTGCAACATTGTGTTAATGATAACAAACAGATAAAAAGGTGAAGATGGCGGCAGCATATGCAGCAGTTAAGCCAGCAAAGCTGGGATTAGAAGAACCTCAAGAACAGATTCACAAGATTAGAATCACACTCTCATCAAAGAATGTTAAGAATCTTGAGAAAGGTATATTCATGATATCATCCTTAGCACTGCTAATAGACATGATTACTTGAGTATTATGTTGTTGTATCAAGTATGGTTTGTTTCTAGCATTTTATTCCTAATATACCAAGAATTTTATGTAGCATGAACTGTGAACTTGATAATTTCTTTAATAATAGTTAGCAGCTTGGGAAGTGAAAGAAATTAGGTCTATTGCCTTTTCTCCTTTCTGCCTCCAACCTTGGCAATACCAAAAACCCTTCTGTTACGAATGGTGTTAATTTCTCACTTGACATGAAATGATGAAAACACATTACAATCTTTGACACAAAATTCACAAGTTTGGGTTTAGTCTAAAAGCATGTTTGGCCTGTTTTGTGTTGAGCCCTCTGATATATTCTAACTCGTCAGGTTTGGGTCGACATGGCAGGTTCACAGTTTGACTGATTTCCTGTTTAGCCCTTATATTTTATGTCATAACATACGCTGCTTGAGTGTCTTGTGCCAAAATTTCAGAGTTAAAAACAAACTGGCATCATGTTTTGTAGTTTGAATGTAGCTGTTTTTGGCAATCTTCTATTTTTGTTATAAATTTGTAGTTTTAGAGTACTAATATACCAAAAGAGCAAGACATGTTTTTCTAAGATTAAACTGGACTTGTTTGTGCTAACATGTGAATATGCTTGTCATATTAAGGTTCACATGATATGACGGTTAACTTGTGAAAACAAACCATTTAGCACCCTTTCATATGTATATAGCCCGAGTCTATTTTAATGTCTTACATATTGCTTTATGGATAGGTTTCTATATTGTTGTATATGGAAAATTGACTGCCAGGTTGCCATTTTGATGGGGTAATAGATACACATATAGTTTTTGATCTTGTTCTCTCTTTCTTTAGATTTAGTCAAAAGTGATTTATCTGTGAAGATATTAATACATATAGAGTTATAATGACAGTTTGTACGGATCTGATTCGTGGATCCAAGGACAAGAAACTAAGGGTCAAGGGACCTGTAAGAATGCCAACCAAGGTTCTTAATATAACCACCAGGAAATCCCCATGTGGTGAAGGTATAATCTTTTAAAACTTCTTAGTTTAAATATATCATTTTGATGGTCATAATATTTTTTTTCTCTTTGTAGGAACAAACACGTGGGATAGATTTGAGCTTCGCGTCCACAAGAGGGTTATTGATCTTTTTAGCTCACCAGATGTTGTGAAGCAAATCACCTCCATCACCATTGAACCTGGGGTCGAGGTTGAAGTCACTATTGCCGATCCTTAGATGCATCTCTTTTGTATTTTCATTATTTATGTCTTGGTTACAATTTTCAAATTAAACATGAGTTTTAGCTCTTGATGGAACTGGTTGGAGTTCATGAAAATGTTGCATTTGAAGCTTATGTTATGTAGCTGATTGGACCGGATCCGATGTTAGTAAGAAAGTCCAAAAGAATTCACGGTCTGGACCGTGAAACCCAAAACTAGTTTACCATTTTATTTAACGTGTTTGAAGTTATAATATTTGCATTTCGATTTGGATATTTGCATTCTGAATATGAGACCGAACCCAAAATATTCGAATTTTTTAATTCCGATAGAGTTAATTCCGATTTGTGTCCTTGAGGTTTGCTTACTTTAACTACCTGAGTTTACATGTTTAGAAATTTTCATATTTTAGTTTGACGTTTGTAACCCTTAACCAGTTGGGTCCTTGGATCCAACGGTGTCAATTTTTGCTGTTAACTGGACAGACACGTGCTGTGTAGGTGAGGGCAAAATTGTCCAGGCAATTTAATCCAGACATTTTTACTCTTTTAAAACCTTTTTAACCCATATAACCCTAACTCATTTTAAATCGTTCACTCTAAAAAACACGATCTGACTTCACTTTGATCAAAACTCGTTGAGAAACTTCGATCAAAGATTGAACAACTTCATTTTCATGCTTTGATAAAAGAATGGTTCTCACAATGTGGCAAGTTCGTCTTTCTAATGTTGAAGGGTTTGATCCAACCAAAATTTATGGTGTATTTATTGCTTACATTTTGCAAAAGTATGCTTATTTGGGTAATTAATCATATTGGTAACAAATGTTTTTTGTTATTCTCAGAAAATGAACCTACTTTTTTTTTTACCTTCAAAGTTTATCGCAGTGGGGAGTTTATCAATTGCCCAGACATGAAGTATGTAGGAGGTAAGGTGGGATATGTTGACATGGTAGATGTTGAGTTTTTCTTCCATGATTGACCAAATGATCGAGATGTTAAGTCATCCTGCGAATGAGGTGATATACTATTATTACAAAATTCCAGCAAGAGACTTGAATATAGGTTTGAAACCTCTTTGGTAATATAACTATATAAGGATGTCTTAGACATGTGTCAGTATGTGGAAAGATTTAAGATAATTAATGTTTATACTGAACATAGAATTATCAAGTTAAATACTTATTTTCAGTCAAATGAAAACTTGTCTAATGTTATAATTGAAGAGATTTCACATAAAGAGACTGGGCCCTCTAATCCTAAATATCCTAGATCAAACAGAGTTTTACTGATTGGATGGTAAGAACACCAAGAATTGGATTTGGAAGAAGGGGAATGTAGGTAAAGTTGAAGATGGATTAGATTTAGAAGAAAGGGATGTGGGGAATGTAGTCAATGTTGAAGATAAATTGGATTCGGAAGATGGGGATGTAGGGAATGTAGTCAATGTTGAAGCTGCTATGGAATTTGCAGAAGGGAATGTAGGCCATGTTGAAGCTTTTGGGATTCTATGACTTGTTTAGATCAAAATTAAAATTTTGACTTTAAATATAAAATCTAATTTTATGTTTATTCATTTATCAGATATTATTACAGTGAAAAGATATACAGAAGGGAATAGATATACAGAAAACCAACAATTATCCAGAAAACTAAAAAACCAACCTTTTTTTCTCTATAACTTTCTTCATATATTAATAAATTTTAAAAAGAATTTCACCAAAAAGTTTATAATTTTATTAGCTTTATTTATGGGGAAAAAAGTTTAAAAAATAAAAAGTTTAGTGATTTTTTATTAGTGCATCATGCAATATTACTAATAGTATTACATAATGCATTTTTAATTAAAACTACTTAAAAAGAAGAAACTTAACTTAAATATGGACGTGGTTTATACGAATAATGTAAAAAACAAAGAATTGACATTCATAAACCAATTTTATATTATTGTTGCATAATATTATTAATTTCAAGCTAAAATCCGAATATTATTATTATTTTTTTTTAAAACTCGATTTTTTTTAAAGTTTTTCTTTTTCCAGTATTCTTAAAATCATGAAAAAAAACATATAAAAAAGTTTAAAAAAAATAAAATGTTTTCTTAGTTTTATGGTTTTTTTGGAAAATATTGGTTTTCTATAGAACCCAACCTAATAATATAATACAGAAGCGGAAAATTTCAAAAAAATTTCTACTCGATTCAGGTATTCCACACCAGTGATCCAATTACTATAAATTCATATATATATATATATATAGAGAGAGAGAGAGAGAGAGAGAGAGAGAGAGAGAGAGAGAGAGAGAAAACTTAGAAAACCACTCTCCACCAATCATAATTTTTCATTTATTTGTTAATTTTTATTTTAATGAAAGGGTAATAAGGTAACTTTAGCATTTCTATTTTAGTAAGGAATTTTAAAAATTAATGAGGATAACTAATTTAAATTTTTATAGGGATTTCCATTATCATATATCAAAAAATTCGAAAATCTCTAAACCCTAGTCCCACATTTTCTTTTTTCTGAACGTAGTTCTTCTTTTTTCTTCACGTCGGTCTACTGCATATTCATCACGTTCTTTTTTTTCACATTCGCAATCTCCATTACCATGCAAGATCAAGTTAAAGAAGGTAAAAATCAAGACTGTGCATCAATTGATGATGTCGAATCATCTTCATCACGTTCATCTTCATTACAATCATCATGCACAATTAAGTTCAAGAAGGAAAAAATCAAGACCGCGAAAGTCATCATGCACAATCAAGTTCAAGAAGGAAAAAAAATCCTCCTTTTCAGTGTTAGTTTGTTACGGTAATGTAACAAATAACATTGTAACTTGAGTACTGTTACAAAACTGTAAAATAATTTTTCTGTTTTATAACTGATAATATGATAATAGTTACGATGTTATAATACGGTAACATAATTTTATTGTCTATTATGTATTAATAAAAAAAGTCATTTGTCTATTATGTCCTTCATTAAACCCCTCAAATTTATCATATTGCCCTTATTTGATCTCAATCATTAATTTTAAATCAATGGTTAGAAAGTGGTTTTCCAAGAATGAAGGGTTTTCCATAGAACCCTACCCTATATATATATATATATATATATATATATATATATATATATATATATATATATATATATAGAGAGAGAGAGAGAGAGAGAGAGAGAGAGAGAGAGAGAAAAGTTAGAATGAAAACTAGGTTGAGTTATGAAAACCTAGAAAACTCCACCATAGCCGTTGATCTTGTTGATCTAATGGATGAGATTTTTTCTTGTATTTTTCAATTAAATTAATTATTCTATCTTTGTGTTTTAGTGGAAAAGGACATTTTAGTAATCTCCTAAAACACTCCTTTTGTACCATCTGTCTGCACACACCTGCAAAGACTAACACATCATCCCATCTCTCACTCCATTTTTTTTAAAATAGGCATCTTCCTTTTTCTTTTTCTCTGTTCACAGATCTGCACATATCTCCTTCTAAATTTGTCCGCCAAACTTGGCTCTACTAAAGTGGCAGGTGGGCGTTCTATGCGTCGATGGCCGTAACCCAGCCAGGCTTCCAACGATGATGGAGGCACATGTCTCACTTACGGCCACGATGACAACTAGGGTTGGTGACTGCAATCAAATCGAAACGAATCAAAGAGAAGATGGCGTCGGAAAGCGCTCTAAACTGCATCGACATCATTCTCGCAATCATTCTTCCTTCCCTCGGTGTTTTCTCGATTTCTTCTCGTTCGTACAAGGATCCAGATCTAGAAATACTTTTTTACATATAAAATTTACCTGTGAAATAAATAATTTATATGAACTTATATAACAGTCGGAGTTTTGGATCTGTGTGTTGTGAACTTGTACAAAAGGTAGGTAGTAATTATAAACGCAAAACTGAAAACACTTGTTGTGTAATTATTCATAGCGGATTTAGAGGAGGGTCCGGGGGGACCGTTGACCCTCCGGTCACCGGAAGTCGCCTGAACTGCAAGTTAACCAGAATCTTTAGCTGAGAATCATTCTTTGAAGTTGGCCCTTCGACTTATCTCTTTTTAAGCTTCAAAGTTAAAAGAATAATAATGAAAACATAATCTCAGACATAGCTTTCTGAGAGGGTATCTTGACAATGAGTTTTTGAGATGGAGAAGATGAAGTGAAGTTTTTTGAAATATGAGTCAAAGTGTCAAACTATAAATAATTTATTATTTTTTATCGGTTACTGAGCTATTTATCCTTTCATATTTCAAAAATAATAAAGTTTACTTCTTTTCTCTTTTCATTTTAACTATACATTTCAATCTTTTTGTAACGGTATGTATATTTCACTAAGATTTTTATTTATATTGTTAAATAGTCATCGATATGAATCTTATTTTCTTTCATTTATATTACCAGATAAATTTTTAAGTCATTATATATTACTGAATTATCTATCACATTATTTAAAGTTTATTATTTCTTATAGTTTTTTATCGATAAGTATATTAAATAATTCAAATTATTAATATTAATTTATTGGAAAAGTTGAGCGGTTGAAACTCTTGAGGTGATCTCATGTCACTAAATTAATTAATAGTTACTCGATAAATATCAAAACATTTTTTTACAAAGATAGTTAACTGTTTAGTAAATATAGAGAGCGAGTAAGGAGACTTCTAATTTGATTTTTTTTAAGTATGATATTTTTATACATTTATAGTGTTTTTATAATTTACATATTTAAAATGGTATTTAATCTGATTTTTAGTGAACATTTATGGACCGCCGTCATGGTTTAATTAAAATTACCGTATGTATTTACTTCATTAGGGTGTAATTCAAGTGTTTAATTTCTTTTTTTATAACATGTTACATATGTTACATATGTAAATTTACGTATGTAACATCGTTATCACGTTAAACTTACATATGTGACAAATGTTAACATGTCAATAAGTCGATAAATTTACATATAACATCGTTAAAATGTAACATATGTTACATATGTAAATTTACATATGTAATTTACATATGTAACAACATAAGGTTAAAAGCATCACAACTTTGTGATAAATTTACATATGTAACATCGTTAACATGTTACATATGTTACTTTCGTAAATTTTTAAGAACATATTTAATATGTTTGTCTATATAACATGGTGTAAGGTTTATCTATATTAACTGATGAACTTTTTTTTCTTGTAGGTGAAAATATTTTTGTGTCAAAGATGAAGATTATTATAAAAAACGGAAGCATAATTAACTTTTATTTTTATAAAGTTTTCTTATATTTTTGTGACATTTAATATTGATTGTAAATGTTTATTATTAATTAATAAAAAAATATTGATTGTAGTGGTTTCTTATAGATTAATAAAAAACAATTTTCATTTTTATAATTATTAATAAATATATAATAATAATTTCTGTCTACAAAATTATGAAAATAAGATAAAAAATTATTACAAATATTAGTAAAAAATGAGAAAGAAAAAAGAAAGTTATATTGAGATTTGAAAAAGTAAGTAAAAAAATATTTTTTGAGAAAAAAGAAAGAATGTCATGTCATGTCATGTTATATACCTTTTTCAAAAAGTCAAAAATATTATAATTGACAAAATTGCCCTTGGTTTTCATAGTTTGCACAAGGGATTGGTTTTCAAAGTAACCATCCCCTATATATATATATATATATATATATATATATATATATATGGGAAAGTAATTGTACAGAGGGCAATTTCCTTGCGAAGCGTGCGAAGGGGGTAAATTTGTCCGTGCGCGTTTGATGATAATCACGCAAGCTATATTCGATAATCACGCAAGCTATATTTCATAATCACGCAAGTTATATTTCATAATCACGCAAGTTATCATAATTACGCAAGTTATATTTCATAATCACGCAAGTTATACGAGAGCATATAAATGAACTTGAAAACAAAGTTTTTTTTTTCTTTAAAAAATGTATAGCAATACTATACTTGAATTAAAGAGAATAAAATGTCCGATTTTATGGTGAAACTATAAAAACAAATGTCGTATAAAAAAGTTATGGACGTTAAAAAAACTGGGGGAACTTGAAAAAAGTCAACAATTGTAGGCTCTACCAATTCTACCCCTCCAGATTCTTCTCACGCTTATTTTTTCTTCTTCTTATCTGGATTAGATATACTAGATCTGGACCATTCATCTTCCAAAATCAATGGCTCAAATTACTTCCTACACTTCGCACGCAAACGTTCTTTTGTATTTGAACTTTCATCTATATATAAAATATAGTAAGGTTATAATACAAAGTACTTTTAGCGCGAGAAGTGTGAGAAGTTGATGATGTGTTAGATATTAATGCACGGTATTGTCTTTTTACTATATTTTTTGTAAATATATGACATTATACATGGTTTTTTTTTCCATTTTAAAAGGTTATAAATTAATCAAAATTAGAATTATAGGATAACACAATGTACTAATATCCTAACACAATGTCTATTTAAAAGTTCTTAATAAATGATGTTTGAAAGTGTTTGGAATCCAATGAATGATGTTTTTAAGTTTAGGATTGTCATATGTTTGCCAAAAACACAATTAAAGGATAACACCATGCACTTCTCACACTTCTCACACAAAAACTACTTTGTATTTTAACCCAACAATATATCTATATACTATATAAAAGAAAAGATGGATGCTGAGGTGGCATCACCACATCCATCCTTAGCATCAGTTTCCCGCCTAAATGACCCCTCTATTAATTTCACACGGATCTTATTCAAAACCCGACCCATATTTGCTTTATCCTTTCACCTAAAATCCCTAAAGCACGCATCGTCCCTTCATTCTCGCACGATTTTCTCTCTGACTAATCGTGATCTCCATCGTCTTCTCAAAGCCCTAAAATCCTCACAGCCGCTCTCCCTCACTTCTTGCGCTCATCCGGCGACTCCATCATCGGTGATTCATCCTTCCGACTTCAATCATCTACTTGAAGGTACGTTCTTTATCCCTCGACTTCAATTATCCATCACCTCGCCCTCCCTCTGTTTGAATCCTAACTTTATGTTATCGATTTTAGGGTTTCTGTTAGATCGATTTCAAATCGCCACTGATCGGTTTTGTTGTTATTAATCGATTCACGATCTTCAGTTTTGGATCTTTCTAATCGATTACTACTTGCGAATTTATAAAGAGAGATTTTGGAACTTATTCTCTTCGACGCTTCAATTTAACTGGTAAACCCTAAGTTTCTTTTCAATCTCGCTTATTGTCATACATCTGTTCTTGAAATCGATAAACGCTAACATTCGGATGAATATCAGATCAAATCTTGGTAAACCCTAATTTTTTTGGCATCATCTTTGACGGCTTTGTTTAAATGAATAGGGTTAATTGCTAAACCCTAATTGATCGAGATAGAGCAATTATAAACCCGAATCTATTAGTTCCTGTATTTTGGTTTTGCAGCAATCCAAGGACGAGCTTTTGTATCAACAAGTCAATTATGTCATCACTGAAGGCATAAAAAAGCTTAGCACCGAAGTTTCTTGCATTGAGGTAGTTATAACAATTCATTCATTTTTGTGACTTAATATGTTTTCTGTTTATGAGAATTGTTTTATTCTTATGGAAATTTTTGCAGAACCAAATCTACTTATTCTCTTACATTCTAGAAAAGTGTATGACACCAAAGTGCAAATTCCCCCACTGGTTCTTCCACCCTAATGTTTACCCATCTGGAACAGTTTGTCTATCAATCCTCAATAAAAACAATGTATGTGCTTATTATCCTCATTAAGCCATAAAAATATTGGTAAAGTCTATTAGATATCACTATTGGTATTTGATGCATAATTGTTATTTATAGGGTTAGAGACCATCTATAACTGTCAAACAAATTCTAATTGGTATCCAGGATTTGCTCGAATCCCTGAACCCTGCTGATCCTGCTCAAACCAAGGGATATCATCTCTTTGTTCAGGAAATCATGTTCAATCTCTGTAAATTTATATAATCAAATTTTCATCAACTGGATATGAATTTTGCAAAATTATATCATGTGATACGGTGGACTGCAAGAAAAGTTAGATTATTAGTAATATAATTACAAGGTTTTTGAAGTTTTACCCACCATAATATGGTATTTTTATGTATGCAGGGAGCCAGGGACTGGGTTAGCATCTCTCATTTTGCTTTGATTTTGAGTTTTCTTATATGTAATTTAAACACCCTTTGGTTTCGATCTTCTTTAGCTTATTGTATTCTTTATATGTATCTGAATTAGGTAATATTTGGATTTGCTTTTTGTCAAGAACAATGCGATTTGTGAGTTTCAGTTTACAACACTAGCTATATTTTGTTTTTTATACATTTGATGTTGAGTATTGCATTAATAATAGTTAGAGCAACAATAGTAACCAAAATCTTAAACTAAAATGATATAGGAGGTCGTATGAAAAAAAATGTTGTACAAGGGAACACAATGCATATATACCCCTATTCCATAAAGTTGCATCCTTTTGCAATCAGATTGAGATCCAGTGGTAGTAATCCCCTAAAATTAATTCACTCATAATCAGATTGAGCTTGCCAATTAACATATAAAGCCCCAAACAAACATAAACAAGTCCGAATCCTATGCCAACTAGCAAGCCTATCATGAACCCATATTTGATTTATAATATCCCCATTTAAGAATTTTAGCCTTTTAACCCCAATCCAACATGTATTAATGTAAATAAGCTTGATTACACCAACATTTAGGGTCAAACATCAGTTTATTTTCCTGTAATCATTGACTAATCTGCCTCGCGCCATGGTTTTATCTTGCCAATTTGGATTTAATATCATTAGCTACTTTCAAGATGATGTTTGTGTGGTTTGCAAGCCAATTCAAATGAAAACATGGTAATTATATTTCCTTTATCATACTTACTTTTTTATTTCAAAACTTATTTTTAATGTAAATTTGCAGGGGTCTCAATTAATCTGTGCAGCAACAGTAAGCGGTGTTTCAACATACATGAAATGTTATTATGCCCTATGTTCTGAATGCCCAAGAAATTTATATCCACAAGTATACGGGTTAACATGCGTAGATGATGGCATAAACACTAACCCAAAATTCATGTAACAGTTTTCCAAGTACATGATTTCACATAAACATGTTATAATAATGTATGATTTAAACATCTTCATTTTAATCTATTTATCAACCCAACATTTGTGTGTATCTCATTAGTAAAAAAAAATAAATGTTTAATACCACATAAAAATTTCTATTAGAATCTTTACTCCAACTTTCAAATTTAGAAGTTATTTTTTCTCAATTTAAGGTAATGAATATATATGCAGGTATTGTGTACATGCTACAATAGCTCACGACACATCAAGCGCGAAAGTCATTTTCGTTGATGAGGCAATGACATCATTCCTAAAAGTTGATTGCACAAACATGGTTATCAAGCATGGGTATACAAACCCAAGAATAATCCCGCATCCAATATTTTCAATAAGATGTATTCCAAAGATATTACACTTTAACAAGTAAAAAGATGGGACAATAGCAATCATTCAAGTTAGCGAAGCTTTAACCGATATTTTCAAATTTATAACTTTTTTTCATTCTCCAGTGTTAATTTTTTTTCTTTAATTCCAATTATCGACTTATATTTATTATAATATGTTATTATAAGTATTAATTTTTTAAAAATCCACCCGTGCGTGGTACGGGTATCAAAAACTAGTATATATATATATATATATATATATATATATATATATATATATATATATAGGAAGATGATCATTGAAAACCCTCTAAATATTAGAAAACCTTTTTCAACCAATCATATTATTTATTTATTTTTTAAATTTTCTTTTATTTAAAGGGTAATATGGTAACTTGACATATTCTATTTTTGTAAACTATTTTTAATAAATGATTAAACTAATTTCTCTCTCTCATCTACTCTTTTCTAAAATCTCTTTCTTTCTCCTTTAATTTCAAATTTTCAGGCCAAATTAAAAAAAAACCTAATTTGCAAAAGAAAAAAATCGTTGATCAGCAGTTCATCACTAGCACAACGATTGTTACATCGTTGTAACAATAAATTTAGGTACTTTATCAAGAAAATAAACGATGGTTACGTAGGTGTAATCATTCAGAAAAGTTACCTAGAAAGAAAGAATTTGATAGGAGATTACTACTTACATTTATGTAATAACTATCATATGCGTAATCACGTGAAACAATTTCATAACGTTCTAGAAAAAAAAATACCTGGTGTTACATTCATGTAACATCAATTAAAAACATGTGAAATAAAAGTGTTACATACGTGTAATAACTACTTACATTTATGTAATAACTATCATATGCGTAATCACGTGAAACAATGTTATAACGTTCTAGAAAGAAAATACAAGGTGTTACATTCGACCATTCGTGTAACATCAATTAAAAACATGTGAAATAAAAGTGTTACATATGTGTAATCAGATCTAGAAACAGCAGATCCACGAATACAATTTACAAACTTTTATGAATGGTTACACCTATGTAACCATCGTTTATTTTTTTTTTAAAAAACCTAAAATTATTGTTACAACGATGTAACAATCGTTACGCTGGTGATGAACTGATGATCAACGATTTTTTTTCTTTTGTAAATTAGTTTTTTTTCTAAAATTTGGCATAAATATTTGAAATTAAAGGAGATAGAGAGAGAGTTTAGGAAAGAGGAGATGGGAGATAGAAAATTGATTTAAACATTTATTATTATATATATGGTGTGTCTATTATGCCCTTAATGCATTACATAGATTTCAAATTATTTCAAAAACTGACACATAATTTTCAACCATAGATTAACTAATCAATGGTATAAGATGGGTTTTCAGGTTTTCCAAAAAGGTGAGGTTTTCATTGAACCTTACTGTGGCGCCACTCCCAGACTTGGCTCTAGAAGGGGTCACTCATCGGATTTACTCATGAACACAAGGTACAACAGAGATAACTAAAGCAGCGGAAATTAAAAACTTTTATTTATTTATAATACCAAGTACAAGTAAGATAAAACTACTACAACGGTTAACGATAACTATAAAAGATAACGATTAATAGATATGCATCTATCTACATTACTTAAGCCAGCATGCCCGTATAGCCTTCTCCTAATAGCTTGCCCATCTACCCCACTCAAACATGAGCCTTTCCCTTAATGCTCGGATCCTTAACCTCACTTGATATACATGCTTTAAAAGGTCAGCTTACGCTGGTGAGTTCTAAGTATTAAAACTTTACCTTAACCTTGAAAGGTTACTTCAAACAGTTTGGACCTAACGGTCCATTCTTTATAAACGTTTAATGGATATAAGACATAACAGAATTATACCGAACATAACATTTAAACCTTCAGTATTAAAAATCATTTAATCCTCTAAAATACCTCGGGCCTTTGGGACCCATCTACTGTGCAAATAATCATTTCATATAAAAGAGTCATACGAAACATTATAAGCAAAACCTCTTCTTACTAAGCACTATCTAGTGGGACTAAGCTTAGTCCATTCGGTTGGCCATCGCCTCCCGACCTCCTGAGTAACCGTCTAGTGGATTTTCATCCACTACTTGAATTGTACAATTCCCCTCAACCCTCCTTAAGACAATATTTGCTTAGATTAAAACCTTCTTTAATAACTTTCTCAAAACCTTAAAAAGATTTATCTTTATAATAATCATTTATTATAATCCTTTTGAAAACAATTCAATTCTTCAAAACTTATTTTCCGCCTTTTTAAACTTTACTTCAAAAGTTTAACTTCTTTATTACCCATTCATTATAACCTTCCCGAAAAGAGTTTATAACAGGTAATAACACTTTAAAACAGTTATAGGCATTAAAACATTCCACGTATGTGTATTAACATAACACGTAAAGCATTTAACCCAAATATTTTTCAAGTAATAACATTGCATGTATATCAAACCAGAAAACATTAAAATATTTAAAACATTTAAAAGTGGGCTAGTAGAACTCACCTTATTCTCTTAGGTTGTAATTTCAGATAGAACCTCCGTTATCTCTTCCGATTAAACCTAATTACGTATTGTATAGCGTTAACGCAAGGTTTTATATAATAAACACTCCCTATGTTTATTTTAACGCTTTATAACCTTAATAATATGTAATTATTAAGCTATCTTGTTTTAAAGGTCAAAATAACCAAAATGCCCCTAAAGGCATAATATCCACTTTTATGGATACTATGAAGACGCGCATTCCTATAAGTAGATGCTCACTCCGGGATCGCCCAACGAGGTATGCCAGGTCCCAGTTGGGATTTATGCGACACCCCCACTTTGCCAGAAACCCAAGTGTATAGGCGCATACTCTTCCAGTCCGCAAGAACTTCTAATATCCGATTAACTCGGTAT
>JBCNJP010000025.1:19608274-19630301 GCA_039602395.1 Deinandra increscens subsp. villosa
CGCTTTAACAATTTTATCATCGTTTACATCTTAAATGATCACCGTTTTATTTTGCCTTATTTAATTATTTCTCCAAACAAATAAATTTTAATCATCGTTTCGATAAACAATGATTCACTTAATGTTCGTTATGTGATCAATAATATTTATATTATATAATATTCAAATATTATAACTTGTTCGTTGTCCAGATTGTAACTCTTGGATCGTACTTTTATGATTACATTGACTAATCGATAGTCGGACATATCAAAATCCAACAAGCTCCTACTTAGACGATTATTGATTAAGATACAACGTTCGTAGAGGTGGAAAACTAGTTGTATCTCTCGGCGATCATTAAGGTATGACATGATTTCTTTCGTCAACTCTTTCTCCAAACTCTTTAAGTGTTTTACTGCTTCTGTGGAGTTAAGCCGTGGTAACCTTGTTGTACTTCCTTTCTTTTAGAACATCAATTGAACATAAGACATGGATTTATAATCATTCTTATATTTTGTCAAACCATTATTGTTTCCGCATCAGACTCAAAGTGGATGGCAAACTACCACTTAGTTTTAGTGTGACCACACTTTTCATCAGTTTGATCCTATGTAGGCGCCTAGATGTTCATCTTCTCATTTCGAGAAGTACAGAATCCCTTTGACAACATACAACTCCCACTTAGTTTCAGATTCGTTCCCAATCAAGTACCCTTATTACTGTCCGTTTAAGATCCAACGTTAAATAAGATCAAAGAACGATCTTCCACTAATATTAGTCTCTATATGTTTCTCTGGTCTAAGGATGTGATAATCATACCATTTTCAAAACTACTTATGACTTGATCCATGAAGTTAGTTTTGAAGCGAGTTACGTCCAATACCATTTCTCTAACGCGTATTAGTGAATTATAAACCACAACGCTTTTGAGATTTCATCTTCATGAACGATTATAAATCACAACAATCTTTTTTTGAAAGTCATTCCCACAAATTTCAATCGATTGCGGACCTTTAGAATACAATATTCATGGATTTAAAACGTACTAAATTTTGAGCGCAGGTCAACTGTCCATGTAGCAATCAACCATTGATTCTAGATGGGCTAGTCTATGTGGTCGTGTCGTTAAAAAACACCAGATACTAATTTTGGATCGTCTCTAGAAACTTTCGTGTGATCGCATTCCATCATGCAAATTGTTCTTAGAAAGATATAATCCTTATGTTCCTTAAGACATCTTGTTTCACTATATCAAGACATTCTTATCAGATTAATTTCTTCTGATATCATCAGATTAACTTCTTCTGATATTTGTGATTATGGATCACATTCGACATATAACCTTGTCCTTCCTAGTCTCGATTCGTATACCATACACTTGGTATTCTCTTGTGACAGTGATGTACCCGGATGAATTACTACATCCATTATTATTTTATCTCTCAACAATTATACTAGCAATCTACAGTAACAGAGTCATGTATGAGCTCTCGATTAATTACTGATCTCCATCTTCTACTTATCCTGAGAATCTCATCTCACATTAAAAAAAATATTTTACAGACTAAAACCTCAAGGGATTGTTCCCATGACTTCTTGTACTATCAAACAACATTATGAGATTAACTGATTTATCTGAATTCGCCTAGACGTGTTGATATCTGAATATCCATCTCGGTATATGAATCTGCAAGAGGGTTCATAGAGATCACTCTATCCTCTCTCTTGCTTTGTATAACTGTGGATTTCTCCTTGTCAGGACCGATTTCACATCAAGAATCCTGATCATGAGCTCGAAGAAGATTAGATGAGGAGACGAGATGATGAGAATCTAAGATAATCTATAACAAGAAATGATAAATCAAACGATTCGTTGATTATTATTGAATGATTACAACGAACCGAATGATTACAAACTCGTCATTGGAAATCCACGGTCACATTGGGTTGAGCTCAAACCCAATGTGAGACTCTCTCTCTAGAAATGATAGCTCACATCACTCAAGATCATCCACATTATTTTCGTATTCTAACAAATGAAGCTATCACTCCCTTATATAGAGAGCCTATGTGCTCACTAGCCCACTAACTAGCACAAATATTTTTATTTTTATTTTTATTTTTATTTTTATATCAGATCCATTTACAAAGCAAACAAAAGAAATTGTAAAATAATATAAAGAAAAAGCTGTGGATGCCAAATATTCATATAAATGTGGTCGGTGAACAAAGAAACTCACCAGATGCCAAATTAGGGTTGGCCTAAGAACAACAAAATCAACTGAATTAGGGGTGATTATCGATCTGAACTGGCCCGAACCAAGGAAAGACTTATATGTTGCTTTGTTGGTCTTCTTCAGTCCAAAAAATCAACTCATTACTAAATCTCTATCCACGTCTGCGATTTTCATGCTTTTATCATGGTAGATCCCAATTAATTCTATTCCTTGGATTTTTTTTTTGCTTCAAACACAAGTCTTGATTCACAACTCTGCAAAAATCCAATCAAATATGAGTTTTACTAATGATGAAGGGGCTGCTAGAATGGATATCCAAGAATCAAAGAACAAAAAAAAGATTACTGGTGTAGTTTTCTTATCAACATTATGGATCATTGTTATGTAAATTTTAATTTTCATTAAAAAACTTTAAGAACAAAAGCCTTAGAGTGTACATCTTATTTAGAATAAAATCATGTAGACTTAAAAGGCCATTTCAGCATATATTAAATATCTATATCCGAAATTGTTAGGAGCTAGAGGAGATGTCAGGTGACTTAGCATGTTCGAATTCATTTAAAAAAAAATAAGTATCCATGTTTTCAAACAATTAATTATAAACAACCTAAATCATACAGTTAAGAAATCTTATTCAAAAGTGCATAAACAAACTTATGGCTCTCTGGTTTAAAATTAGGAAAAACTTGCACACTTCTAAAAATGTTTGGCTTCCAGTATGGGTGATAGATGGTTGTTCTACCGTATGATTGCATACCATAATACGGATTGAAATACTGATTGTTACCCATATTTTTTCTGATGCATATAAGAGCTTGTAAATATTGGGTGTCTTTTTCTTTACACGTAGCAACACTAATGGTTGAGACTTGAGAGTTCATTCAACCGGAGATGATGGTCAAATAACGAAAATATCAAGATATAATGGCTTAAGGTCCAATAATACATTTTGCTTATCATGATGACAACGTCGAAACGATAAGCCTGAAAGATCCAAAAATACCTTATAATGTAATAATGCAAGATCATTTGGTTGGCTTCTTCTGTCTTCTTTTGAAAATATCAACAAACAACTTCAAAAGCAAATCACATTATCAAATAATATATTCAACCAAGGAACGACTTACATGTTGCTTTGCTGGTCTTCTTTAGTCCAAAAATCAACATTCTACCACCACGGTCCTTGGTCTATGTGCTGGATATCTGCCCATCAAGAGTTTTTTTAAGAAGTGGCACTTTTAGATGCTATACCCAGTAAAACAATCCAATTAGTCTCAACAAAGAAACTAAAGACATTGACATATGAAGAAGATAATGTACAAACACTCACCATGTAGTAATTTAGAATTCAATTTGAGAATCAGATAAACTTTAGCAAACAAAGAACTGCCATGAAATCGATTAAGGAGTTTTACCTCAGAAGAACTATAACTCCCATAGGATATCAGGCCTGTAGAAATCTGCAGAAACACGTACATATGAAGAAAAACTATTATCCAGAAGCATACCTGAAATTGACAGACGAAAAAACCATTTTACAGAGAAGATCACCTGACACTGGCATCACGATTAGGCACTACCATTGCGAATTTCTTATAAAAAGTAATGCAGAGAGACTGAATCAACACCGCAAACAAAAACCATAAAAGAGGAAGTAATTAAAATCATATACAAACCAAATAAATCTGATAGTTATAAGAAAAGGACGATACTATGTAAAATTGTGTAGAAACTGGGTATGAAGGCCGCAATTAAAAGCATAATCCTCAATCGAACATCAACAAAGCTACAAAGAAATGGATGATCAGTACGAAGAACAATAAAAAAGAATGAGCTCACCATCGAGATTCTTATAGGAAGCCAGAAGACGTGTATAGCAGGAGACAAATGAATACCCATCGATTAGCTTTTGTGATTTGAACTTTGAGCGCCGTAATTGATTTTGATCGAGGCCTGTGATGGCCAATCCAAGGGAGGGCAGATGGTGGAACGTGGTTTACCAAGGCGGCGCTCTGGCTGTTTGGTTGTTCGATGGATGGAAGCGTGCAAGGAGAAGTAATTGCAGAAGACTTAATTCCTATTTTAACCTCAATTTTGAAAGGGATTATTTTTGTAAAAATGGTAGCTTTAATTTGATGCTTGAAAGACTTGTACACACTGCATAAAGTCTTGTACGCGTCTTAAAATTAAGGAATTTAATGACCAAACTACCCCTTATATCAATATGTATTATATAGTAGTATAGATAGAGGGTTAGGGTTATAATCTCGTTTTTTATAAATTTTTTCCGTATTTTTTTAATGTATGTTGTTACATGTAGGTAACGAACAGTTACATATTAGTAGCGAACAAGACATATGAGTAACGAACAGTTATATGTATGTAAAATGTTAAAAAATATATAAATATTTAAATTTCTCTATCATTGATCTGTATATCATATTTTCTTCTGTCTCATTTTTCGTAAACAAATCATCTATCAGGTAATTGCTTAAACACATTTTTCGCAAACACATTTTCTTGCTACAACCACGTAGCTGGTTCTTACGAACCTGAAGCATTGTGTAACAAAAATGTAAACAAGTATTTATATGGTTGAATGCTCGTAGTCATCTTTTACATAGTTGTTGTTGTCTATATTGTATGATCGTAGGCATCTGTTACATGGTTGCATCTACTTACATATACGTTACATTTTCGTAACAGGGTCCTACAAACTCTTTGGAAAATGTTACCACCCGTCGAAAACTAAAACAATGATAATACTAGCACCAAATAAATACCAAGTTATCAAAATTACACTTTGGTGTAATTTTTTTAATGTATGTGTTACATGTTGGTAACGAACAATTAAGTATTCGTATCAAACAAATACATGTGTGTAGCTAATAGTTACACGTATGTAATTTTTTTTAAAATATAAATATTTAAATTTCTCTCTCATTGATCAGTATATCACATTTTCTTCTCTCTCATTTTTCGTAAACACATTATCTATCAAGTAAATCCCGAAACACATTTTCCGCAAACACATTTTTTTTGCTACAACCACGTAGCTAGTTCTTACAAACCTAAAGCGTTGTGTAACAAAAATGTAAAAAAGTAAGCATATGTTACATAGATGTTACATATCGCTGCATGCTCGTAGGCATATGTTACATGGTTGCTAATATCTATATTTAATGCGCGTAAGCATTTAACATTTTTTTATAGTAAACATTTAGAAAAAACTTACAAAAGTAAAAAAAAAGCAAAAAAAATATATTTTTAAAAAACATAAAAAGAAGATTAAAAACAACTAATAAAAAGTTTAAAAAATAAATCAAAATAGTAAAAAGAAAAGTTAATAAAATAGTTTAAAAGTAAAAAAAGCTAAAAAAACATAAAAAAATAAGTAAAGAAAAGTAAAAAATATTATATTAAAAGCATAAAACGTAAATTAAAAAAACTAGTAAAAAGTGTTTTTTTTAAATAAGTTGAAAAAGTTAATAAAAAAAGTTTTTAAAAGTTAAAAAAATGTTATTAAAAGAAGTAAAAAATTCAAAGTTAATAAAAAGTTTTAAAAAATTATTAAAAGAATGAAAATAAAAACGTTTAAAAAGAATAAAAAATTAGAAAACATTAAAAATAAGTTTAAAAAAATATTAAAAAACGTAATAAAAACATAAAAGATTTTTTTTTTAAAATTTTTAAAACAATTAATTTTGACTAATCAAGATATTAATAGTTAATATTATTTTTATGAGGTTTGTCATTTTGTTATATTAAGGACTTTATTACCCTTTTGATTTAAAATAAATAAAATTGGCTAGACTCCAAATATGTGGCTAGGAGGTGTTTTCATGGTTCTGACAATAATAAAAGGTTCTCAAATGATCTTAATCCTATATATATATATATATATATATATATATATATATATATATATATATATATATATAAGGTTAGGTTCTTTTGACAACCAATATATATTGTGAGAACAGCGAGAACAGATATGAGCCACACATTTTAACCACCTTTTAAAATGAATGGTTTAGACTAATTTAAATTTCTTTAAATTAAATTAAAATTTAAAAATCTATTAAATATATAGAAAAGGGCACTAAAGTAATTTTCTATTTAAAATTAGATGACATATTCAGGTGATGTGACATTAATATATATCCCCCCCTATTTTATATCGTTAATAACTTTTTATACAATAATAATTTTTTTTTAAAAATTTGCACCATTAAATATGACGTTTTTTTATCTTTAATTTGGTTATAGTCTTGTTTTTTTATAAAAATTTTTCCGTAATTTTTTAATGTATGTTGTTACATTTAGGTAACGAACAATTACATATTAGTAGCGAACAAGTACATATGTGTAACGAACAGTTACATGTATGTAAAATGTTAAAAAATATAAATATTTAAATTTCTCTATCATTGATCTGTATATCACATTTTCTTCTCTCTCATTTTCCATAAACAAATCATCTATCAGGTAAATGCCCAAACATATTTTTTCGCAAACACATTTTCTTGCTACAACCACGTAGCTGGTTCTTATGAACATGAAGCATTGTGTAACAAAAATGTAAACAAGTATTTACATGGTTGCATTCTCGTAGCCATCTATTACACTTTGGTGTAATTTTTTTAATGTATGTTGTTACATGTTCGTAACGAATAATTACATGCGTGTAGTGAACAAATACATATGTGTAAGGAACAGTTACACGTATGTAAAATATTAAAAAAAAATATAAATATTTAAATTTCTCTTTCATCGATCAGTATATAACATTTTCTTCTCTCCCATATTCCGTAAAAACATTATCTATCAGGTACATGCTCAAACACATTTTCCGCAAACACATTTTCTTGTTACAACCACGTAGTTGGTTTTTACAAACATGAAACATTGTGTAACAAAAGTGTAAAAAACTATTTACATGGTTGCATGCTCGTATGCATCTGTTACATAGTTTGTGGTTGTCTATATTGCATGATCGTAGGCATCTGTTACATGGTTGCATCTTCTTACATATACGTTTTATTTTCGTAAAAGATTCCTACCGACTCTTAGGAAAAGGTTACCACCCGTCGAAAACTAAAACCATGATAATACTAGCACCAAAACAATAAAAAGATCTCAAAATTACAACTTGGTGTAATTTTTTAAATGTATGTGTTACATGTTTGTAAAGAAAAATTACGTACTTGTAGCGAACAAATACATGTGTGTAGCTAATAGTTACACTTATGTAAAATTTTAAAAAATATAAATATTTAAATTTCTCTCTCATTGATCAGTATATCACATTTTCTTCTCTCTCATTTTTCGTAAACACATTATCTATCAGGTAAATGCCGAAACACATTTTCCGCAAAAACATTTTCTTACTACAACCACGTAGCTGGTTCTTACAAACCTGAAGCATTGTGTAACGAAATTGTAAACAAGTAAGCATATGTTTCATAGATGTTATATATCGCTGCATGCTTGTAGGCATATGTTACATGGTTGCTAATATCTATATTCTATGCGCGTAGGCATTTAACATTTTTTTATAGTAAACATTTTTAAAAAACTTACAAAAAAAAGTAAAAAAATATTTTTTAAAAACATAAAAAGTAAATTAAAAACAACTAATAAAAAGTTTAAATAAAATAGATTAAAATAGTAAAAAGAAAAGCTAATAAAATAGTTTATAAAAATATGTAATAAAAGTAAAAAAAGCTAAAAAACATAAAAAAAAATAAGTAAATAAAAGTAAAAAATATTATATTACTAGTTTTTTTTAAATAAGTTAAAAAAGTTAATAAAAAGTTGTTAAAAGAAGTAAAAAATTCTAAGTTAATAAAATTTTTGAAGGAATTGTTAAAAGAATGAAAATAAAAACGTTTAAAAAAATAATAAAAAATTAGAAAACATTAAAAATAAGTTTAAAAATATTAAAAACGTAATAAAAACATAAAAGAATTTCTTTGAAAATTTTTAAAACAATTAATTTTAACTAATCAAGATATTAATAGTTAATATTATTTTAATGGGGTTTTGTCTTTTAGTTATATAGGTTAAAGACTTTATTACCCTTTTGAATTAAAATAAATAAAATAGGTTAGATTTCAAATGTGTGGCTAGGAGGTTTTCTCATGGTTCTGACAATAATAAAAAGTTCTCAAATGATCCTAATCCTATATATATATATATATATATATACTAGTATGGTGCCCGCGCGTTGCGGCGGCGACAGTTTATAGCGTGTTATTCGTCTTTTGTTTGCGCATTGCGGTGACGCGACAATTTACAATGCAGTATTTGTTTTTGTTAGTTTATCATTCCTCTCATGACATATTGCATTATACGTTTGCTAAATTTCTTATTCGTAGCATCGATTTAATTTATCTAACTTGCATCGTAGTGGGATGTTATTGATTAGACTTTTTAGGGACTTGTTGTCTTTCGTTACCAATTTGACTTATTGTGGTTCTCGAGTTAAGGTTTGAAGTAGTATTTCCCGTTTTTGTATAGGTGGGGAAATTATTTTGGTTACCCGCGCCGCATCTTTTGGGTCCCAAAATATGTTTGGGAGCTTAACGGGGGTATGCCCTTTTTATGTATCACCACAACCACCACTTCTTTCTTCCATTTCACCATTTAAAAAAACATGCATCAAATACAAACATTAAAATACGATCAAAATTTGACAACCCATTCATTATATTTGAGATCAATGTAAACATCACTATATTTTAGCCTTATATAAAGGTATTTACATCCATGTAATAACCCATGTTACATTAATGCAACATTTCCTTATGTTTTGGTTACATGAATGCTAGTCAACACGCCAAATTTATTATTGAATCATAATACAAAATAAGCATATTTAGAATCCACCACAAACCAGATTGTAAGATAATTGATAACCACAAAATTTTTATCAATAAACAAAACCATGGGCAACATATCTACAAAACTAAACACTTGAACCATAATCATCCAACCGACTTTAGAACTGAAGCAAAATTATCATCCAAACTGATGATGTCACCACCTTCTTTTGGCTGTTCCATTCTTTTCCACATATATAAGCCTCAACCATAGTCATATGAAGAAAGCAAAAAACATTTTATAAGTAGGAAAAATACAGATAGCTTACCATTCTAGATCATGTTTACTTCGAATACAAAATGTAGCAGACTGTTGAAGATCATTTGAACTTCATATACAATATATATCAGCCTGTTCAAGATTATATTATTCTAAATGATATACAAAATGAGCTATTAAGCACTGTTGAGCAAGAGAAAGAGAACAAGCCTCTAGTACGTTAATCTAGGTTTTGTGGACCATACATATTTCCCACTAAATGCAAGATATAGGAAATACAGTTCAAGATTACAAGTGTGTAATTGGCCAGCTCTAAGATCCCTACGTGCTGCAAATTGCACCTACAACCCAAAATTTTAAAGTGATGCATCAGTCTGTCAAATTAAGTCCAAGAAAATTAAGCACATAAACTCACACTTTAAGATTTCATTACCCCCATTGAATCACAAAGTGGAGGTTTGAAACATTTCTACCTATTTAAAATTTTTTTAGTTTGATTTTAGATTCTAGAGGACCATTTGATGAACCATTTGATTTTTCTGTAAAACATAACTTTTCTAATGTTTAGGTTGCAGAATATGAAAACAAATGCAATAGATAAAACCATTTGATGAACGACAGTACCATACCCTCATCTTCACGAAATTGACCCTGTGAATCGACCACAGTACCATAAATACATTGCCAATTGTATTCTGAGCTACACTTCCAATGAGAAGATATGTAACCCCAGATGGTAATTCTGATGTGTTGCTTGGCCAGTCCATTTTTTTCCCACATATATAAACCTCAAAGACAGACATCTGAGGAAAGCAAAAACATTTTATAAGTAAAAAAAAATGAAGAAAGTTTATCATTCTAGAATAAGAGAAAGAAAACAAGATCAACAAGAAACAATAACAAAAGCACAATATCCCACAAAATTCATAGTCAAGGTTCCAGTTGTCACTGCAGATTGTAGTTGCAGAACCCATTGTTTCACAATGTGTTTGCATATTACCAAGAATTTTAAGCAAATTAGAAAACACAAGTCAATACCGGAGAGATTTTGATAAGAATTATCAAACGCACCAGTGCTTTGTCCGCCATCATTTTCCTCATCGAGTATGCAAGCCTGTAATTATGCACATACAAATCAGATTAATTTGACTCTAAATAACCAAGAAAAAAACAAAACCGTCAGGTACGCAAGAATCTTTAAACATAAAACCTGAATGCACAGTTTTAAATAAAAAGTAAGCATCAAAGCAAGAAGATTCAACCAAAACTTAAACAAAGCATCAAAGTAACATGAAGAAACGACTATTGCTTTGTACATCAGGTCAACCTTTAAAAATTTTAAGCATAAACGCCACAAAAACGTAATCCAGTAACCAAAAAACCCAAATAATATTCAAAGATCAACTTGATTAAATGAAATGGAAGAACCAAAATAAGGAGAAAACCCTAATAAAAATCATAAGCAGATAAAGATAAATCAAAACTGAACGAACCTGCCGTCAAGAATGAAGATGATGAGTCTACTTGCTGTAAATTCGAGCCCTCACCCTCAAGCAATATCGATAGATCGATGCTTCTTTTATTGATGGATCTGGAGGGTGGAATACCGATGTAATCGGTGGGGGCTTTTGCGGTGTTCGATCAGATGATCTGAATACGAAGAACCACAAAAAGAAGAAAATGATGAATGAATGCGGGAAATGGATTAGAATTTAGAACATACCGTGATTTGAGAAGACAAAGCTGTTAGGCGTTGCACGGCACTCTCCTCTCAAAATCTCCCCGCTCTTGCAGAAACCCTAGCCGCCATCGCCGGAACTCGCGGTGGTCTTCTCTGAAATCTCGGCGGTGGATATTCGCGGTGGTCTACTCTTGAAATCTACGTAGCTGCCATCGCCACCAACGCCGGAACCCTATCCGCCATCGTACGCCACTTCCCACTTGAAATCTCGGCGACGGTTTTTCTGTCTGTTAGGGTTTTCGTCCGTTAGGGTTTCCGTCTCGGCGGTTTTCCGTCTATTAAAGTTTTCGTTCGTTAGGGTTTCCAGGGATGATTAGCCGGCGGCGAGAGAGATAGCAGGGATGAATTGAGAGAAGATGAAGAGAGAGCAAGGATGAATAGCCGACGGCTGTGGCGTAGGGTTTGTAAGATATCTGAACAAAATGAGTATAATTGGGTTTTATACCTAGGGTTTTAAAAGGGGGTTTTAAGAGTTGCTGCATTCAAGTATTGTACATGGTGCTTCAAAAGTAGTACGCGTCTTAAAATTAAGACATTACCATTTTCTCTCTCCAATATGCATTATATATAGTAATAGATATATAAACAACCATAGGGTGTTTAGAGATTAATCTTAACGTCTTTAAATTTTACTTTATCCGATATTTAATTTATCACTATAAATTAAATCCCCGTGTAAGTTATAATCGAAATAACGTCTCTATTATTTTTCTTATTAAATTGTTAACCGCTTTAACGATTTTATCATCATTTACATCTTAAACGATCACCGGTGTATTTTTCCTTATTTAATTATTTCTCCAAACAATTAAATTATAAACATCGTTTCGATAAACAATGATTCTCCTATTGTTCGTTCTGTGATTAATAATATTTAAATATATGATATTCAAATATTATAACTTTTTCGTCGACTAGATTGTTAACTCTTGGATCATACCTTTATGATTACGTTGACTAATCGATAGTCGGACATATCAAAATCAAATAGAAGCTGCTATGGAGTTTGAAGAAGGGAATGTAGTCAATGTTTAAGAAGCTGTGGAACAAGGGACTATTAGTAATGAAGTCGATGATGACCCATTTGAAAGTCTTGATGACATTCTGGGACAAGGCACTTGTTCAAATCAAGATAATTAAGTTGTTAATGTTGCGGATGATAATGTTGCTATAGAGAAAGTACATGAAGGTGATCATAATGGTAATGTTCAAGCAAATGCAGATACTAAAGTTAAGAGTATGATGGAACATGATGAAATCTTTTTGGTACAATTTATATATAATTGTGCTGATGATGGTGAGGCTGGTGATTTTGAGGCTGGTGATTTTGAGGCTGGTGATTTTGAGGCTGGTGATGGTGACTTTGTTGATGGTGAGTCTGATGATGGTGAGGCTGATGATAGTGATCATGATGACTCAGACTTTATTGTTGATTGAAGACAACATAATGGAGGATGTGGTAGTGGGTATGGAAGAATTCAGGGTTAATTTTGATGATAATCTTGATGAGAATGAAGAAGTAGGTGATGATAACTCTAATTTTAATGAGAATGAAGAGAGTGAAGAGTTAAATTTATATGATTTTGAGAGCTCAGATGACTCTGAGAATGACACTCCATTGGCAAAGGGTATTAAAAAAACTGAAGAAGAGTCACGTCAATTGGAAGGTAGACTACACAACTCCATTCTATGTGGGTCAAACTATTCTAGCTAAGTAACAAATCACAGATATGGTTATCAGAACTCCATGTGGATAGTAGAAGGCAACTTGTCATTGTTAAAACTGATATTGTGAGAGTGAGGGTGGTTTGCTATTGTATAAATCCAGAAAAGGTTTGTACCGAGGCATCCAGAGTTGGTGAATCTTTTAGTGGGCCCAGGAAAAATAAAGCATCCAAGGTGGTAGGTGGTAGTGCAATAAGTTACCCGCCTAAAAAGAAAATATTTCCTACCCCCACTTGTCCTTTGCCTTTGCATATATCAAGGAAAACCGATGACACTCTGTGGTGTGTGAAGACATTCAAGGCAAAACACATGTGTTTGAACACTAGGGATGTGAGGCTTTACACTCTATCTGCTATTGCCAAAGAAATAGAGCCAGTAATTGAGGCAAACCCCACCATACCTCTTAAGTCCTTGCAACATCAACTACAGAGGCTGTATCAGGTGCATGTTTCCATACAGAAAGTATTTAGGGCAAAGTCTTTGGCTTCCAAGAGATTACTTGGTGATTTCACGGCTTAATATATTCTTTTCAGGATGTTGTTAGAGCATAATCGGTTCATCGTGTGAAGTATTTGAACAAGACAAAGATGCAAAGAATGATGGTCACGAACTGGACCACGAACTGCCAATTCATGGACTTCCAGTTCGTGGGCAGTGGCTTAGGTATAAATACAATGTTGCTTTGTATTTTACTTAGACTTTTTGAGTGGACTTAGAGAAAACAGATCTTAAGTGTGTGTTTTAGAGTGTGTCTCTGCTTTGTTCTTCATTGAGTGTTTGTAATTAAGTCTATGTGATTTCAATAAACAAACCGTTATATTTACATCTCGTTCTCATTCACAGGATCAAACAAACATGTAGTAAGATACATAACAGGTCTTTACAAGTGGTATCAGAGCAAATCCATGTTGCTCTACCGCATTTGACTTGATCGTGTTCATTTTCGTGGCAAACAATTGACAAATACAGAGACTTACGTATAAATTTGCTTTAAAAATACTTAAGTAATGTTAAAGTTGAGAAGATGTATCCAAGTCTTTTGTTTATGAAAATATGGAGTTTTGATAAGTTTATACATTCAGCTTCCCAATTATTCAGTTATTTGCATCCCTCACAATGATTCACTCACACTCGGCTTTATTTTGTAATTTGGTAATGGATATACCAATATTTCTTTGTAATCACTCAAAGCCGAGCCATAAAGTAACATTTTCATAAGCTTTTAGGGGAATCTTGTATGTAGCATGCTAGATCGCATAAATCAAGAGGGCTTTAAACATGCTGTAACAAGGCTTGGTTTTAAGGTGGGGATATAGGGGTTTATTGGCTGAAGTGTTGTAATCCGGTTTCGCTAATCAAATATTTCCCATACTAAAGGTAGACAAACAACTAGTTTTTTTAATTTGTTTCACAAACTGAGCAACTCATTTAGGGTCAGATTGTCAAGACTAGTTATATCAAATATGTGGATCAAGTCTTCCTCCACCTTATAATAGACGTTGCTTCCTCTAATGGACCGTTCGACTTTTAGCCTAATAACCCCCATCCTCATTAGAAGTGTGTACTCATATTGGGATTCAGTCTAACTTTTTCTACATTTTCCTGTATGCGACCAGTTTCCGCAGCCCATACATTTTTCGTATCGTTTTGATCTTCTTTTCATAGCACTTTTGGATTTTCTGCAAAATGGTGGCATTTGTCCCTCTTGGCGCCACTTCTTCCTCACCTCATTGCTTAAGAGAAAATTTCTCTCCCTAAGTTCTGTAGGCAACCTAGGCTTCGCGAATTGTATACAACAAAGTAAATTAAAACAGAAAGAATGCATTTCCAGTTCTTTAGGGTCTGCCGGTAAAAGACCAATACTAATCTTCCTAAAAAGAAAAGAATTAACTAAACCGGATTTTGCACGTGGTTTAACACAAGGCTAAAAAGGTGTAAAAGGTTGGATAATGTGGTTAAAAGAAAACGAAGTGGGATAGGCTCAACTGAGAGAAACTAAGGGATTATCTTTTGGGGTTGGAAGTTAAAGGGGGGGGGGGAGTAAGGAAATGGATAAATCCTATTGCCTCTATCATTTTTATTTGATTTTGCAGTTTTGATTTCGAACTAGCATATCCCGGATAAGTTCTAAAATGTGTACTATTATGTGGCACACTCTTGAATGAAATCATGAGCATATAATGATGAAGTGTTCGAGATTGGCTCAAGAACTCACTGAGATTTAAGGTAGGATGTTTTAGATGCAAATTTTTGAATAATTTGTGTTCTTTTTCAAAAAATTTATTTTTGATAACTACTTGGCTATTTTCTCACTTACAAAATTGTTAAATATAAATAAACCATTTATGTACAAAAGAATACTATTTTTGTAACATATTTTCCTAAAAGCAAATTTTTTTTTGAAAAAAGATCTGATTGTCATTTCTTAACATGTTTTTCTGTTCTTCATTCCCTCATCCCCACACTTAAATTACACAATGTCCTCAGTGTGTTAAAGTAAAGAAGGTATTAGGATAGGAAGAACAGAAAACTTCCTTGATTATGCTTTCCCAGATTCACGCTTGATGAAAGTTCCATGTAGCTTGCCACAGTCTAATTCAAAGAGGTCGATGTCTTCAATGTACAAACTTACAGGCCGTGAGTCCACGTTGTTCTTTTACGATATGTATGAATTATGTTCTAGAAGTATGGATTAGCAAAAGATACGGGTCGTGTGTCGTGAAAACTTCCAGTGTACGCCTCGTATACGATTATGACCGTTGGAAAAATACCCAAAAAGGGCATTATGACTGTTGCACAACCACTATAAATAACCACTCACCAATCTCATTTCCTTTCATAGCAAACACATACAAAAAGAACCAAGATAGAGTGATGAAGATGGTGAATTTGTTTGTGGTTGTACTTACCGTAATGGTCCTGATGTGCCCGGTCTCAATTTACCATCTCCCGAATTCTGGCATTTCCTAGTTGCGTTTGTTTTTGTTGTTTTACCGTTGTATTTCATTTCCCTTGTAATGACTTATTATTAGCAATAAACAGTTTATTTATGAAAAATTGCAAATGTAAAGCACAAAAAATCACCAAAGACACACGAAAATCATGTAAATTCACGGGTTGCCTCCCGTACAGCGCCTTTCTTTAACGTCTTTGGCTAGACATGGATGTTCTATTTTAGTTTGAGTATGTAGGATTTTCCAATCCCATATCGTCTATATTTACTTTTGGAACCTTTCATAAAACAGTTTTAATCGATGCCCGTTTACCTTGAATGTTTTACTTGTTTTTTCACTTGTGATTTCTACAGCGCAATGAGGAGAAACGTTGGTAACCGCAAACGGTCCAATCCATCTTGATCGTAATTTTACAGGAAATAATTTGAGTTTTGATGAGAACAATAACACTTTTTGGCCAATTATGAAAGATTTTCTTGTGGTGGCCTTTTCGTGGAATGCTTTTGTTTTCTCTTTGTATATTCTGGAATTCTCGTAAGCATCATTTTGTATTTCTTCCAGTTCTTGGATTTGTAACTTACAATGAATTCCAGCGTCATCAATCTTCCAATTGAATTTCTTGATAGCCCAATATGCTTTGTGCTCTAATTCAACTGGGAGATGACAAGCTTTTCCATACACAAGACGAAAGGGTGACCTACCTATCAGTGTTTTATAAGCGGTTCGATATGCCCACAAGGCATCGTCCAATCATAGGCTCTAATCTTTACGGTTTGGGTTTACTGTTTTCTCGAGTATTGACTTAATTTCTCTATTGGATACCTCAGCTTGTCCATTAGTTTGTGGGTGATAAGCTGTGGAAATATGATGAGCAAATCCATACTTCTTAAAAAGTGCTTCAATTGTCTGGTTACAAAAATGTGTTCATCTATCGCTTATAAACGCACGAGGCATTCCGAACTTGTTAAAAATGTTAGTTTTCACAAAATCTGCAACAACTTTAGCATCATTAGTTTTTGTGGCCTTGGCTTCCACCCATTTGGAAACGTAGTCCACTGCCAGAAGTATGTACATGTTCCCAAGTGATGAAGGGAACGGACCCATGAAATTGATGCCCCATACATCAAAAATCTCACACGCCAAGATGGGTGTGAGAGGTATTTGGTCTTTGGATCCTAAATTTCCAGTCTTTTGACATCTTTGTCAAGATTTACAAAACATGTATGAATCTAGAAATATACCAGGCCAATAAAAACCGGACTCAAGTACCTTTGATGCTGTATGTTTTGAACCAAAATGTCCTCCATAAGCTTGTGTATGAAAGAAATATAAAATGGATGGTACCTCGCTCATGTCAACGCATCTTCTTATTACCTAATCAGTTCCATATTTCCATATGTATAGTTCGTCCCATACATAGTGACTTAACTCTTCTATGATTTTCTCTCTTTGTGCACGAGTCAGATCAGAAGGGAAGGTGCTTGTGATCAAGTAGTTTACAATGTCTACGTACCATGGTGTGGCTACTTGAGCAGCAAATAGGTGTTCATCAGGAAACAAATCATTCATTGGCATAGGTTTGCCATTGTTAATGATCCTGCTCAAGTGACCAGCCACTAGGTTATGCTTTCCACTTTTATCCTAGATTACCAGATCGAGTTCTTGAAGTAACAATACCCATTGGATTAGTCTTGGCTTTGCATTTTTCTTCGTCATAAGGTACTTTAATGGTGCATGTTCAGAAAACACAATTACCTTAGTACTAAGTAAATATTGTCTAAACTTTTCTAAAGCAAAAACTATTGCTAAAAGTTATTTTTCAGTGGTTGAGTAATTGCGTTGAGCTGGATCTAGGATATTTGAAGCATAGTAGATCACGGTTGGTACTTTATCTTTTTTCTGGCCCAACACTGTCCCGACTACATAGTTGCTCGCATCGCACATAATTTCGAATAGTAAGCTCCAATCAGGTGGTTGCATTATGGGTGATGTCACCAACATTTCCTTCAGTGTGTTGAAGGCTTCCTTACATACATCAGAACAAAAGAATTCTACATCTTTCTGGAGAAGCTCACATACGGGTTTGCTTATCTGGGGAGAACTCTTTGATAAATCGTCTATAAAAACCTGCATGTCCAAGAAAAGAGCGTACTTCGCGCACACTTTTAGGATAAGGTAGAGATTTAATTATATCAATTTTTGCTTTATCTACCTCTAATCCTTTTGCTGAAACAATGTGTCCAAGAATGAGACCTTGGTCCACCATGAAATGACATTTTTCAAAATTTAGTACAAGATTCGTTTCAATACATCGTTCCAAAACTTTCTTTAGGTTATTTAAGCATGAGTTAAATGAGTTTCCATAAACGGTAAAATCATCCATGAAAACTTCGATTATTTCTACGACATAGTCAGAAAAAATGCTCACCATACACCTTTGGAAAGTTGCTGGAGCATTGCAAAGACCGAATTGCATACGCCGGTATCCAAACGTACCAAAATGGCATGTAAACGTTGTCTTTTCTTGGTCTTCAGGTGCAACAGGTATCTGGTGAAAACTAGAATATCCGTCTAAACAACAATAATGAGTTTTACCTGCTAACCTTTCCAGCATTTGATCAATGAAAGGTAAGGGGAAGTGGTCTTTACGAGTAGAGGTGTTAAGCTTTCTATAATCAATACATACCCTCCACCCATTCTGCACACGAGTGGGAACCAAATCGCCTTGTTCATTCTTTGTAACAGTGATACCCGTCTTCTTTGGTACGACTTGGACTGGACTTACCCATTTGCTGTCAGAGATTGGGTAAATCATCCCTGCATCGAGCAACTTCAGAATCTCCTTCTTCACAACTTCCATCATAGGAGGGTTTAGTCTCCTTTGTGCTTCTCGACTTGGCTTATAGTCATCCTCCATGAGGATTTTATACATACAAAGTGGTGGGCTTAAGCCTTTGATGTCAGCTATAGTCCACCCAATTGCTTCCTTATAGTTTATGAGCATTTTGACCAAGTCATCTTCTTGTTCTTTTGTCAATTTGTTGGAAATGATTACTGGCAACTTTTCTTTCGCTCCATGGAATATGTACTTAAGATGTTGAGGGATAGTTTTTAACTCTATTTCTGGTGCCTGCACAATAGAGGGAAGGAGTTTTTGTTCAGTAATTGGTAGTTGTAACTTTGGCATTTCATACTTTGTCGGCGCCTTCATAAGGGAGACCATCTCCATTAACTCCTTTCCGAGTTGAAACTTTTCAGTTATTTCCTTCGCTGCTGTTTCGTCAAGGCTTCTATTTAAGACTAATGCTAAAACGTCATGGTTAGATAACTCAAAATAATCGTTATTTACAGGATCCATTACATCTAACCAGTTTAAAGATGAAATATCACTTGGGTATCGCATAGCATCATAAATGTTAAAATTGATGATTTCGTCGTTAAATTCCTTTGACAGGGTACCACTATCAACATCAATCTTGGTTTTAGTGGTTTTTAAAAATGGTCTCCCTAGCAACTTGGAATTTGAGGCTGAAACATCACCATCTTCCATAACTAACACATAGAAGTCACCTGGAAACACTAACTCATTTACCTGAACTAGTACATCTTCTAATACACCTTTTGGATGTACCACAGATTTATCTGCCAATAGAATGATTAATCCTATTCTTTTTAATGGTCCTATGTTAAGAGTTTTAAAATTGAGTATGGTAGGACGTTAATAGAGGCTCCAAGGTTAAGAATGGCTTGTGATATGTTGAAATTTCCCAATTTACAAGGAACCGTGAAAACACCTGGATCCTTGCATTTTGGTGGGAGTCTCTTTTGCAAAACAGCAGACACGTTTTCGTTCACTTTGACTGTTTCGTTCCCCTTTAACTTCTTCTTAGAAGTATACAGTTTCTTCAAAAATTTAGCATAACAGGGAACTTGTTTAATAGCATCTAAAAGGGGAATTTTTACCTCTACCTTCCTGAAAGTTTCCATGATTTCGTCTTCTTCTCTTTCTTTCTTTGTGCTAAGAAATCTTGAGGGGAATGAAGGAGGAGTGGTAAACTTTGGTTTGACTTCATTGTGTTCGGAAGTATCCTTCTTTTCATCAGTCTTCCTTTCAACAGTGACCTCATGTTCTTCTTCTGGCATTTTTGGTCCATTGTAGTTCTTTCCGCTTCTCAAAGTGATGGCACAAGCGTTATGCTTGTGGTTAGTCTCTATTTATGCGGGAAGCTTTCCTTGAGATTCAATCTTGCTCACTGAGTTAGCGAGTTGAGCCATTTGTTGTTCCAGAATCTTGATACTGGTTTTTGTCTCTTGCTGGAATGTCTGAGTGCTGGTAGCCAAATTTTGACAATATCTTTTAAAGACATTCCAGGGTTGCCTTGTGGTGGGGGTTGTTGACGGGGTTGGAAGTTTTTTTGATTTGAAAAGGGTCGCCTGGGTTGATATGGAGGTGGCCTTTGTATATAACCCAAATTGGGAGGATGTCCCCAATTCTGACTTCCTCTCGGTTGATCGTATGGTTTAGAATTCTGTCCGGGGTATCCGCCAATTGCTTTGGCATGTTCCATGTCCTCTTGCAGTAATGGACACATATCAGTGGGGTGCCCTGTTTGTAGACATATTCCACAAGCTCGAAGTGGTGCTTCAACTCTGTGACATCCGAGAATTTCAAGGTTTACTTCCGTTAGACATTTCCGTTAGTTACGTTATAAGTGTCAACTTAGTAACTAATGCTTAACTAGGCCGAATACGTCCACGTCCTTTGGTTGATCACCAAACCCGCCCATACATGTTATGTGTACATTTGTTTATTGTCATTATGTGTAATGTGATTTAAATGCATGATTTAACATTACGAATAGCATGACAAATTGTAAATCCTTGATTATGTGACAAATTGTATGTTTTAGGTTTCCAGCGAAACTACCGAGCGAAACTATAGTGTCGCCCGGTAGTTAGCTAAACTGCCTGATTTACTCATAATCAGAGTCAGTTTCGCTGGCCAGCGAAACTGCCAGCGAAACTAGCTCCTGATATAAAAGATCTTAATAAACCCTAGTTTCTACCATTTGCCTCATTTCACACAAACACACACACTCTGCTCTCTCACGATTTCTGAAAGAATCCAACTACCATCAGACCATCTAGGAGACCTTACCAGCTAGCACATCATCATCATCAAACCGGTCCTCATTAAGCATACTTGGATTATTAACAAGTGTAGCAGTGCAACCACAGGTGAGTGTCACTAATCCAGTTACCGTGAACCCGTTTGGGTCACACCGATCAACTAAAAGTAAAACAATGCTGACAAACTCGAGAGTGCGAGGCACCTCCCTGATGAACGTGAAAACTCGGAGTGCTCGGCACCCATTGGATGAACTTGAAGTGTTTTATGGGAAACACTTGTGAAACTTAACAAACTATTTCTGAAACGAAAACCGTTTTAATATGGCTAGCGTAGGTTAAAGTCTAAACCACATGATATCACATGATTTCTAAGGATGCCTTGAAAACTTAAAAGTCCTCAACTAAATTGTACCATTAATTGTAAAGCGAGGGGATGTTGGGTAGATCTACTGGAGTTTGACAAACTCCGCCCCGTGGCACGGGGAGTGCACGGAGGTACAATATCAGCCTATCTGACCGTGATCCCGAGAGGACACGGGGGAGGCAAATCCGCGATGACGTAGGTCCGCAGTTCTGATGGCACGGCCACTACAATAATTTATGGTCAGCTTTGGTGCAAACTTCCTTAGTGCATGGAACAACGGATTAGCTACCCGCGATATCGGTTGAGCACTTTAACTATACAAAACTAGTACATACCCGATAACGTAGGTTACGGACAACACTTTTACTAAACCACGATACTATGATTCTGATTAACACAAGCATTGCTTTTCACAAATAAAATGTACATAAGGATACGTTCATACGATTATGATTATTAGACCGGGCCGCTGCGTGACAAGCCCACTGTGAACTCACCAACCGTTAGGTTGACACTTGCGTGGTTTAAACTTTTGCAGATCGCTAAGGAGTATCCGCTGGAGGTTGGCATGGCACGAGAAGATGTTTATCTTTGTTTAAACTAAACTTGGGAATTTTAAAACAATGTTTATGTAAAGCACGTGGTTAGTTCTAAAGATAATGTTTTCCGCTGCGTACTGATAAACTGTTTTCATTATTATTATTATTATTATTTGGACTTTACTCTGATTCGTTTAGTATTTGTAACTAATGGTTGTGGTCCTGGTTTGCTCGCACCCCTTAACGGTATA